>JACYFF010031954.1:79083845-79094294 GCA_017589665.1 Selenicereus undatus | reverse complement strand
TCATCCCTAGTTAGAAGTAATTATATTTTTAGTGATGAATGTTATTTATGTATGTTGTCTTTTTTGTAAAGTTGATAATAACATCCTACATTTTGCCTTTACTTGTTTTGGGTGTAAATAAATCACCAACGATGGCATGCTACACTTTACAGATAAAGGAAGGGGTAATCAAACTTGGTTTAATAATATTTTTCGTATTGTAACTAATATTTTTGCCCCCTGCGATGTACGGTGGGATGCACATAATGTTTTGAAGTTTTTGTCAATAATAAATTAGTAGTTTCATGTAAAACTTATTATAAACCATCTAGTAATTTATGTGATGTATAAAAAAAATTTGAATTTTTTTTGTTAATCAATTGTTTTAAAATTTAACTATAGCTATTAGATGGTATAAATTTTAAAAATTATTAAGTTAAGATTTCTAATATATTAAAGTAGATTATAATTGGCTTTGGTAATTTTTTGTTTCCAGAAATTTTAACAACCTAATAATCGATTTTGAATTTTGGGTCCTTTTGAATTAAAATTTTACATGTAGGATCTATTCTATTTTGCGTTTTAAATAGATAGATAGATGTAAGGAGATGTAAGAAGTTGTTAGGAGATGCACGGAGATGCAAGGAGCTGTAAGGAGATGTAAGGAGCTGTAATGAGCTGTAAAGGATAGATGTAAGAAGTTGTTGAATGTTATAGAAAATCTATATGGGATGTAAGGAGATGTAAAGAGATATAAGAAGATTTAAGGAGATGTAAGAAGATGCAAGAAGATGTAAGGAGCTGTAAGACAATGTAAGAAGTTGTAAGGAGATGTAGACTCTTAGCTAAATCATAAAAAATGCGAAATAGAACATGGCCGTAATCCAGACAATCTTCCTAAACTAATTTAGGTGGAATTTCAACCCACGTCTTAGGCAACAATTTTTGAAGACTTTATCAATTAAACTAATTTGTACATATAAAGAACACACATATTAACCAAACTTGAAAGAGGTTTTAGGAAAAGGTTATCAAATATATGTATGGAGCAATAAGCACAAAATTAATTGCAATACATTGCACAAAGAGCAAATATAATCCGAAGGTGAACCATTGATATGATATATATTTACACTCGTTTTTGTTACTTTTACAATCAATCTTAATTAGTGATAACCGAAATAATTGGCGTTGAGATGTACAAAACTTGGAACAAAACTATGTAAAAAGGAATATGTGTTCAAAATACAAAGAATTAGGAAGATCTGTGTGAAATAGGATACGGATATGCTCACATACCCAGGAAAACTAATTGAATGATTAGAATGAAAGAACGTATACGCATCTAAGCTTCGTCAGCTCAGCGCAAATCGACCGCTTGCTTGTGGCAGACGTCTCCTAGAAAAAAAAGTGTGATAATTTTTTAAGTACTTATTTCACAGAAAATGCAATAGAAAATTCTCCTTAAAAATTTATAGCTGCAATATCGTTTATGTTGTTTATAATGATTCACGGAAAAAAATAATAATATTAAATTCAGAATCTTTTATTATGTAAATTTAAAAAAAAAATAGAAATACAATAATAATAACGAAAATAAGAAATCTTTTATTATTTAATAACTATAATAATGTCAATAATAATTGTATTATTATAGTAAATACTAAATAGGATCTATAATTATTACTGTAGTGTACCTTACACCTTTAATATATCATATTGATAAATATAATAATTTTGGTGTATAACACATAGTTTATTTTTCTTTTAATAGGCTTGGGTTTAGGCTAAGAATTTCAAAACTGTAGATTGTCATGTGTCAAATGTTAAATTTGGTTTCTTTGTTTTAATATATATATATATATATATGTATGTATGTATGTATGTATGTATGTATGTATGTATTCCTTTTTTATGGAATCATAGATTGTAACCATTAGATTAAGACCTTATGATTGTCATATTTTGCTTTTTCTTAGAAGAATTCAATGGCGATATCACCATTATTACTTATTTGATTATCTGATACGAGTAATGTGAAGTGAGCCCCAATTATTAATCTTATCCCAATGTGAATTGATCCGGCTCAAATCAAAGGGCAATGAGATTTGTTGAACAAACTAGTTGAATTTTCTTAAGAAGCTTATGGGAAAACTCTCATTACATATGAAAATTTTTTAAATAGAAATCAACGGATTGGATACAAGTTGAGACATTGCTACATCAAACATTCTCAATGCACTTACTAACACTACACCGAATTTGATGTTGGGAAAGTTGATGTATTCAACACTTCAATGTGTAGAAAATAAGCGGCATCTTGGGGGTGAATTATACCGTAAACGATAAGGCACATGAGGAACACACACTTCTGAAGGACATGCGCGAAAATACACACGTTCTGATATTTTGATTTTGCCAAAAAATCCATTATATATATATATATATATATATATATATATATATATATATATCTATATTCTAATACACAAAATAAAAATATGTAGACGCTAGTGAATTGGCAAAAGCATTTGTTTAACTAGAGGAGGTTTGGGGTTTGAATTCTTAAATTAGCAACCTATTTATTTTTTAATTTTTGATTCTTTATATTTTCGTTTTTTGGGGGGCCAACATCTATTCATTTCAATTTAATAGTTGATTAGTTTGAACCCGCGCTTTGTACGGTGCATGTTTCAATAAACATTTCGTAGACATATTCTGTGCAAGTAATAAACCGATAGCAATTATAGACATAGTTAATATTATAATATAGAAAAGATGATAGAATAATCAATGAAAAATATAAGTAGATATCAACTTCATACATAATCATTGTGATTAACGATTAAAAACCATATGATTGCGAAAAAGGTCTATAATATTATAATAGAGATAATAGATAGTGATTATGACAAAAATCAAGCTAAATGACATGATGAAAAGTCAATCTATGACGCCAATGACAAAGAATCTAAAATTTTTTCGTAAGTAATTAACCTCTTTCTCCCAATTGACTGGGGCAATAAAAGCGATAGGAACTTATACTTTATGGTGGCATAGAGACTCTATAATAAATGCCCATGGTCTACCTATGTAATCCTCTATAACCGCATAAAGCAATAGACCACCATAAGGATGCGGAAAATATTAACATAGGATAGTCAATAACAAAATAATAAACTGTATAAAATGTGATAAGCATGGAAAATTATAATACCTGCGCTGCATACAAATCTAACTGGGTAGTCGTGTGCAAAAGAATTTGAGCATCTTCGTGAAGAACAATGAACTCTCCACGACCTGTATTATCTCGTAAGAGAACTCTAAAGATGTACCATAATTTTGAATTAAACAGGATGGTTATAATAATGCAAACATGCATTTAGAAAAGTATAACAAAGTACATAACAATAGACAATCAAGTATGCAAACCTATTTTGTGTCAGATTGGAGGTTGGCATGTGTAGTAAGGTACATTCAGAGCGAATATGTGTGGATACTTTTTTTTTTGCAATTAGTGGATTTCAACGACGCATGCAAAAAGTCGGAAATATCCCACCTGGATATAGTAAACTTTAAAGATTATGTGTTGTTAAAGGAATATATGTAAGCATGAACTTACGTTTATAAAATACGTTTCTATCTTCAATTTGGCATAGCTGCATATTCATCCAATCTAATCCTTTGAGTAGTGAACAATTTTTCTAGCTTGTACATACATAATGTTCTCTTATGCATGAAATCAAAATGTTCCATCACACGTTTAGTATCAGAGTACCTAATACATGTAGGGAAAGTAACATATGTGAGATCAAGTGTGTATAACTTGCATGGAAAATGGAAATTGAAACTAATGTTGTAGGTTCTACATACCATCCTTCAAAGTCTTTTGTTGCTTGAATATCTGAGTTAATCAGCAATCTACTAATTGGTAAGGTAGAAACTGGTATTCCTAAAAGTATATTGTACGAGAGAAAACATATTACTAAATTATACCATCATAGTGATGAATATTAAACAATTTTATGAGTGAAAGTATATCAATTGGATGTAAGGATACCTTAATAATCTCTAATGTCGACTCTTGAATGAAGAAGTATATTCTCAGTTATCAAATGTCTCTGAAGAGGGGTGCCCTCAATTTTCACAAAATCTTCTCATAAAGTTAGTCTCAACAGGTGCATCCTATACATATAAATTATATGTGCTAATATTAGAAAAATAAAATGCGCTAATAAATAAGAAAAAATATTAACTAATGAAAATACATATTGCATATCACAAAGTAATAATTCCTGCCTTGCAGTGCCCCTATTTCTTGTCATTTCTAAAGGGGATATAGCAACTACAATGCTGATGACGTCTATACAATAAAAGGAAGCGAAAATATTATAGATACTTGAGAAGAAATACATGTAGATATATAGTTAGTAAACTTTACTGTATAAATTATTTGTACCTCTAACATTATCACATGTTCGTAGACATCGCGGGACACTAATGATTGACACTAAAGGTGGTAGGCATGCTGGTAAGGAATATCAGGACAATTATCAACAATGCCAAGAAGTCTCATTCTCGGCGTCTAAATTGTTATTGACCAAATTCCTTCTCCACCAGTCGCAACATCAACCAAGAGCCCGGAGATGTGGTATACTGTGCCAACATTGAGTATAGATCTCTATCGCACGAGTAATATCAGCATCACCTTCTATGCTAGTGAATATCTCATCACACTATAAAATAATCAATTGCATTGATAAGCAATATACATGTAAATGGTGAGAAAATTTTTAGCAACTTCAATAAACCAATACTTGATAGTCCATGAATATAACTTTTCACAATTGGGGTTGTTCATATACTCAAACAGTCATCAATAGCATGATTCAAACAACTAGTGTCATAGATCTATTGCAAGGGTTGATTGCGCATATTGGCATAGAAGTATATACTAAATCGAACATTTTTGTAATCATAAATAAATAAAAGAAAACAGATGAGTCTGATCCTAATGTAGTGAACACATCATGATTGTGAAGGAACGAATATTAATGTGAATAACACCATTATTATATGATTGGAAAGGGTCTAACCAAGCATCAGGAATGTCATTAAAATTTCTCGGTAGACAATATTTTTAATCATATTATGAGGCACATCCCTTTTGTTGCAAATTAAGAACTTTAGCCCTGAAGGAGAGGTGATGCAAGATATAGCAACATATAGTTGACTCTGGGAGAACACAGATTTGGGAAGATAAACTCCTACATATTGTAATGTTTGACCTTGACTTTTATTAATTGTCATTGCAAAACCCAATTTCAAAGGAAATCACCTCCTCTTCAAGGCAAATGGTGAGTCCGTAGCTGAAGGACTTAATTAAACTCGTGGGATAGTCACTACTTGTCCAATATTTCTTCCGGTCAAGATTTTGGCTTGGACAACCTTACTACTAAATCTTTCAATAATCAAGCGAGTGTCATTGTATAACCCAATTGACGGGTCAAGATTTCTTAATAGAACAGTAGGGACACCAACTTTCAATTGAAGTTTATGATTCAGGAGGTCTGAAAAGTTCATACCATGTAACATTTCTGGTGGATTAATGTCATCAATAATGGAATCAATGTTGGTTGGTAGCAATGTGTTAGAACTCAGTTATGTATGGCTACTAACGAGAACCATTGATAGAATTTTGGAATTTATTTCATCGACATTAGTAGTTAGGTATGCTGATATACAACGGTCTTGGAAGTATGACCTGTCTCTTTATCTTTCTACTAAACCTGGATACACAAATTTGATCAAGTTTGTGAGACTGTCGTTGTCATTCTTGATGAGAGATTCTTTAGGAATCTCTATCCAATCTAGTTCACTACTGCCTAAAAATGAGTATACTTGCACAAAACCATTGCCAACATTCAAAGTCTATTTTACAAAACTCTGTAACCACTCATGTTCATTGTGACTTAAATTTGAATGCATAAGTAGCGTGTTGGTTCTAAGATGTTGTATATTATAATAAGACCAAAAAATTGCCCTTGATATTGAAGATGCAGCGATATTTGCTCTACTTACCTTTGTAAAATGGGAAGTACTTGCTTAAAATCACCTCCAAAATGATCATTTCCCCCCCCCCCAAATATTTGGTTCTGATTACAAACATCTCGTAAAGAGCACTCAGCTGCTTCTATTCCGTAACGATGAGTTATGGGAGCGTCATCCCATATGATAAGTGATGTTTCCCTAATTAGCTGAGCTAATTCAGGCTGTTTAGAAATTGAACATATAGATGTCTTAACTGCATTAATTGGTATCCTAAATATCGAATGACTTGTTTTTCCAAAAGGTAACAATGATGCAGCTATTCCAGAGGATACTGCAGATAACACTATCAAACCTTTTGCCCTGAAATGTGTTACGATAGTTTTCTAAAGATATGTTTTCCTAACCCCCACTTCCATAAATAAAGAAGCAACCTCCTTCTCCATGTTCATCTGAGTGAATAACTGATTAGAAAACTCACATTTGATATGAATTCAGTGTTGGTAGCAACATTTCACGGTTATGTCTCTCTTGTTCTTGATCATAATCAAGTTGTTCTCTAATAATTTGTTACCAAGTTGATGCACCAGATTAGGTGAAGGCAAAGGCTTAGGAGGGTAGTCCCTTAATGATAAACCATTCTCATTCAAAATCATCGCAATTTCACAAAGTCCAAGTTCCTACTGGTGTTCCACACTAATCTATAAACCATGATCTTTGAGACCTATTTACATTCGTCTTTGTAAATTATCAATAAGGTCTTCCCAATATTGTTCCCAAAATTGATGGGGGTCAGACACTTATAAGAACATAAGCATTGAACAGAACATACTCTGAAGTGATGCTTTTGCTAGTGCCTTATGCCACTCATTAGCATCATCAACCAGGCCTCATGCCAAGCAAGCTTCCTTAAAAGTTGAATATAATACTCCATTAACGATTTTTAAATCCTCATATGATGTAGCTCCCCGAACAGGGTGCAACAACATTCATAGATAGTATCTCTATCACATGTTTGGGTGAGCATATGGTAGTCAATCGATGCATACCCTTTATTTTATTTTAGTCCATTTCCTCATTCCTTTATTCCAGACATAATAGGATGGGAATTTTCCATAAGTGTACCACCTTGCTTCAATATCTTCAATATTTGCAATGAACCAACCTATGAGCATAGTAACCCTCTGTGCTCCTTCCACAACCCTATGAAATCGATCACGATAATTGAATATAACATATTTCTATGTCGCCAAGTGGTATTGCAATAATTCAATAGATAGATAACAAAAATTCAAATATTCTCCAAACAACATCCGTTGGTGACACATAACAACAATCCAAGTATTATTTAATCTCATTGACATCTTCGTAATTGGGATGACCAATTCCATGTTCAAGATTTTACACGTTATCTTCGATGACTACGTTTCCCTTATGCATGCATTTGTGAAGCTACTTAATCACCTCCTTTTGTGCACGCCACTCATCATTAATAGGTGCATCATATTTGGCACACAAATCACGGTTATATGGTATTACCCATATATTTTGCATTCTCTTACCACGAATACTTATAGTTCTACCATCATCTCGATGCCTACATTTGATAAAGCCATTTTTTTCAATAATGGTCTTAACACAAAAACTCTTAGAGTAATGCTTTGTGCAAGTGTTACCATCCATGCATGGAGCATATAGAATGTTAGTGCCACATAGACTATGTATCATACGTCTTGTAATAGTTTCGAAAGTGAGGGGGTCAGTGTCTTCATCAGGGAGCTCTGCACATATAATACGGTCTATATATTCGATACACTTGGGCTTGTCCTCACTTGCAAGGGTTAATAGTATATGGGCATGTAGTAATCCCTGTTTCTGGAATTCAATAACATGTATATCTATAGATGCAATAGAGGAGTACAATTTATGGGGATTAAAAGAAATGATCATGAATAAAGTAAGATTGAACATTTATAATCTGTTACATACATGACATAGTTAGATGACAACAATACTTGTAATGACTTCGCCCAAATGATTCTCTCTTTGAAGTCCCGTTTCAGCTCTTTTAGCCTTAAGCGAAATATTTGAACAATAATATCTATCGGTAATTTGCATATTGGCCGAGTTGTTGTTCCAAAACCCCATGAAATTCTGGCGAATTATGATTGCAGGAGAATGTGATTAAAAAAATATGGATAACCGATTTGATTGCAGATGACCATTGCATCCAAAAGTGTTGTCTCATATAACATGGCCCTCATGTGAATGATACATGTGATATTAACCTTTTTCCCACTGCATGAGTATCATTTTCACCAACAGTAATAGAATCTTGCAAGCCGCTATATAATTCTACTTGCAGTGTACTTTGGTGATTTTTGATATATAATAAACTCTAAACCCCAATTGCACCATAACAATCAACAATAAATTTAAGAAACAATATACCAAATCGAAATGGAATGTTTCCTTCATCAAGCCTACACTGTATGAGGAATGCATAAAATTCTCTCATTGTAGGTCATTGCTCAGTTAGTGCTTAATCCCCTCACATAAGGAATGTAAGCTACCTAACCATCCATTCCATATGGAAATAGGTGTGGGTATTGAAGAGGCATATACGATGGTTGGGTTTCATATAGTCACTGTAAATTTCTGTATTTTTTTCTAACAAAAATACCTTGTTGCTCTTCACCTCCAATGTCACCCTCGATTATGAGAGTTGCAACTTTGTCCGCAGTGGGTAATGTATATTGTCATTTAGGACGTGCTTTAATAATGTGAATGATTAAATTAATCACATTATCAACCTTGATGTGCATTGTGAAAAACCTTCACTTAAGGGTTCACAGTATCAAGCATACGTTGTAATGCATGTAATGTTTCCTCATCAACTCCATGTACACTTTGTTGACTATTTAAAGCCCTGGATCGATCTCGCCCTTCATCATGTATGTCATAGATATATAGCTGAGCAAATTTGGGCCACTGTCCTTGTGCAAGGAGTAATGAACCAATTCGATGGTAATTTGTGCCACTTAGGGCCTGTTCTTTTCGTGGGTCAATCCAGTTTTACCCACTTCAACCTACTTCAACTTATTTCAACCTATTTCAACCTACTTCAACCCACTTGAAAAAAAAAATACCAACTTCAACCTATCTCAACCTACTTCAACCCGCTTCAACCAACTTCAACCCACCCCTTCATAATTTTAATAATTTGTAAAGTATCATGTGAGATTTAGGGTCTGTTGTTTTTGTGGGTAAATTGGGTGGGTGAGATTTAGGGCTCGTGTTGTTTTCGTGGGTAAATTGGGTGGGTAAAAGGGTGAAGTAGGTTGAAGTAGGTTGAGGTGGGTTAAGGTAGGTTGAAGTTGGTATTTCTTTTTGGAAGTGAGTTGAAAGAGGTTGAAGTGGGTTGATGTTGGTTGAAGAGAGTTGAAGTTGGTATATTTTTTATGTGGTAGGTTGAGGTAGGTTAAAAAAATGAGAATGTAATTAATGTGTGATAATTTATAAAGTTATGAAAATTTTATGAAATTCCTGTTTATTCTTTTTAATTTTTAATTTTTTTAATTTTTAATTTTTAGTTTTTAATTTTTCAATTTTTTCATTTTTCATTTTTTATTTTTCATTTTTTATTTTTTATGCTTATTTTTTATTTTTATTTTTTTTAATTTTTTTTAATTTCTTATTTTTTATTTTTTATTTTTTATTTTTTATTCATTTAATTTCTTAATTTTTAATTTTTTAATTTTTTATTTATTCTTATTTTAATTTTTAATTTTTAATTTTTTAATTTTTAATTTTTAGTTTTTAATTTTTAATTTTTAGTTTTTAATTTTTAATTTTTAATTTTTATTTTTAATTGTTTTTTCAATTTTTAATTTTTTTAATTTTTATTTTGTAATTTTTCCTTTTGATTTTTTTCTGTTTTCTTTTTTATTCTTTTATTTTTTATTTTTATGTTTTATTTTTTATTTTTTATTTTTCCATGATTTTATGTTTTTTGTGTTTTTATTTTTTCATTTCTTATTTCTTATTTTTTATTTTTCATTTTTTATTTTCAATTTTTAATGTTTAATTTTTATTTTTCATTTATTTTTTTTTCTATGTTTATTTTTTATGTTTTATTTTTTATTTTTTTATTTCTTATTTCTTATTTTTTATATTTTATTTTTTACATTTTAATTTTAATTTTTATTTCTTATTTTGTATTTCTTATTTCTTATGTTTTTATGTTTTTATGTTTTTATTTTTAATTTCTTATTCCTTTTTTTTGGAATTTAAAATAAACCAAAAACAAACAAAAACTAAAAAAATAAAAAATGAAATAAAAAAATTAAAAATAAAAATAAAAAATAAAAAAATAAGAAATAAAAAAATATGAAATAAGAAATAAAAATTAAAAATTAAAAA
>JACYFF010031954.1:79048593-79083745 GCA_017589665.1 Selenicereus undatus | reverse complement strand
ACATCCTTACAATTTTGGAATCAAAATAATGTTATTCAAATTCATATCCCTTAGGTCAATCTCACCAATCCAAGCTTTCTTCACAACAAGGCAAACATCCAACTCAACCATGTCTCAATTTTTGGTAAAATACAACGTGATGCATATGTGATTTCGAGCTATTGTTCGGTACATGTCAAATAGAGCCTTCTTATTTCTTCAATTGTAGGTACCTGCTAAAGCTCGGTATTCATTTGGTCAATCACCCTCTACTTGATGCACGGTAGTGGCTTTTCTACCTGTGCCGACCCACTAAAATGGAAGAGTTCACCAAGGTGGCTGATGATGATGTTATTGATGTCTTTTGGGTCTATTCTCCAAACACCTTTACAATGCAGTCTTCTAAACCTTTGATGTGGCTCCTTCTTCTTCCTAGGTTAGCCTTGTAGTGAAAATGAGTTGTATTTCAATCCTCGTCTTTCAATTCATTGGCTTGGCTTGCAAGTGTGCCAGAGTCTCTTACTCACGATGTAGCTGATCAAGTATAGGTTCTTATGTAAACTGATGTTATCACTTGAAGGTGGCTAGATTTAGGCCTTATTAAGGCCCTCTCTATGTCTTAAATCTCCCTCTTGATATTACCAAATTCTCGCTTCCCCCATTCTAATAGAACATCCCCATATGCCATCTATTTACTTATGAAACTCCCTTTATGTATGTTTTAGGTCTCCAATACTTTATCATAACACCCCTCTTTGGAAAGCCCCATTCATCATCCCACCAAATCTTCTTCTCAATCCTAAGCATAAGGGCATTATGGTCCAATTGTACCTTCAAAAATGGCACCCCTTGAAGTAGGAAAATAGGTTACACTATTCCTCATTCGCAGAAACGTACCTAGACGTTCCCTGATACTCCTGCCCTCCTTTGTGTTTCTTTGCCATGCTGAAAAAAATCATGCGAAACCTCTAGATCCTTCAAGCCATCGTAGCCAAAAGCTCACTGAAAGTCATTCGTCTTTGGCTCACTTCTCAAGTGTCTCCCCATCTTTCTCCTGTTAATAATCTTATTAAAATCCCCAGAAACTAATAAAGGTAATGAGTTTTGTCCTTGAGATTTTAAAGAGTTTTCATTCTTGCGCTTCTTCTCTATTTCGGGCTAGCTGTAAACTCTAACCTCCAACTACTTACCATTTCAGCACACCATTTCCAATTATCTCCGTAAAAAAAAAAGCTGCTTGTCATAAGAGCACATTGTCCCACCAAAACCCCACACCTCCAAAGCGGCTCCTACTGCTAAGGCAAATGTTGTTGATAAAAACACATCTGTTATAGATTTTCAACAAACGATAATCAATTAACATTGTTTCCATGAGAAAAACAAAGTTAGGGCGTTCCCTCCACCACCAGTCCTATCGTGTGTAAACTGTCATGAGGTTTGATAGTGTTAACTGTTAGGGGGTTGCCAAGTCCTCTGCAGTTCCAATTGAAGGTTTTCTTGGTGACAACTAGCTCTGAGTGTCCTTAGTCCTGCCTTTTGAGTAGTTTCTTCTGGCACATCCACATTAAAGTTTAGGCTTGGTAGGCCCTTATCCCCTTTATTACCATCTTCCTTAAGATGTTTTCTCTTGACCCTTATGATCTTCTGCCCTTTATTTTGACATGCCCTTGGGAGAAAACCAAGTTCCCACGTTGAGATCTAAGGCTTTTGCTCTAGATTTTTTTTATGATTCCTTGGATTTTTGGAGATTTTTTTTATGATTCCTTGGATTTTTGGGTTGGCTCCTTGTATATCTACCCCTGTCCCTCACTTATTTGTAGTTCTCTTAGTACTAACAAGCAACTTTACCCGACAAACTTTGTTCTCCTATTTACAGAGATGGTATCCAATCCTTCATCTTCCTTTCTTTTATTCCCATAAGCATTGACAAAGGTAATAGGATGGTAGGAAGGTGAGCCACCATTACCTATATGTTTTCAAAACCCATTGTTAGCCACATTAGAGAGTGAACCCATTGTTAGTCACATTAGAGAGTGAAGAGCAGGACATAGTGACCTTTCTTACCCTAGCCAACCTCTCTTCACAATCTATGAATATGAGACCAAGCTGCTTTATTTTGGCACACATCCAAGTGTTAAAAAATTCATCATGTTTCTCCTCTTGACCGTATAAAATGAGCCTCGTGAGCCATTCTCCCACATGCAAAGTAGAAATTTAGTAGATGTTCATACTTGATGTTAATCTATTGATCCCTTGTTTTCGTTTTCAAGGGAAAGCTAATCTAGATGGGATTATTTACGTCTAGCTCAGTTTTTACTCTCATGAAAGCTTCATCTTCCTTTCTCAGACTAGCATGACTCAATTGCCGAAGCATGTTTCTAAGTTTTAAACAATTTCATTTGCTTTGCATGATCAGTGGGACACGAAAAACCCTAACCCAAAATTTAGATGTTGAGAAATCTATCTCGCTAAGTCTAGCATATGCAAACCATTTCTTTAGAATAAAATGATTTCCATAACACGCCCGATCCTTCAAGAATCTTGCTTAACATGAAACTTGTAGAGGAAAACATTATCAACTATATCTGAGATTATCACACCCATTCTAGGGTTCCAAGCCCTTTGCAGGACTATTTTCTCTATATTTCACAATTTTATCAACCAGGACCAACCTAAGTAATGTGAGTTCATTTACAGTGCATTGAATGCCTTCATCAATGTCAAATCCAAGGGTGTGTTTTCAGTTGCCCCAAAGCCATTGTGTTAACACCACAAATTGGTCAACATCAATTCACCATTCAGTGTTTTAACGCTCTATAGCACCGAAAAAACAAAGATTCAGTAGAAAGATCAAATTTAAAATTGGGTGCACATGATGAATCATAATGAGGGGTAAACTCTAGAAAAATCCCGAGCATGAAGGTGGAGATCTAAAGAGCTCTACATGGAGCATGGTTGCCCAAAGTCCTCCAACGAATGGCTTCTTTCCTCCGTACATAAAGGAAGTTTAATTCTACATGAGAGATTTGGATACTAGGTGGGAGAGCTAGATCATCATTATTATTGCCCATTGTGATATTTATTCTGAAAGTTTCTATTTTCTTGACTTCCTTTTTCATCCAATTTTTATATTGTTTTTCAAAGGTGTCTCATGTCATTTCCACTCTATCTTGTGTTAACATTTTTTAAAGATACTTTACCGTTGAGATTATCTTAATGTTTAACAGAAATCATGCATCTGTTGGAGCGTCGTATATCACCATCTATTGGAATTGAGAATCATGTCGTATAGACTGAAATCTTTTAGATGTTTGCCTATGTGAATGGTTGTGCACCACTCAACACGTTTGTATTTCAATATCTGTATCCATCACCTTTGAATTTTAAAACTTTATTTATAGTCCTGTTAATGTCATGTTGATGACTGAGAGTGCTTTCTTTCTATCTATTTGCACCAGAGACTAACTCATGCTTCACTAAAATGCTTTCTATTATTCACTAAAATTAACCTATTGTTCACTAAAAAATTTATCTCCCAAATAATATTTGTAGTCTGTTGTTCACTAAATTGTTTATCTATTTTCTTTTAAATTTTTTTTGCAACAAATTGCTCACTTTTCTTTTTAAAATTTTTTCTGTTAGTCAGAGTTTGATTTTCCATCAAATTTTATCCACAACAAAATAGTGATTTAGTATTCACTAAAAACTACTATGTTGTTCACTAAAGAATGTTCTAATGTTCACTAAAAAGTGATTTGATGATGAATAAAATAACTAAGCTTAGGATTGGCTAATGACCCTATTTATTCAGTTCTCTACTAAAAATTTTAAAAAGTTATACTCAACAATTTTCTAATATAAATCATTAAACAATGCTCTTGTACACCAAAACTCAAATGCCAATTCACTAAATAGAATTGTGTTGTACATCAAAAATTATTCCGTTATGCACTTAATATCATTCTATTATATACTAAATACTGTTACATTTTGCACTATTATATGTCTAGCATTATCAAGTAAAATTCATCGAGATATAACGCATAAATCTAGCAACTTTATTTTGGTGTTGATTAGTTGTCATTTTAATGAAATAATACACAAGTTCTAAACTGCATTTATTTTAGTGTTCATTAGTTCATATTTTGGTGTTATTTAATTCTTAATTTAATGAACATTAATATAAGTTCATCATACAAATATGCCAAAATAAAGATTAAAAGATATCCGTCACTTCATTTAGTTTAATCACTCATTGGCAAAAACAATTCGAGTAAAGAGCACCTCAATTTAATATATGCATTTAATTTTTTGGTCTAACAAAATTATTATCATATATTACTGAATCAAACTATGAAAATTTATTTTGATGTTCATCAAATCAAAATTAAGTAATTGTTGCCAAAAAACAAATAAAAAAGGTAAAGAAGAAAAGTTTATGCCAATGTTATCTATCTCTATCTATACTAAAGATAATAGCAATCTTTAAGTAACCATCATTTTCTGAATTCTCATTAATTAGAGATTTTTAGTCGTGTGATTTGATTACAAAGATATAACAGCCGTTGATATGCACACAACCGTTGATTTGCACACAACCGTTGATTTGCTCATGATTCTGTTGATTTGCTTACAGCTATTGATTTGCTTTGATTTGCCTTAACATAATAAGAAATTAAGAAATAAATCTTACAAACCCCCTTCCCAAAATGCAACACGTCCCTCGCTCAACTATCTCTGTTGTCCTCTTTCTTCTCCCCCCCCCCCCCCCCCCGCCCTTATCTCCCCATTTCTTGCCTTTCTATGATTGCACCAGTGAAACTGCTATAGATTCAAGCTAAAACCCCAAAATGAAACAACTTTCTGAATCAAAGTCTCTGTCCTCACCCACTACAATTTCATCCCAAGATCTAATGCCACCGAAAGTGTGTGAGTTCTCCCACGGTAGTGTGTTCCAAAATTGAGGGTCAAAATGGTTGTGGGTCGCCCAAAAAGTCTTAAAATTGGGTCTGCCAAGGTAAAAAGTCTTCAACTTTGGCAAAAGTAGTGGTACAAATGCTTAATGCTTATTGAGAAGAGGCACGGATGGATTCCTTCTTTGTTTATATTTTTCTGGAGTCCAAGAATTTCTTTCTTTTACTTTCCAACCTTTTTTGAGTTTTGTAATTAGTTTAACTTGCTGTTCGTTGCTGATTTATTACTGTGTGTTTGATGTTTTCGCTTGGCTAATTATAGGCTAATGGGAATTGCTCTGAGAGGATTAGGTGCTCCCTGTCCCACATTTTTTTAATCTCTATTTTTAAGAAAATTAGTCGAAGGGATGAACCCCAGAACCGGTAGGGACAACATCAAAAAAGGGAAGAGGAGTAGAAGAAGATAGAACAATGGTGAAATTTGGTGGAGATACGGCATGTAGACAGCATATGCATAACAAAAATAGAGGAGGAGGCAGGGCAGAAGTCTGCTAAATGACAGCCTCAGGCAAAGGAGTAACAGCAGAAGAGAAATGCACAACTGTGAGAAATGTTGTGTTCAGGCAAAGGTGGCTGGCATAAGGGAAAAAATTGGTTCTTGCTCAACTAGATCGGAAGGTAAAATTGGAGATTATATTTATATCACTGGGAGATTATATTTATATCAATGGGAAGAAATAAGTCATAATCAAGGTATGCATTGAAGTGTTCATTATTGATTTTGCACACATAATTTGCATACGTTCGCTTAGTCTGAAAATCATGGTCGTATAGATTTCATCCTTAGTTCCTCACTCTTGCTCATTGTTGATTACAATTACATTATCAATTTCACTTAGTTCACAGTATACGAAGAAAGTTTTCAACTACTACCAATTTGTTTCTGGTTAGATATGTGGTGTTCAAAGCTAATAATGCTTTTTTTTTGTTTTTGGGCTTTCTATTTTGGTGAAGGATGTCAAGGTAGGGTAGGATAAGATGCTTAAAAACAAAAGCTTCACGAGGAGTTAGGATGAGATGGACAGCAAGCAAAGCTTCAAAAGGGCTTCGGGTTCAAATCAGTGGCTACAATCTGTATTTCAATTGAAGACAATCCCTATTTCAATTTACTTTTTATTAAAAAAAATATTCCCACAGTCTGTATTTATAATATGGCTTCCACCTCTACCAGACTTCTATGCACTCACAAACTTATCCGCCATATCTCTCCTACATAATCACAAATTAGTACCACTCACTACTCATGTTTCCCTCATACGACATTGTGCTTTGTTTTCAAAAGATATCAATTCCCCCAATCTCACACCTATCTTCTAACCTCCTCTTCCATCTCCTGCATTGTATGTAACTCATCAATTGGCTTATTGAACACATATTTTTCCAAGTGTCCTAATCTTCCTAGGTAAACATAATCACATTGAAAGAAGCTTACAACGTTTGATTTATTGATTGCTCAACATTTATAAATTTGTGGTCAATTTTATTCATTGTATAAGTTTCTGAATTTTTGAGTTGAGGATACATTGGATCAAGTCTTCTCAAAGCTCTATTTCATCATCAATTTCATCCAACGTACATCAAAATTTACTGAAAAATTTCGATTCCAACGCAATATTATTTCCACATTTTCATTCACCTATGTTGCTCTGGTTGATAGATTGTATATCTCATATGTTTTTTTCCTTCTCAATTTCGGTTCGATCACAACATTACTTACTCATTTTCAATCACCTACATTGCTCTAGTTCATGGGTTACATGTCTTATATGTTTTTTTTCCATCATAATTCTTTCTTCGGGACAAAATTTTAACATCCCAATCCCCTAGGGCTAAGGTCGTTAATTATTTCTAAAATTTTGGAGCGAAATGGATAGAGTTTTGCCTAAAAATTGACCAGAACCTAGGATCAAAGTCTTACATTAGGTCCTTGCAATAATAACACATAAAAGACATCACCAACTAGCTCGACAACTAAACGTAGGAGACCACAACTGTATGGGCCACATGCACGGAGTACACCAGGTAAACCAAAAGGTGCAGCTCAACGGATCACATATCCAGAGCACTAGGGTTCACATCCCAAAAATAATTAACAACTAAACCAAACTACACGTATTCAGATTGTCGGCTTACTTGGCCATATAGAGCGACAACTAGTCATTATGTATTACATGAACTACAATAAGCAACTACATATATCCGAGAACTTATGAATACATTGCATAACATCATTCAACTAATGATCTATGTATATAATTCCTTATCCAAAGCAAGAGAGTGGTTTCGACTCAGCTCACATGAGTCCACTTCCACCTGTCACATCAAGAACTTGGGAAAAAGGGCAATAGAGAGGGGATGAGCTACCACACGTTCAGTGAGTGATGAAGGACCCTAAGAAAACAAAACAATTGCCTATAGTACTTTTAAGTAATAATCACCACCACAAAAAAGTGGATTTTACCAACAGACATTTAGTGACAAATTATGCTTTCTATTGGTAAAACTAAGTTTTTTGCATCAAACTAGACTGTTTGTTGGTATTAAAGTTTTGAGTTTAGGAGGGAAGGAGGGGTCATAATATTTCCAACAAATTCAAAATTATCTATTGGTATTGTTACTATATTACCAACAATTAAATTTTTTGTTGGTATTATCATCATATTAACAACGTACCCAACTTTTAAAAAAACTCCTGTTGGTATTACGCAAACAGATTATCGCAGAAAAATTTGAATAACTGTTAAAAAACATAACACTATACTAATAATACTTTAAAAAACTCTATTAAAAAAACTTTAAAAAACAAAAAATTAAAACCTATCTCTACCCGCGAAAGGCCCTGTAAAAAGAGAGCACGTTGTTCGTTACCTTTTCCATCTTCATTCACTGCTTGCCTCTAGCTTCCATCTGGTTTCCATCTTCGCTGCTTGCATCTGGTTTCCATCTTCGCTGCTTCTTCGCGTCTGGCTTCTGCTTGCATCCTCTCTTCCTTGTTCGATTCCCAATTTGTACAGGTAACTCTCCTCTTCCTTCCAACTTGTTTGAATTCCCTTTAGGTATTCTAATTTCTTTACTCTTTTAATATTCTCTAAGATTCTACTTCTCACTCAATTATGTACCTGCAACCTCTTTCTGGCACCATTGGCCGGAAAAATGAGGGTTTGGTACTCTAAATCGAGTTTAAACGCAACAACAACGAAAAATAGTGTTGAATTTGCAATTCCTTTAAGGTAATTTGTTTTCGAAATTCCCTTGAATTAGGGTTGAATTTTTCATTCTTATAATGATGAACTGGTCTGAATTCTTTTGTGTTCTGAATTTTCTCAAATTTTGCTCTGTGGTTTGAACTTGTTACGGTTGTAAATTATTAAATCTTGAAAGTATCTTACGGTTCTGTTTCCATTGTCCTCTTAAGGATGTTAAGCAGTAGATGATTGTGGTTCTCTTACATTGATGAACTAATTGGGGGTTTTGGTCATTGGTGGTCTACTAGTTAAGAAAAATTTATAATATGGTCTCCTTTGTCGTGCTCTGATTATAATTTGGGGTTTTGGAAGTGTCTTGTGGTTATGTGAAGTCACCATAATCAGAATAATTGGATTGATTATTGTGGGGGTTTCGTTAACTACATTCTAGAATGTGCGTAAAATTGTATGTGTGTATTTCATGACTGGAATGTTAATGATGAACTGCTAATCTCTTGACTCCTTTGTAGTTAGTGCTCCCTACTGAAAAATAAGAATCTAAGTGGAAACTTTTGTTAAGATTTTTGTTTCAACCTCAAACCCTTGGCACAACCCCTAAAGATTGGAGCTTGAAATCTTTGAACAGAGTGACCACAAGACTTCAGTTTTGTCAATATGTATCAAATATTCAATCTCCTAACTTAAGAATTAGCATTTTTTTGACATTAATAAAGAAGACTATGAGTTTTGGTAATTATTTTTTTGTGCCTGACATCTTGGATTCTAGATTATAAGGTTGCAATTTAATTAAGAATCACCTCAAGTTTGAGAGATTTGAGGAATTGGATGAATTGGAATAGCTTTATAAAACATGTAATTTTTTTGGCTGGCTATAAAAGATGTAATTTTAGTTGAATGTAATAGTCTGTTATGGATTGGATGAATTGGAATAGGCAATCTAATATGAAATCTGCATAAACCAAGTGATCTCAAATCTAGATAAATGAAGCTGAAGTGAATAGGCTCAGTCTTAGAAGAGGTGCGGACTCCTAAATGCTCTACTTAGGCACAATTTTGTCAGTGCATAAGGAAATATTTTCTTTTTATTAGAATTTATTATATATGATATTGTACGTATCAGAAATACACCGTAGAAGAGCTTGCAGTCTATGATAAAAATTTGTACAAACTAGAGTGCCATCATGCTACAAATCTAAGAAGACACTAAAGAATTCGTGGAAAGACTCTGTTTGCATAATGCAAAAGCAAAACTAAAAAACATCTGTATTACACTGAAGACAACGTGAGGGTTGTAGTCGATTTGAAGAAGTTACTTCGGAGTTACAACTAAGAATTACATTCAACTTTTATGAACACAAAGATAAATTTTAGGGATAACTTTATCATTAAAACCTTCAAATTCCTTAAATAAAGGGTGAGACGAAGTTGAAATTGTCAACTTATGGACTAGCAATCGCATGCTAGCTACTTCTTGATTTTGCTCGGTTATTAGTTTCTTCAATGGGCTTGTTGAGGCCTTCTATGATTTTTGTTTACTTTATTGTTATTCATATCATTATGATATGTGGGGCTACTTTGTAATTCTCAGTTTATCTTCTATATGAGCAATTATGTTGTATAATTAAAGGCATATATAATCATTTGCAAATATAAATATCATTTGTAGGGACGTCTCGTTATGGATGTGTTTACGGATAAGAGTTGGGTTAAGTTGAGAAGAATGAGTAGCGAGTATAAGGAATGTCTAGATGCATTCCTCGATCATGCATTTGCAACTTTGTCCATTGATAATAAAATTGCATGCCTATGTGAACTTTGTGGCAACTGCTTTTATCATGTGAGACAAATGATGAGAGGTCATCTTCTCAAGAAATCTATGGATGGTGATTATCAAAAAGGTATTTGGGCTTTACATTGGGAGCATAGCTTAACTGATTCTGATAGTGATAATGATGCAGTAGATGATGAATTTATTTATGAAAATCATGAGTCATTTGAACATGATATGCATGCAATGATTGATGAGGCTTTTGAACATCATGAGCCTCGTAATAATTCATCAGGCCCAAATGAAGTAGCAAAGGGATTTCTTAAGTTAATTGAAGACGCAGGGCAACTCCTTTATCCTGGTTGTGAAGAGTTTAGTAAATTCTCATTTATTGTGGAAATGTACAATCTTAAATGTTTATATGGGGTGAGTGATAAAGCATTTGATGCCTTTGTAAAAACTCTTCAAAAGAGCTCTTCCTAGACATTCAACATTACCAGATTCCTTTAAAAAGATGCGAACAATCATTAAGAACTTTGATCTTGGCTATAAGAAGATTGACGCATGTGCCAAGGATTGTGTTTTGTTATGGAAGGACAAAGCTGAACTTACCAGATGTCCTAAGTGTAGTGCTTCAAGATATAAAACAACAGAGGATGGGAAGGTGATCAAATTAGCTTCTAGTAAACAAGTTCCAGTGAAGATTTTGCATTACTTTCCTTTGTGAAAGGCTCTATATGTCATCTAAGACATCTTCACTAATGAGATGGCATGCAGAGGCCCATATAGTAGATGGGAAATTAAGACATCCAACAGACGCTGAAGCTTGGAAAGATTTTGACAATAAATACGCAGGATTCGCTATTGATCCATGGAATGTTAGGCTTTGCTTGACAACTGATGGGTTTAATCCATTTGGTAATTTGAGCACCAAATATAGTATATGGCCAGTTGTGCTAATGACTTATAATTTGCCTTCACGCTTGTGCATGAAGCAAGCGTATTCGTTTCTTACATTGCTCATTTCCAATCCAAAGGTGCCTGGAAATGATATTGATGTGTATTTAGAACCTTTGGTTGATGAACTAATTCAATTATGGGAGCCAGGTGTAAAAACATATGACATATCAAATGATGAGACCTTCTTTTTACATGGAGCCTTAGTTTCTACCCCAACTGATTTTCCCATATATAGTAACTTGTCAGGTTAGAAAACTAAAGGGAAGTTTGCATGCCCATATCGTAATATTGATACATGCTCCCTTTGTTTGAAGAGAAGTAGAAAAATGTACTATATGGGTCATCGTTGCTTCTTGCCTGGAGATCATAAATTTCGTCGTAGTAAGAAGGCCTTTAATAGAGAGACAGAGACGAGGCCTCCTCCTGAATTACGATCCGGATCTGATTTGGTACATCAAATGGAAGGACTTGATGCTACTCAAGGGAAACATCCTGGTACCATTCAAAAAAATAAAAGCAAGCTGGGTGATAAAGCGACGCCTTAGAAAAAGTAGAGTATTTTTTTCCAACTCCTATATTGGAAACATCTACTCATATGTCACAACTTAGACGTTATACATGTGGAGAAGAATGTCTTAGAGAACATACTAAGTACGCTTTTAGGCATTGAGGGGAAGACAAAGGATACTTTGCAATCACGTCTTGATTTGAAGGATTTGAATATAAGGCATAATCTTCATCCTGTAGAACAGGGTAATAAGACTTGCATTCCTCTAGCATGCTTCACATTATCCAAAAAAGAAAAGGAGGAATTCATTAGTTTACTCGCTTATGTGAAAGTACCAGATAGTAATGCAGCAAATATTAAAAGGCGCATTGTGAATGATAAAATATATGGGTTAAAAATCCATGATCACCATGTTATAATGCAACAATTTTTGCCACTGGTTGTGATGAAAATGCAAAACAAGAATCTAGGTATTCTAAAGTTGCATCACCACAAGACTTTGAATGTTTGCAAGACCGTGTCATTGTTACAATATGTCGATTATAGAGCATTTTCTCGCCTTCATTTTTTGACACAATGGTGCATCTAATTATTCATCTCCCATATGAAGCAAAAGTGACTGCACCTGTTATTTATCATTGGATGATACCATTCAAAAAAATAGGGTCCTATTTTTACTTCATTTTTTCTAAGAATTAAGCAACATAAAAGTCATGCTATGGGATTTTAATGATTGTTACAGGGATTCAAGAACTTATAAAGGATGTGATCGCAACAAAAATTGTCCTAAGGGATGCATTGCTGAAAAGTATGTAGCAAATGAATGTTTAACTTTTTGCGCAAGATACTTGCATGGTGTTGAAACAAGGGAGAATAGGTCCTCAAGGAAGAATGATGACAATGAAGGAGAACACAAAGGACTTTCTATTTTCTCTCTTAAATGTCGTGCATCATCTAAAAAGAAAGACGTTCAAGCTGATTATTCTATAATCGAACAAGCACATAGTTATGTGTTGTTTAATTGTGATGAAGTTCAAGTTTATGCACAGTAAGTGAGCATTGCATTTCTCTGCTATTATTATAAAACTTCATAAAATGCCTTTTACTAGTTCTTACTTTGTTGTAATTTCAGGGAGCATTTTGAAATAGTTAGTATCGAATGTGAAACTATGAATGGAAACACTTCTGAGATTCATAAAGCAAGATTTCCAAAGTGGTTTTAGAAAAATGTAAGTGTCTTGAAAAATGTAATACAATCATTGCAAAATTTATTCAAATTATTAGTCTAACACATTAAGTAAATTGTCAGATCTGTATGAATCTTCCTTCTGACTCCTACATGGCTGATGATTTAAAATATTTGAGTAGTTTTCCAAACCAATGGATGAAGACAATGTCTAGGATCACCTGTAATGCTTATAAATGGCGAGTAAAGCAGATTGATCAAAGGTATGAGACTCAACATTCTAGTGTTCTGGTGAGTTCAATTACAGATGAAGTGCATAATATAGCTTATTATGGCATTCTGACTAAAATAATTGAGTTGATACATCCCAAAGGATGAAGTGTGATCTTGTTCAAATGTGATTGGGTGGACCTAATTAGAGGCATCAAACAAGATGAATATGGATTTACTCTTGTTAATTGTAAATCACATTGGATGACAAACGAACCTTATATCCTTGCCTCTCAAGCAGTACAGGTGTTTTATACACCATAATCGAAGGGGAAAAATTGTCATGTGGTGATTGCTACTAATCCAAGAGATTTATTCAAAATGGAAGATGTCATGCCAGAAGCAGACCTCTTATAAGCAAGTAATCCATCTATGGTGTATGAAGATGGATTTAATGATGTTAGAGAAGATACAGAGGGAGTAACATTAGATGAGCCATTTGCAAACTTGGTTGAACCGAACGATGCTGCAGAGATGGAATCAAATTATACTAGTAGTGAAAGTGGTGAAGAAGAAGCAACACTATATGATTTTGATTCTAATTAACATTATGTATGAATGATGTATGGATTCTGACTAAACATTATACATTCGAGCCTTTAACATTTATTTATTTTTTTTGGAAAAATGTTTGTAATGTTTTTTTATTAGAGTTTCCATTGTTGGTGTTTTATGTGTTTTTTGAATCATTTATTGATTTATGCCAACACTTGGGAGGATATTATGCGATTATTATTTGTACTTTTTTTTAGATCATGGCTTCTATGGGGAAATATATTGGCAAAAAGAAGGTGATCTCAAGGGATCAATTGACGGTACACTGTTAGTGAAAGCCATTTATAATGTAATTACCTTGTTATAAATGTTAACAGTGTTTTACATTCATGTGGCATATGTTGAGTTACGGAAAAAACTTGGGATCAAATCAAGCATTACGGCTCAATCCATGATTCAAGCAAGTTTCTACACTTAGTTTGCGTAATGGTGCATCTGGTTGACGCTCTCTATTCTCAAACGAAACTTCCTGAATGGCTAATAGAGTGACTCAATCTAAATTTGCTGGTGGGTTTTATTTATGACATTCTTAATCATGCATTTACCATATATGTTGCTTTTTATTTTCTTCCTTTAATTTTTCTTTTAATTAATAGAAATGACTATTGTTAGGTGGTGGAAAAAAAGATAGGTCTAACAGTTGTACAATGGTTGGAAATGCTACTAAATATCACATCTTTGACAAGTATGTTGAATACAAATGTTTACGTTAGTTGTTCATGTGTTATTTTTTTATTAATAAGTAAGATTTGCTATTGTTGGTAGCACCTCAATGTAATTCATCCAAGGAGCCCACTGAACAAGGTAATTTACATCTTGACAATAAAGATAGGAACTCAGAAACTAGAGTTGATCAATCAATTTCTAGTGGTAAGTTATGAACTTTGTTAACTATGGTGTTGTATGTATTTTTCAAGTGATTGTTTACGTTGCTTTTGTTTTGTATGTTAATATTTGATTGCTAAATGCTTTAATTTACACGACAAGGTGGGAGCAATTCGAACATGGTGAATCTTGAGCAAAATTATGTGTATCAAGAAGTCCTTGAAGCAACACCAGGTGGATACAATACCACAAACAGGAGGCGAATGCGAGCAACCAAACCTAAGAACAAAAAAGGTCATGGTCCTAACAAGTTGAAGGTTAGCAAGAACACTGTGTTGGTCGATGTTAATGAAAATCTTAAACTTATTAGTGCTTCTTCGAGGCAAATGTCTACTTTGATTGGTGTACTTGCACGAGCTCATCGAAAATTGCCACTTGATTGTTTTGATTGGAGAAAAATGGAATAGCAGAAAAAGGATAGCGTTTTAGCACATTAACTCCTAAAATGTTCCTTAGAAGGACTTTGAAATCTTCATTTCACGTATGTAGCACAATGAAAATCACATTTGATCCTAGGTCAACTTGCTTGACCCAAAAAGTGATCCATTAACCAAAAAGGATCTTTTTAAACTTTTACAAGCATTATCCAAATGGACTCTCATATGGGCAGGAGAGGACTAGACTTGAGGTTAATAAACTAGTCTTAAAACATACCAGGTTAGAGGCACATGCAAGACTCGCTTTGAATACTCAATTTCCCACGTAAACTCTTTTAGGTTGGGTTCAGATGACTTAAAGGCAAGGAAATACATTAACTAATGAGTACAGTTCCAATCTATAAGTGAACCTATATGCATGGCCTCAATTAGCAATCAACTTGAGCTCTACATGATCACATTGCTGTATGCAAATAAGGAAAGGAATAAGAACAACAATTCAACTAGGCAGCATGTTCAAATAGATTAGGGTAATTAACAATGATAAACACATCATCAACACGTCGGCAATACACTTCACAATTTTGTTGGTTTATCACTCAACCTGAACTCCCTTCTAACGGCACCGAACACAATAATCCTCAAAATCATCTCAATTTCAACCCAAACAATCCACCTACTTTTCATGTGTTCTCAATTCATCAAAATTCTGTTCTAATTACCGATTCAAATTCAACAAATAATTCGTAAAAAATTGCAAATTATTAGTATTTAGGTAATCAAGAACCACCCACCTCGCTCCAAGCTTAACGACCCGATTAATTGGTTAGTTGGGCAGATTACGGCCAAGTTCGAGTCTCTCATTCCTTGTCGTTCATGACCATGCCTGCTCGGATGCCGCTGTTGCAGCCATGTGCTCCTTCTTCCTCCCTTTCGCTCTCTCAACCTTCAAGCCAGATGTTAGTAGTAGTGGTGGTGGCAGCTGAGGGTTTTAAAACCCTAACCCACGAACCCTCATCTCGCTTAGTCCTCAGTTGAGCCCGCCGGTGGAGGTGGCTCCTTGGACAGGCGATTCGTACTGAACCTTAACACCGACCTCTCAGCTGACTTTCTCTCTCTCGGTTCCTCTCTCTTATTCGATCTCTCTATATCTCTGTTCTCGAGCTCAGGGGTCACAAGGTTGTTGTGTGAACCGAGTGGCAGGCATGACTAGCACCCTGTCGCCGGTGTGCGGCCCCTGCCAATGCCGCACCCTTCTCTTATCTCTCTTTCTCTCTCTATATATATTTGGCTTGCGGTGTTGGGGGTCATCATGAGCCAAATACCATATCCCCCTTCGTGCTTCACTATTCGTGAAAGCCAAGGGCTTCAACCCTTTTTTGCATTTTATTTTATTTTATTTCTTTGTTCTACTAACCCAAAAGTCACTAGTTGTCTAGACCCAAAAATCAAGCCTATCAATTTTGCTAATCTCGTGTGGCTTAGCACTCGACTATTTACTACTTTTATGCATTCATGTACCCTTCCAAGTCGCAAAAATTCAAAACTAAGTTTTATAAAATTATTTATTCCAATAGACGTGGAAATATTAGCCTAATTTTAGCGAATAACATAAAACTAAATTCATAAAATTATTAATATAAGTTGTTAGCCTGACATCAAAAATTCTCATCTATTACATAAAAGAATTTCGTCATTGAAATTCTAAAGTCTAGGGTTCAGTAAAATACAGGATTCACATACACATGGCAGAAACCATCTAAACTCACAATATAATACAAAATCGTACTTTACAACTAAATATAGCTCTTCAAATCGATAAAACAAAAGGTTTATGGCATCCAGACTCCTCTTCGCTGATCCTCTTCAGGTGTCTACTCACTCTATTAAGGCGCCGAGGGAAAATCACGTAGAAGATTGGCAATTGAGTAGGCATATATACCCTTTTCAAACTCATGCTAAAACAAAACCCACTTTACATTAAAGCATATAGGTTGGTATCTAAGGAACCTTTTATACTTCACAACTAGTGGCACCAATGGAGGTCGAATCAGGTACACAACTGAATCAGTTTCATCCTAAGCATGAAAGAATCACGTCATTTTATGTTTAAGTCAATCGCCCGCGGCTTCTATATCACTATGGGCAAGTAGGGCACTGCATAGCATCACATAGCATCACATAAATAACAAAAACACACAAAAGTGACATAAGTTCGCAAGAACATCATGCAGAGCAACATCTCAGCATTCCGAACCCAAGAATAATCAACATCAGTTAACATGACATATATTTAACAAGCAAATCTTTGGGCAATACATGGAGCCATCAGTTAATTAACAAGTGAAGGGAGTAGCTCGGAGAAGAAAATGATATGCTAAGAATGTAAGAAAACTCTGGTATGTAGAATGGGAGTATAACAGCACGATAGCAGAACAACCCCAAAGCATCAATGGGAACGATCGTATCTGCTAAATAAAAGCATAACTCTAAGGTCTCCCCAATAAGCCCATCACGTAATAAATAGTATAAGACAATTTAATCCCATCACCTTATGACACTCAGATAATTCATACGAAGGATTATTTGCCACATACTCATTCATAGTTCTTAAGGCCAAGAATTCAACTACAATCGAGATACACTAATATGTCATTCGATAAAGCATAAAATGTACAAGGATAATCATATGCGAGTAAAAACTTCCATGGTCATGAGATCATGTTACAGAATACATGAGTAAGTGGTCACTGAAACAAAATAGAACGAAATTAGTGTACTCAAGATTAAACCAAATAAAAAACCAACAATCCCGTCAACCCACCTAGATAAAAGTCTAGTGGTTCATCTAACTCAATCATAAACATAACCACACTCAAAGGTGTGCAAAATAGGAATTTCATACTCAGCAACTCATTCACGAAACACATGAATGACTATTCCATAATGAACCTAAGTAAACACGTAATCTCGTGTAAACTTAACATTACACGTGTTTCTACATTGATGCCCGAAAACACCCGGATGCCCTAATTGTCATGCAAGAGTGCACCTACATGACCATAGGTAGATGCAACCCTTCGACTACAACCTGTACTCATAGGATAAGTCTTGTTCTCTCCTAGAATGATTAGAAGTTGGCCACTTCCAAGTTAACAATCATTTTGAAGTGAAGAGAATGGTCTATGGATCGAGCACATATGCCCCTACGTGGTCGTAGGTTCCTTAAAGACTCTCAATATGAAAGAAGGGTCCAATCTAGAGACTTCTAGGTTCCAGATCTATAATACTATGTAGGCATACACGAGTAACATATGGGTCCTTTCCCCTAGTAGGTTTCAAAATCTATCAGATTCTTCCTTTTGTTTCCTTTCCATGTGTGTTAGGGTTTGATATAACAGGTGACCACCAATCCTATAACAAGAATAACATCCTATATGACAGTAAGCATGACACGTAGTTAACTTGTGAGTAATGGCAGTTGCATGATGAAAAGCAAAGAATCTAACATGCAAACAGCACCAAGCCATCGACTAAGCATAAAATAGTAACAATAGCATACAGACAACAACCACAATCATACGAGACAACAGGAATACACTTATGCAGCAAACAAGAGGGGTGCACCACCATTACTCAAATTAGCATGCATATATATAAAAGTCTCCCTTAATCCCTTTAAACTAGGGGTGCTCAAACTCTGTTAACCGGAGTTTCGGTTAACCGAAAACCAGTTAACCGTTTTTTCGGTTCGGGAAAACTGCGAACCGTGAACCCAACCGAAATTACCGGTTAACCGAAAAAACTGGTTCGACAAAAAGTCGAACCGTAAACCGAACCGAAATATACGGTTAACCGAAATTTCTGTTCGGTTTACAGTTAACCGAACCCCTATACACATAAATTTACATTTTCTTTGAGGGTTTTTCTATGAATCTCCTAGTCTTAGTTATTGTATTGTTCATGGCTTTTGTTTCTTACTAGTAGCAACTTTTTGCTTTTTTTTGTTTACCTTGAACCAAAACAAAGTAACAAACTCATCAAAAACACAAAACATAAAAAGCAACATTTCCCTACATACTCCATAAGTCAAAATGCACACTTTTTTTTGTCTAGTTGTCCACCATCTCATTTTTCCCTGTGGTTAGCCAACTAAGCCAAGTCAACTAGGTGAAGAACTAGCAATTGCCTTCAAATATAAAATCCTAACACTTAAGGGGTGGGGGAAGGGATGGGTGGATTAGTTAGTGTTACAAACCATGAATAAGTAATTAAAAGTTCCAACAAATATTACAAACCAAGGATGAGGGATAAAACATCAAGGATCTCAATTTCCAATAAAAACTACAAATTAAAGTTTGCATCGCAAGAGGGTTGAGACTTGGGACTTGAGAGCTCCAATGCTCCACTTCATAGATCACTTGAAGCATCAATAGACTCATCAATAATAATTGTGGGTTGCTCCAAAGCCAAGTCTTTAATACCTAACAATAAAGTTCATGTAAAATAAAATTTTGATTATACATATATTATTAAAAGTTATAAAAATAATAACAAAAATGAATAAATAATAAATGAGAATGAGAAAACTCACTTTTCTCCAATTCCTCAATCTCAACAAAGGTGTCTTCTATTATGAGAGGACCATGTGACCTTCTTAACCAATCTTGACAACAAATGAGAGCTTCCACCATTCTAGGGGTCAAGGAAGTGCAGAAAGAATCAAGAACACGACCCCCCGTGCTAAAAGCGGACTCAGAAGCCACAGTAGAAACCGGCATAGCAAGCACATCCTGAGCCATTTTGGCTAAAATAGGGTATCTCTTCTGTTGATCCTTCCAAAATTGCAAAATTTCAAATACATCATCATTTCCCTGTTCACAATCATCACTTAAGTACTTGTCTAACTCACTTTTCTTTTCACTTTTTAGAGCTCCCTTCTCTTTCTTATATCTCATACTCATAACTTGGTTGACATCCATCCTTTGTTCATCATTTGAGCCCACAATTCGAGGAGCACTAGAAGGAGTGACATTACTTGATGCTTCCATTTTTCGCTTTGGTGGAGGAACAATAGATGAGTAATAATCAAACAAAGATCTTAAAGTGTACTTGACTTTAAGAAACAACATATTGGCACCTTCATCATCATGATTAGTCCTTATCACCCATTCAACGTAATCCAATTTGTATCTTGGGTCAAGGACTAAAGCAATGAACAATAAGACATTGATATTATCAATATTTGCCCAATACTTGTCATATTTGGCTTTCATTTGATATGCCATATTTCTAATGCTCTCATCCACATTGTTACAATAACCCGATATCAAGTAGCCAACTCCATATATTTGGGGTACATAAGAATTACCCGTCATATAAAGAGACCCAGACAACTTCAAAGTTGTGTCATAAAAAATTCTCAAAAAGGGCAACAATGCACCAACTTTCTTCCAATCATCATTATTAGGTGGACCACCATGCTTTCTCATTTCTTTAATGTAAAGACCACCTTTTGACTCCAAATTACTAAATGCCTTTCTAAATTTCAAAGCACATTCAAGCATCAAAAAAGTAGAGTTCCATCTTGTATCAACATCTAAACAAACAAGACCTTTTTCACTTATGCATTCCTCTTCTACACAAGCCTTAAACTTTTCTAACCTTGTAGGTGAAGACCTTGCAAATCTTACGGCCAAACGAATTTTGACAATAGATGGATCAAGACCCTTTAATCCATCTTTCACAACAAGATTCAAAATATGCGCCACACATCTCATATGTAAATAATTACCTTCCAAGACAGTAGTTCCCCAATGATTTAGTCTTCTTTTCAAATATTGAATAGCAACATCATTTGAACTTGCATTATCAACTGTCACAGTCAAAATATTTTTCAAATTCCATTCAATTAAACACTTCTCAATTGCTCTCCCAATAAGCTCACCAGAGTGGTCACCAATATGACAGAAATTGATTATTCTTTTATGCAAATTCCAATCATCATCAATAAAATGTGCAGTGAGACACATATAACTCAAATTTTGCCCTGACGTCCAAGTATCAGTGGTTAAACATACTCTTGAAGGCACCTTCTCAAAGAAACCCTTTAATTTCCTTCTTTCATCAATGAAAAAAGCATAACAATCTCTAGCTATTGTGTGTCTTGAAGGGGGAGCAAAATTTGGATGCAAACTCTTGTAAAAACCACGAAATCCCTCACGTTCAACAAACATGAAAGGCAACTCATCTATGATAATCATCTTCACAAGCTCTTTCCTACTAAAATCTGGATCAAATTGCCAACAAGAAGGAACATTTACGTGCTCAATAGATCCATCTTCTTTAACAGCTCTTTTTGTTTGTAAACTAAGCAATTTTTGTTTTTGATCCACATTAGCAGCATATTTCTTGCATCTCTGTAAATGATTTTTCATGACACTTGTCCCGTTTCGAGAACAAACATGAAGCAATTGTTCACAATATTTGCATTCAATCTCTCCTTCAACATTGGTTTCATCAAAATGCGTCCAATATATGGACTTTCTCTTTTTTCCAGAAGCGGATGAAGTACTTACATTGGGTATAGGTGGCTTGCTTGCCTTACTTCTAGTAGAATTTGCCTCATTTGATGAACTTTTTTTGGTCTTTGTTGGCGCCACGTCCTCTATATTGTCGACATCATCATCATCAACAATTATGTTCATAGGAGCATTTTCATTGGTTGTATCATTGCTCAAACTCGAAAACATCGTATTCTACAAACAAACAACTGAAATGAGTAAGTAATTGAATAGAGAAAACCTAAAACTTTTGGTTAGGGGTTAATTATATATGATTAATTATAATAATTATAGGTCAAACTCATATAGTATATGTATTCAACACTTTAAACCTAAAACTTCATTTATTCAAAGCTTGCCATGACAAACTGAAAAGTGAAAAGTGTGAAACCACGTAGGCAGTAGCAACTAGCAACTAGCAGCCTAGCATTAGCAAGTAGCAATTTCAGCAAACACTTAACAAACGTACAAAAAACTCAAAGAAGAGTCCATCAGTCATTCAGTCCAGTAGTCGACAACCGGTTTTACTTGGTCATGAACAATAATTTTCACGAATCTGAAATTTACACAAGTCAAGTTCTTCGAGCATGCCATCAACATTAATTTCCATACAATTGTTAACTATAAGTAATTCACAATTTCACATAAACAACAAAGCTAAACTATTATACTCACTAGTCCGATGAATGACAGACAATAACCTAGGCATCTTCTGAAACAACTTGAAAATAAAGAGAGCTTAATGTGCCTCTAAGAAATTCATCATATCATTTCTCATCAAACATTTCCTAATTAATCAAACATCTCCTCCTGAAGATTGCACGACTTGGCCTAGATTAGCCTGAATTGGAGCACTAAAGTGTCCAGTAGTCACAACTACTTACTGTAATCAGTACTCAGCCTGAGGAGAATCCGGCGAACGAACGGGGAGCAAGAGCAAGACTCGGGAAACGGTGACCGGAATCCGGCTACCAGGACTCGACCAAGAGCAAGATGGCGAAGACGCAACATAGCAGGGAGAGAAAAACGGAGGCTGGTGGGTGACTGGGTGGTGTGTGTGGCTTTGCTGTGGTCGCCGGTCAATCCGGTGGCCGGTGGGATGACTGGCGACGACGACTCGATGAGGGCGAGAGGCTGGTGACTACGTGACTGGTGAGTGAGTGGTGGTGGGACGGTGGGCGGCGGGTGGGAGTGTGCGACTGGGAACAGTGGGAACTGGGAAGTTGCGAACTGGTGACTAGTGAGAGCAAGAGTGCGACTGTGCGAGAGCGAGAGGCGAGAGGGAGAGCTGCAACTTCACTTATTGACTTTAGTGACTTAGGGTTAGGGAGTTAGGTTTGCTGCCAATTAAAAAAAAATTCGATTCGGATCGGTTAACCGAAAAATCTATCCCGTGAACCGAAACCGAACCGCGAACCGGAGAAAAAATTTGGTTCGGTTAACCGAACCGAAAACTTCATAAAATTCGATCCGGTTAACCGGTTTTTCAGTTCGGTTTTTTCGGTTTTCCGGTTCGATTTTCGGTTTTGGTTTTTTTTTCTCACCCCTACTTTAAACAATTCATAATTTCAAAAAGGAAGGTACCATCTAGTATGACCTTCAAACATGGAGAATAATCTTGTAATCACTTTCCTAATGGTCTATTATTAGCAAGTCCTGAGGGGTACTGATCTTTGCATATACACATTCACAAATAGCACCCAATCACATATCAAGACACACACTTATGCATTTAAACCCTTGCATTATCGTAGAGTATATGCTACTCTCTAAGTGCAAGAGTAAAACCTAACTCAATATTTAAAAAGGTTATAGCATTCCAAAATCTTTAGGTTTTGAAAATGGAGAACAGTTTGCCCGTTTCTAGTGTCTTCTCCACCAACTTTTGAGTATTTACTTAAGGGCAAAGAATAAGCCTGGAGTTATCTATTTCCAATTTTTTGAGTTCGAAATCAAGTGAACATTCAACTGAATCGTCAATGGTGCTTGCACAAAGACAATCACTGATGGGGCCAGCACTTAGCTTACTCAAGAGAACACAAGTCATTTAGCTCATGTTCTAGCACATAACTCACTTTTTAGTCCATCGGTTTACTCCAGTCACATAACAATCAAGCTGTTAGATAAATTAGCATATCAGAAATACCTTAGACTCTTTATAACATATCATTACTCGAGACGTACCTAAGCAACTATATAAAAATGCAAGACTCAGGTCGCAACCTGTGGTTGCACAACCTTGCTCTGATACCATCTGTAACACCTCTATCCAATAGGGTTAGGGATGTTAATGATTTCTAAAATTTTGGAGCAAAATGGATAGAGTTCTGCCTAAAAACTTACCATAACCTAGGCTCAAAGTCTTACATTAGGTCCCTGCAATAATAACACATAAAAGATGTAACCAACTACCTCGACGACTACACGTCGGACACCACAACTCTACGGGCCACATGCCAGGAGTATACCAAGTATAAAGATCAATAAAAAGAAAGAAATAAAAAGTACAACTCAACAGATCACACATCCAGAGTACTGGGGTTTACATCCCAAAAATAATTAAGAACAACTAAACGAAATGACGACTATTGAGATGGTTGGTTTATGTGGCCATACAGAGCGACAACTAGTCATTATGTATTACATGAACTACAATAACCAACACATATATCCAAGAAATTATGAATACATTGCATAACACCATTCAACTCATGATCTATGTATATAACTCCTTATCCGAAGCAAGAGAGCGGTTTTGACTTGGCTCCCATGAGTTGACTTTTGCCTGTTACATAAGAACCTGGGAAAAAGAGAAATAGAGAGGGAATGAGCTACCACATGCTCACTGAGTGATTAAGGACCCTAAGAAAACAAAACAGTTACATATAGTACTTTTAAGTAATAATCACACACAATTTGATATTTAATATCATATAATAAACATATAAAGCCACATATATCCATCAGTATCTTAATATCCTCTATGATGCACATGGCGTCCCTTTTCTTCTTTTATTCCACGTATAAGAACTCTCAACTTGCATAACCTTATACTCTCATGGCTTGGCAATGACAACCACATGTTACACTTACTTTGCAGCACATAACAGGCATAAAGGACTCAATAGCAGGATACCTCATACTACAGTCCAGGCATTGAGAACAGTAGGGTATTTGGCTCACACATAAGCACTTAACATCAAAGAGTTCAGTTAGAGATGCCAACTGGAGTTCTTTTAGTAAGAAAATGGAATTCAACACATTAAAAGACAAGCACCTTCACTTAAATCAAGGTAAGCACTAATAAAAATAGCCCTATTCATAAGAAAGCAATTTGGAATCCAACAAGGCTCTTATAAAGAGTACACACTCTTTTACAAACGTTTACACTAGCATAATCCTCGAATGAGGAGTTTTTAACACATAATAGGTAAGAAATCATTTTATGGGGTATTGGATTTGCGTACTTGCCCTCATTCTTGTGAAATCATCACTCACATTTCATGGTAACCATCTGGGCCTCTCATAATTAGTGGACATTTACCCTCGTCAGGGTCTACTAGGGTTTCTACTTTTTGGTCTACTTCGTAGGAATTAGGGTTCCTGCATACTAGGTCTGCTCCATGAACCTGTTTCCAAACGATTAGTACTACTGTCCTAGCCCAAAGTGTTCGTGCCAAAAATGAGCTATTTTTAAGGTACTTTCACACCTGTTTTATGCTCATATTATTCGTGTTTTTAAGGTTTTTAACTGATCTTATTTTATTTTGCAGATTTTTAATAAATGATAAAAAAAGGACCAAAAATGGTAGAAAATGGCGAGGAAATGTCAGGAATTGAAGAACCGGTCCAAAATTCCACAGATTCGGCCAAAGAGAACTAAAAAAAAAACACCAAACCTGTATATAAAAAATAAATAAAAGAACTTTTTTTTTGGGTTTTCTCAAAACTAATATGTACAAAACACGGGAAACATATGCACAATTCCTAATCAGCTAAATCACCCATGTACTCAGTTATTAACCTGTATATACATAAAATGCACATCAAAGCCCTTTACCTCTAAATGACATCAAAACACTGATTTTTCACCCCATTGAACATCCAGATTTTGAATCCATCCCGGTGTTTGTGTGCAAGTGTATCAGCATCTCCAAGACTCAGATTTACCAGAATAGACTCAATCCCACTTAGCCAACACAACTACATTATTCTTATCATGACTTTGGAAGCAAGCTTTCCCAGTAGCAATATTGCCTCAAAGGGTAACACCCAGTAGCACGTGCCTCAAAGGGTCCCAGTGGCGCATGCCTCAAAGGGATACTTGTCATTCCAAATTTTATTCTTTTTCTTTATTTATAATACAATTTTTTCATTTTTTTTCCAAAGTAATCATGCCATAAGCTAGTGGGAGAATCATTCATGGAAACCAAAGACCTAAAGACAATGATGAAAGGATAACAAAGACTGGATTACACAACCCATAATGAACAACTGAAATTAGAATCAGGGCTTAGAATATCACATTCAAAGTTAAAGACTTATCATGCACATCCTACTTCTATAAAAGCTAACAACTAAAGCACAGGGGATTCAAACTAATCAAAAAAGATACAAACGTCCCCAAAAACAACAAAATAATCAAAAATTTTGAAAAAAAATGGCACCTCACTCCCACACCAAAACTTCATAATGTCCTCATTGGGAGAATTAAGGCGCTAAAAAGCAAGCACATAAACTATACAACCGAAAAACCTATAATATATACAACTAAAACACGACCCAAAAACATAAAACCAAAAACAAAATAAAACCAAAATGAAAAAGAAAACGCAAAACTAAAATCAAAGAAACACACAAAAACTAAAAAACAAACCACAACCCTAAAAACTAAAGAAAAGAAGACAAAAATCAGAATCAGAACAAAAATCAAAATAAAACCAAACACACACATATCTATTTACAAAAGCAAAACTAAACAAAATCAAAGACCTACTAAATTGCAAACTAAAGAAATCTAAAACAAAATAAAGGAAAAGAAAAACAAAAAAATGAAACAAAAATGAAAAGAAGATGAAAAAGGAAAATAAAAATGAAAGTCAAATGAAATAAACAAAAATAATGAAAATAAAATGAAATAAACAAAAATGAAATAAAAAAGAAAAACTAAAACATGCTAAGCTAAAGAAACAAAGTATTTACAACTAGCACATATTCACAAAATCCTAATATATATACAACTAAATACAAAAAGAAATAAAAGAAAAGAAAAGAAGAGTGGAACGATCATACCAGGTTGGATACAGGGTGTACCCAAACTATAAAGTGTATGGAGCATCAGCCACTCCATATTAAGTTGAAAAAGTGCTATTCAAATCAAAACACGTTAGAGCACGCAACAGCTTATCAAATACAGATGCCCAACTCTCAATAGCATAGGAACTATGAATCGCAGGGAGTTGGAACCAGATTGAGTACGTCCATATAGTCAGGAAAGCACAGGTAAGGGCCCGTTTCAATTTATCAAACAGTTGGGCCCACTCAGGAATGAAATGAATATACTCACAAATAGCCAGTGGTGAGGTCATAGGCCTAGAAACTATGTCAGCATGAATGAACTGTCTAGGCAAAGCAAAGGGTTCTAAATCCACAAGTCCTTTAAGTTTAATATGCATATGAGTCTGGTCAAACGTCTCAGTGGCCATGTTCTCAGACTCAATATAATCAGACTTGCAAGATTCAAAAAGTAGGAAGTCAGTCTGGATGGAATTAAAAGAAAATGACTCATAATCAGCCTGAAAACCATCATCAGAACTTCCATGGATATCAAACTCACAAGAAAAAGATTCATATTCCACAGGCAGAATATTATCATCAAAGTCAAACATAGTGAGTTCAGGTATCTCATCATGCAACTCCTGTGAAACATCTTTTGAATCACCCAAATCGTGAAACTCTAGTGCAGGTATGATGCTAATTTCTAACTCACTATCAAAATCAGATTGTTCATTAGTGACATTTTCAAGTGAGCTAGTGCAGGGTGCAAGATCTGATGATAGAGACTGAGGGAGGTCACTTTCTTGTTCTAAACTAGGCAAACACATGTTTTCATTCAAATCAGGCCTAGTAGAATAAGAAGGTTCAGAAACATCACAGAGATCAATATCAGGTTTAGGAAATCCTAAACTAGAATCAATCTCACTAGAAGTCTCCCTATTTTGATTAAAACATTGAGAATATTCAGCAATTCTCAATTTCATGGTCTCTATAAATTGATCAGTCATATTATCCATTTTGATCATTTGATCAGTCATATCATCAATTTTCTTTTCAAGTCTTGCACAGGTAGCACGATAAGGACACGTAGAAACATCATGAGAAGGAGATTCACAATAATCACACATCACAGGAGAATAAGATGGGTCCTATGAGTTTAGAAAATGATCTGGGGGGGAAGGATTAGCATAAAAAGCATACTCATCAGAAGTTGGGTATCCAAAAAACTGATTAGCTTGTTCAAACTCGTAAGTATCCCAATCTAATTTTTCAAAGAAATCCCAAACTTCATCTTGAGTTTTAGATAACAATCCTAGCAAACCCCCTGGACACATGGACTCAACATGACCACAGAATTCAAAATTTAGACCCAAAGCAATGACCTCACAAATTTCCCATTTTTCAAAGGTTTGAGGCAATTGAGCACGATAATCATTAAGTCGCGATAAATAGCTCCAAAAAGGTTCATGCTCATATTGTGGGAAACTGAAAACTGGCATTTTGAAAATTTTTAAAGTTTTTGAAGTTTTTCAATTTTTTCGGATTTTTTGGTTTTTCAATTTTTTTTGGATTTTTGAAATTTCTAATTTTTTGTGGTTTTTTGGAATTTTCTAATGTTTTTGAAATTTTAAGCATTTTTTCATTTTTTTTTGGATTTTTGGAGGTTTTTCAAATGTTTTTGAATTTTTGGGTTTTTTCAAAAAAAAATTTGGACTTTTGTTCTTTTTCAAATGTTTTTGGATTTTTTTGGATTTTTCAAATGTTTTTGGATTTTTGGTTTTTTCAAAAACGAAAAACGATACCAAAATGAGAAATTGAAAATCGATTCGAAACTTAAAGTTACGAAATGACTAACAAGAACTCATTAAGTAAATAACAACTAAACAAAATAACAACGAAACTAAACAAATACAAAAGCAACTAAAAACATTACCAAATCTCGCCGTCTTCCCCGGCAACGGCGCCAAAATTGTTGAAGGTTTTTGAGGGGGATGGAAAAATAACTTAAAGAAAAAGGAAAGTGATACCTCAAATACTCACGATTGTCAGTCGTAGTACTTAAGGGTCGGTCCACAGGGAAAACGTGAGATTTTTGGTCACTAACTGATTAACTAAACTAAATGGAATTACTTAAAGCAATCTAACAATCTAAACCTAAACTAAATCATATATCACTTATCCATACTAATAGTGAATTAAGCATGAATTTTTAGCAGAGTTAACTAACTAACATTATTCCAAAATTGATCCAAAATTGAACATGGTTTCAATTCAATACAATAACCAAAACAAAACCTTAACATTTGAAACAAAGCAAGCAACAATCACCCATTCAATCAAAGTTACCAGAAAGTAGACAAATTACCTAAAAGAATTGCACCATCATAACTTTCGAACTAACAAACAGAGGAAGGGGACGAACAGGCAGATTCAGGGGAGGGGAAGTAAAACAGAATTGAAACAAAGCAACGAAAGCAGAATAAAACTCACAAAAACTCCGGTGAATCCAAAACACAACCCACTGAATCCAAACGCACCCATTCGAACCATCCAGAAACAGGGGAAAGGGGAAGTATAGAATTTCGAATGAACTTCAATGAAATTGCAACCAACCTTGCGATTTACGAACAAAAATTCCAAATCAAATCTTAATTAGACGAATTTGAATGCTGGAAACAACTGAAATTCGAACCCTAATCCGAAATCGTAATCGAAGAACACGAATGTGAAATTTGAGGCTAAATTAAAATTAAAACTGAAATTAAACAGAAATTAAACCTAACTAGCCTAAAATTACCTAAACCTAATTACCTAAAAATACCTAAAACTCAGACTTAGGCTTCAATGGCATCGTCTCCATCTTTAAATACCCAATCTCCTTCCACTTTGACCGTCGATTTGTGATGTGCTGGAGGTAGATGTGGACGGTGGCGATGTGGTGGTTTCGGTTTTGGGGAAAACCGTGGGTAGAGGGTGTTCTGGGTTTCGGGAATTCGGTGGGCTGGGGGTGTACATGGGGTTGTTGTGCTGGAGGAGAGAGAACGGGTAGAGAGAGACAGGAGATGAGTGAAATGGCGATGAAGAGGAGCACGGGCTTCCTGGGTCGAGGGTCTAGGGTTTCGGGTTGGGGGTCAGGGGAATGGGAAGATGTCGAGAGTGAAAGAGGAGAGAGAAACGAAGGGGAAGAGGGGTTTTACATGAGAACCGGTCCACTTGCTGAACCGGGCCGGTCCGGTTTATTTCTGGACCGGTCTGGTTTCTTTGTTTCCTTTTTCCTTGGCCGGTTTTTATCGAATTTGGCCCGATTCTTCAACCTCCGATATTTCTTCTATTTTTCTCACTTTTTCCGCCATTTAAGCCCATTTTTCGCATTTATTCAAAATCTGCAAAATAAAATAAAATCAATTAAAAACCTTAAAAATATTATTAAAACGAGCCTAAAACCGGTGAAAAAGTACCTTAAAAATATATCATTTTTGGTTCAAACACGTACTCGATCCACTTAAAAGCCCCTCCCCTTCAATTTCTCCCTCCTCCTCACTCGCGTCTGCTTCCCTGACCCCCGATACCCAGAACCGAATCCCAGCACCATCGCCATCCCTCTCCACCATGCCCATCCTCTCTCGGTCCTGCTCTCTCTCTCCCTTATCTCGTCCCTCTTCCCAAAACCAACCCCAGCACACAAAACTCTCCAGCCCACAGTAACCCCGAAACCACCTTCGTCCAACCCCAACCCACCACTGTGAAACACGCTACACCAGGCCACGTACACACCCTTTGCTGACTTCATCTTCATTGTCCACGCCATCTTGGCTTCAAGGGTAGAGATTGAGAAGGGGTTCGGTATAAAAGGAAGACAACGCTAGGGATTCGACGAGTAGGTAATTTTAGGTTAGTAATTTAGGGCTAGTTTAGGTTTAATTTCTGCTTTAGGTATAGATTTTAGATTTAATTCTAGTTTCACTTCGAATTTAAGAATAAGGGTTTGATTTAAATCGGTTTTTTGGGTTCGATTTTATGTAATTGCACTACAATTCGAGTATGTTAGTAGTAGTTCATAATTTTAGTTCAATTTTGCGAAGATTGGTTGCGATTTTATTCAATTTCAGTCGATCGTGTTCTCCTCCTGTTCGATCTGCTAGCCTCAGTTTACAGGTCTGTTTTGGCTTGTTTTTTTTCCATCCCCTGTTGTTTCGGTTTAGCCGATTTCAATTTCAGTAAGGTTCTGTTTCAGTTCGTCCCCCTCCCCTGTTGCTGTTTTTGTGTTTCGGTTTGCTTATGATAGGTTTCCTTGGGATTTCGATTGCTTGCTTGGGTACTTTGTTGAAGAATCTGGTAGCTTGATGATGTTTTGGAATTTTGATGCTTGGATTTAGATTGGTTTATGCTCTGTTTTGGATTTCAAATAATTTTGGTAGTTGATTAAGGTTGAATGCTTGAATTTAATAGTCGTTATTGTTTACTTGGTTTTGGGTAGTGTTGAATAATAAGGTTGTTTGATTCATATTAGTAGAATGCTTAAGTTTAGTTCATTTAATTTACATGCCTGTGTTTCGTTTAGTTGAGTGCTTAGGTTTAATTCGTGTAAGTTAATTAATTTAAATTGCTTGCTTTGTTCAATTGAGAGTTTGATGATCGTTTAGTTGAATTAGATTGTTAGATTGCTTTGAATAATATCACTTAGTTTAGTTAATTAGTTAAATCGTTTTGTTTTAGATGACCATAATTTCAACGTCATCCCTGCGGATCGACCCTCAAAGTACTACGAACAATATTGTGTGCTTGAGGTTTTCTTCTTTTCTTTAGTTTATTTTTCCACCCCCTCAAAAACCATCAACAATTTTGGCGTCGTTGCCGGGGATGACGGTGAGATTTGGTCATTGTTTTTGTTTTCGTAGTTACTCTCTTTCGAACTTTGTTTTGTTTACTTCTTAGTAGCTATGAGTTGCTTAATTAGTTTTTCTGAATTGTTTTAGTTGATTTCTTTATTTTTGTATTAACCGTTACTTAGTTTATTCGTTTTGTTTTCAAAAAAACCAAAAATCCAAACACATTAGAAAGTCCAAAAAAATCCAAAAAATTTGAAAAATTAAAAATCCTAAAAAAATGAATTTTTTTTTTAAAAAAAACTTTAAAATTTTCAAATGCCAGTTTTCAATTTCCCGCAATTTGAGCGAATCTTTTTGGAATTACTTTTCAAGGCTGAATTATTATCGTGCTCAACTGAATCGGAATTTTGAAAAATGAAAAATTTGTGAGGTCATTCTTGAGGGTCTAAATATTGAGTCAAGGAGTTACATTGATTCAATTTTTCCTGGAGGTTTAAGACAATTGTTATCTAAAACTCCAAATAAAGTTTGGGATTTCTTTGAAAAATTAGCTTGGAAAACCTATACAATTGAACAAGCTAATACAACTTTTAGATACCCAACTCATGGAGAGTATGATTTTCATGTTAATTCTTATCCTTCATATCACTTTGTGAATTCCTATTACTCATATGATTCTTATATGCCTCCTGTATTGTGCGACTACTGTGAATCTCCCGATGATGCTGCTTATACTTGTCCTTATCGTGATTACATTGACGCTACATGTGCAAGTTTTGAAAAGAAAATCAATGACGACTGATCAAATGACAGAGACTATGAAATTGAGAATTGCTTAATATTCTCAATGTTTTGACCAAAATAGGGAGACTTCTAGTGAGATTGATTCTAGTTTAGGATCTCCTAAACCCGACATTAGTCTTTACGAGGATTCTACACCTTCTTATTCTACTAGGCCTGATTTGAAAGACACCATGCCTTTGCCTATTTTAAAACAAGAAAGTGACCTCCCTAAGTCTTTATCAACAGACCTTGCACCTTGCACTAACTCACCTAAGGGCGTCACTGACGATGTCCTAGTTTCTGTCGACCTACCCACCACTTTGAACGACTTCTGTGAACTGGAAGTGGGTAAGCAATCTGATCTTGATAGTGAGTTAGAAATAAGCATCGCACCTGCAGTTGAGCTTCATGATTTAGATGATTCAAAAGATATTTCACAGGAGTTATGTGATGAGGTGACTGTGATTGCACCCACTATGTTTGACTTTGATGATGATATCCTTTATGCAAAATATGAATCTTTTTCATGTGCGCTTGATGTTACTGAAGGTCTTGATGTGGATTTTCATGTTGAGTATGAATCATTTTCTTTTGATCTCGTCATTCCTGACCTTCTGTTTAAATCAGATGATAATATTCTGCATATCGAATATGAATCTTTTTGTGGGTTTGATGTTGATATGAGTTTGAATGAGGATCCTTGTGCTGAATATGAATCATTTTCTGTTGATCCTGTCCAAACTGACCTCTTTCTTGAATATTGCAGTTCTCCCCTTTCCCCTCTTTTTCATCTTTAGACCCTCCCGAGTCTACTTTTATCGAGTCTGAGACTTTGGTGCTTGATACTCCTTGTTTAGATCAGATTCGTGATGATAATGACATAAATAGACTCCAGGACCCCTTTGAACTGCAAGACTTGACTTTAGGCCGTCAGTTGAGCTCTAATTTTCATATTTTCTTTGATTGGCCTTGTTTTCGTTCTCTCCCTTTCCCTTTTAGAGGTGATGTGAGATTTCATTTAGATAAATCATATCACTTTAGATGGTTTATGCATTCATATAGTCATATCTTAATTGAACCATTGACTTGTGCATCTGATTTCACTTATACACATCTCTCTTCTGATTGGGCTGTGAGCTTTGATAAGCTCAAAAGAGCATTGAGTTGCATTGCTTTTAGGCACTTTATTTGGGCCCTTCTTCATGTTTCTAACTACATTCATTTTTGTGAGGATTGTGCTCGCTCGTTTGATAAGCTACTACGAGCATTGGTTGGTTTTGATAAGAGTAGATGCTCGTAAGTTGTGATGGAGTGGCTGATGCTCCATAAGATTTATAGTTTGGGTACAATCTGTATCCAACCTGGTATGATCGTTCCACTCTTCTTTTCTTTTTCATTTCTTTTCTTCCTTTTCGTACTTAGTTGTATATATTAGGATTTTGTAAATACTTGTTAATTATGAATATCTAGGGTTGTTTCGTATGTTTCATTTTGTTTCTTTAGCCTAGCATGTTTTAGTTTTTCCTTTGATTGCATTTTTGTTTCATTTTTGTTTTTCTTTCTTTTATTCTGTTTTAGATTTCTTTTGGCTTAGGTTGCAATTTAGTAGGTTCTTGCTTTTTGTTTTGGATTTGTTTTTGTGAATATGTGTGTTTCTTTGATTTTAGTTTTGATTTTCATTTTGGTTTTATTTGGGTTTTGGTTGTGTTTGATTTTTGGTTGCGTCCTAGTTGTATATATATGGTTTTATGGTTGTTTAGTTTATAAGCTTGCTTTTTAGCGCCTTACTCCCACAATGAGGACATTGTGAAATTTTGGTGTGGGGGTGAGGTGCCACCTTTTTTTTAAATTTTCGAAGATTTTTGTTGTTTTTGGGGATGTGTGTACTTTTTCTGATTAGTTTGAATCCCCCGTGCTTTAGTTGTTAGCTTGTATATAAATGGGATGTGCATGATAAGTCTCTGACTTCAAATGTGATATTCTAAGCCCTAATTCTAACTCCAGTTGTTCACTGTAGGCTGTGTGACCTAGTCCTTGTTTATTCCTTCATCATTATCTTTAGGTCTTAGGTTTCCATGAATGATTCTCCCACTAGCTTATGGCATGATTACTTTGAAAAAAATTGAAAAAAAAATTATATTATGAATAAAGAAAAAGAATAGAATTTGGAATGACAAGTATCCCTTTGAGGCATGCGCTACTGGGCATTACCCTTTGAGGCACGTGCTACTGGGTGTTACCCTTTGAGGCAATATTGCTATTGGGAAAGCTTGCTTCCAAAGTCAGTATAAGAATAATGTAGTTATGTCAACCAAGTGGGATTAAGTCTAATTCTGGTAAATCTGAGTCCTGAAGATGATGATACACTTGCACACAAGCACCGGGATGGATTCAAAATCTTGATGTTCAATGGGGTGAACAATTAGCACTCTGATGTCATTTAGGAGGCTAGAGGGCTTTGAATTACATGTTATGCATATACAAGTTAATGATTGAGTACATTGGTGATTTAGCTTATTAGAATGTGTGCATATTTTTCCCAAGTTTTGTACATATTAGTTTTGAAAAAACCCAAAAAGATTTTTCTTCATTTTTGAATAATTTTGTGGGTATTTCACTTTGAAAACCTCATGAGACCTCACTCGTCCACTTGGGAGTCCAAGGGGTTTAAAGGTCTTGTTGCATACGCTAAATGCAATCGTGATTCCTACAACAGTGAGTTGGGATTTACTTTTCCTTATTTTTCATTTTCTTTTAGTTAGTTTAGTTTGTTTTACGCGAGAATGAGCAAAATCTTGGTGTAGGAGTGTTTGTTCGCGCCAAAAAATGAGCTATTTTTAAGGTACTTTCACACCTGTTTTATGCTCGTTTTACTCATGTTTTTAAGGTTTTTAACTGATTTTATTTTATTTTGCAGATTTTTAATAAATGAGAAAAAGGGCCAAAATGGTAGAAAATGGCAAGGAAATATCGGGAATTGAAGAACCGATCCAAAATTCCACAGAACCGGCCAAAGAGAACTGGAAAAAAAAA
>JACYFF010031954.1:79027517-79048583 GCA_017589665.1 Selenicereus undatus | reverse complement strand
CCCCTTCAATTTCTCTCTCCTCCCCACTCGCGTCTGCTTCCCTGACCCCCGATACCCAAAACCGAATCCCAGCACCTTCGCCATCCCTCTCCACCATGCCCATCCTCTCTCGGTCCCGCTCTCTTTCTCCCTTATCTCGTCCCTCTTCCCAAAACCAACCCCAGCACACAGAACTCCCCAGCCCACAGTAACCCCGAAACCAGCTTCGTCTAACCCCAACCCACCATCGTGAAACACGCTACACCAGGCCACGTACACACCCTTTGCTGACTTCATCTCCATTGTCCACGCCATCTTGGCTTCAAGGGTAGAGATCGAGAAGGGGTTCGGTATAAAAGGAAGACGACGCCAGGGATTCGACGAGTAGGTAATTTTAGGTTAGTAACTTAGGGCTAGCTTAGGTTTAATTTCTGCTTTAGGTATAGATTTTAGATTTAATTCTAGTTTTACTTCGAATTTCAGAATTAGAGTTTGATTTAAATCGTTTTTTTGGGTTCGATTTTATGTAATTGCACTACAATTCGAGTATGTTAGTAGTAGTTCGTAATTTTAGTTTAATTTTGCGAAGATTGGTTGCGATTTAATTCAATTTCAGTAGATCTTCTTCTCCTCCTGTTCGATCTGTTGGCGTCAGTTTGCAGGTCTGTTTTGGCTTGTTTTTTTTCCATCCCCTGTTGTTTCGGTTTAGCTGATTTCGGTTTCAGTAAGGTTCTGTTTCAATTCGTTCCCCTCCCCTGTTGCTGTTTTTGTGCTTCGGTTTGCTTATGATAGGTTACCTTGGGATTTCGATTGCTTGCTTGGGTACTTCGTTTGAAGAATCTGGTAGCTTGATGATGTTTTGGAATTTTGATGCTTGGATTTAGTTTGGTTTATGCTCTGTTTTGGATTTCAAATAATTTTGGTAGTTGATTAAGGTTGAGTGCATGAATTTAGTAGTCGTTATTGTTTACTTGGTTTTGGGTAGTGTTGAATAATAAGGTTGTTTGATTCATATTAGTAGAATGCTTAAGTTTAGTTCATTTTAATTTACATGCCTGTGTTTCGTTTAGTTGAGTGCTTAGGTTTAATTCGTGTAAGTTAATTAATTTAAATTGCTTGCTTTGTTCAATTGAGAGTTTGATGATCGTTTAGTTGAATTAGGTTGTTAGATTGCTTTGAATAATATCACTTAGTTTAGTTAATTAGTTAAATCGTTTTGTTTTAGATGACCATAATTTCAACGTCATCCCTGCGGATCGACCCTCAAAGTACTACGAACGATATCGTGTGCTTGAGGTTTTCTTCTTTTCTTTAGTTTATTTTTCCACCCCCTCAAAAACACCCAACACAAAGCATTTCATATACATCTCACTTTCAGCATGTTTTGCATAGAAGTTTTCATTGTATCACAACGATGCCATCTCCAGTTTCAAGAAGGCTAAAATGCCTTAAGAAAATCAAATCAACCTATGACAAGCATATAATGATTCATTTCGGTAAAGTATGCTTGTAAACGAGTTAATGACCAAGTAAGCATTTATGTTTCAAGGAAAGGGATATTGAAACTCATTTTATAAGCCACTAATTTGCAACTCATGTAGAATTATTTTCACTTAAAAGCACTCAGCAGTTTGCTTCAGTAAAGTAGTCATTTACTTTCGTTTGGTAAATTCGTTTCAATTTCACACGAAAGGAAAATTTAAACAATCTTACAACCATTGCCTGACACTTTATTAACTCGAAGGATAGCATTTTAGCACACTAACTCCTAAAATGTTCCTCGAGAGGACTTTGGAACCCTCATTTCATGTAAGTAGCACAGGTAAAAATCACAACTGATCTTAGGTCGACTTTATTGACACAGAAAGTCATCCCTTAACAAAAAGGATCTTTTTAAACCTTTACGGGCATTATTCACATTTACTTTAATATGGGTACAAAAGGACTAGAACTGAGGTTAATAAGCCAATACTAAAACATACCCAGTCAGAGGCACACACAAGACTCGCATTGAATACTCAATTTGCCACTTAAACTCTTTGAATTTGGGTTTACATTACTCAAAGGGACGGCAATATATTAACCAATGAGTATACCTCCAATCTGTTAGCAAGCCTACATTCGTGGCCTCAATTAGGCAGTCAACTTGAGCTCTACACAATCATATTACTGCATGCAAATAAGGAAAGGAACAAGAACAACGATTCAACTAGGCACATGTTCAAATAGATTTGGGCAACTAACAATGATAAACACATCATCAACACATCAGTAATACACTTCATAATTTTGTTGGTTTATTACACGACCTGAACTCCCTTCTCACAGCACCGACCACAACAATCCTCAAAATCATCCCAATTTCAACCCAAACAATCCACCTACTTCCCATGGGTTCTCAATTCATCAAAATTCTATTCTAATTACCAACTCAAATTCCACAACTAATTCGTAAATATTTGTAAATTAATAGTAGTTTAGGGAATCAAGAACCACCCACGTCGTTGCAAGCTTACTAACCTGATTAATGGGTTAATTGGGTAGATTAGGGCTAGTTTCAAGCCTGTCCTTCCTTGCCTTTCACGGCCATGCCTGCTAGTACCACTACTGCTGCTGTTGTGTCTTCCTGCTTCAACCCTTTCGCTCTCCTAACCTTTAAGCTAGACGCCAGTAGTAGTGGTGGCGGCGGCTGAGTGTTTTTAAACCTTAAACTGTCAACCCTCATCTCACGTGGTGCTTGGCTGAGCTCGCTGGTGGAGGCACCTCGGACAAGCGACTGGCACTGAGCCTTGTTCCTGACTCTCTCTCTCTCTCTCTCTCTCTCTCTCTAGAGGTTGCTCTCTCTTGCTCGATCTCTCTCTATCTATTCTCGAGCTCGGGGGTTGCATGGCTATTGTGCAAATTGGGTGGCAACCATGACCAACACCTTGTCGCTGGAGTACCATCGCCGCACCCCTATCCTATCTCTCTCTCTCTCTATGTGGCTCGCAGTTGTGGGGGTCATCGAGGGCCAAATAGCAGACCCCCGCTTCGTGCTTCTTTGTTCGTGAAAGCCAAGGGCTTCAGCCCTTTTTTGCTTTTTGTTTTTTTTTTTTGTTCTACTAACCCAAAGCTACAAGTTACCTAGACTCAAAATCAAGCCTAGCCAATTTTGCTAATCTCGTGCTGCTTAACACTGGACCGTTTACTAATTTTACGGATTTACGTACGCTTCCAAGTAATCAAAATTCGAAACTAAGTTTTATAAAATTATTCAGTCTAATAGACATAAAAATATTAGCCTAACTTTAGCTAATAAAATAAAACATAACTCATAAAATTACTAATCTAAGCTGCTAGCCTAACATTAAAAATTCTCAGCTATTACAGGAATATACATTAGAAAGTAACTAAAGGAAGAAGGGCAGCAAAACAAAAAACACCTTGGGGTATTTGTTTCACAAAAGTGTATTTAAGTAAGTGATACGATATGTGAACTTAAATTTCTCAATTTAGTTGTTAAAAAATTCCTTCGGAAAAGACAATCCCTAAGGCAAAATACATATTTTCTTTTAAAAGTCAATGGCTTTGGATATCATCTTTTACTATTTAAACATAATAATGGACATTTTCCTTCAATTCAATGGAAATTTGGTGTACAAAAGAGTATTTCAGTCGCTGCATTGGCTTCAATTTCTCTTTTTTTTATTCCCATGTGTCCAACATATATAAAGTGAACTAAAAAATTACAGCACTTCATGTCTTATGGAGAAACTTTTGAGGCCTAATTTTTAGACAAAGTGATAATTAATTAGGTGGTCAATGTTTGGTGAGCTTTACTCACATATGCATCTTCACTTCATCTTCTGTTGCTTTAATGCTGTAGATAAACTACCTAATTGAAAATGCTTAGTTTCTTTAAACTATCAAAGCTCATATTGGAAATTACAATGATTTTGCAAACCGTAGATGACATCACATCCTATCCTACGTGATCATGGATACTGTAATCCCATTTCAAGAACTTAATAATAGCAGTAGTAATTAAATCATCGAAAGATAGTAGCAAAATAAATGTCACGAAGATACGAAATGCAGTGTTCAAAGATTAATCGTGGTCAGTAACTTAAGCAAGTAGTAACTGAACACACTAATCCGCATATTTCGAACATGAGTTTGCTAAAAAATGTACAACTTAATTGTCGCTTGCATACATGATATGTTTAGTTCTACACGTGCATGGGGCTAGAAAGGTAGACCAGACCAACAAACATTGTGATTGTTCCATTTAGAATTTAGCTATTCTATTCGACCTACAGTTATTCAATTCAAATTATGAATATTGAACCATACTTCACTAAAACATCGAATGAGTCTGAATAGAGAATCATACTGAGCAATTGAGTAGGCATATTTACTGTCAACAGAGGTTAAGTTTGCCTAGCGTATTAAGTGAAATAGCAGAAAACGACTTAGGGTTTTATGTGATATCCAAATCATTAGTCACCGGAAAGAAAAAAAGTACTTAAGAAAATTCAGACCATGGATGTGCACATACATTGTTCTTTCTAAGGTGGGTGTTGATATCATCCTCAACGTTGTATGAGATAAATACATCCTTATCTTAGGCATGACTAATGTTAGGCATTACTTGTAAATTTGATACACCTCTAAGTAGTTTCCTTCTTTTTCCATGATACTTCTATTTGCCGAAGGGAACTACGTTGGCTCAAGTTTGCTGACGCTACAAACTCTTTTTGAAGTACGCGTATTTGTTGTAAAGTTTTAGATTTTTCGTCGTGTGATTTGATGACAATGACATAACAGATGTTGATATGCTCCTGATTGGCTTTGGTTCCGTTGATTTGCTTTGATTTGCTTTAACATAATAAGAAATTAAGAAACAAATCTTAGAACCCCTTTCTCGCGATGCAACACATCCCTCTCTCTGCCATCTTTGCAATCCTCTTTCTTCTCTCTCACCCCCTTCGTATCTCTCTATTTCTTGCCTATCTATGGATTCCACTTATAGGTTTTCCAGAAATTAACAGAGAATTCTAGGAGAAATCAAAAGAAATAGTGTGTTGAATCAGAAAGAATTGAGGAAGGAAGATAGATTTTCATTCATCATAGCTATCTTCTTCTCTTACAGCCTGTGTTATTTAAGGAGTGCTCTGGACTCTCTCTTCTAACGGCTCCCTTGAAAAAGTGCCCCCTCTCAACAAACTCTAACTAACTTTCTCCTTCTGTTTTACCATCCGCATGCTATTCACGTGATTTCTTCATTTTAGCATGTATCATCCACCAATGAAGTTTCCATAGATTCACAACTAACACCCCATAATGAAAAACATTTGAGAATCAAAGCCTCTGTCCTCATGCACTACAATTCCATCCTAACATCTAAGTGCAACGAAAGTGTATGAGTTCTCCCATGGTTCTGTGTTCAAAAATTGGAGATCGCAAATCGCAATGGTTGTTAGGCCACCAAAAACTCTGAAAATTGGGTATGCCATGGCAAAAGGTCTTCAACTTTGGCAAGAGTTGTGGTAACAAAATGCTTGATGGTTTATTTCAAAGAGATGCTGATGGATTCCTTGTCCATTTTTTTTTTGAGTCCAAAGTATTTCTTTCTTTTTCTTTCAACCTTTTTTGAGTTTGGTAATAAGTTTAATTTGTTGTCTGTTGGTTCTTTATTACTGTTTGTGTGCTGTTTTCACTTGGCTAATTATATATGCCAATGGGAATTGCTCTAATTAGATTAGGTGTTCCCCCTCAGCTATTTAGCGAAACAAAATTTTTTAAATTTCTATTTTTATGAAAATTAGCCTAAGGTACACACCCCAGAACCGGACAGAAAAAGACAGAGCAATGGAGAAATTCGGTGGAGATGATGGCATGCAAACATTAGATGCATAACAAAAATAGATGAGGAGATGGGGTAGAAGTCTGCTAAATGATGGCTTCGGGTGAAGGAGTAAGAGCAAAAGAGGAGTGCACAACGGTGGGAAATGCTGAGTTTAGGCGAAGCTGGCTGACGTGAGGAAAAAAATTGGTGCTTACCCAACTAGATCGAAAGGGAAATTTGGAGATTATACTTGGATCAATAGGAAGAAAACAGTCATGATCAAGGTATGCATTGAACTGTTCATTATTGATTTTGCACATGTAATTTGTAAACGTTGGTTTAGCCTGAAAATCATGGCAATATAGATTTCATCCTTGGGTCCTCGCTCTTGCTCATTATTGATTACAATTATATTGTTGATTTCACTTATGTCATAGCATATTGAGAAAGTCTTCAACTACCACCTGTTTGTTTCTAGTTGAATATCTGGTGCTCAAAGCTAACAATGCAGTGTTTTATTTGAGTTTTCTGTTTCGGTGAATGATGTCAAGGTGGGGGAAGATGATATGCTCAGCAACAAAAGCTTAAAGAGGAGGTGGGATGAGATGCACACCAAGCAGAGCTTCGAAAGGACATGGGATTAAATCAGTGGCTACAATCTTTATTTCAATTCAAGATGATCCCTATTTCAATTTACTTTTTATTTTAAAAAAAGGATTCCTGCAATCTGTATTTATAATATGGTTTCCACGTCCACCAGAATCCTATGCACTCACAAATTTGCCCTCCACATCTCTCCTACATACTCACAAATTAGTAACCATTCACTGCTTGTGCTCCCCTCATATTGCATTATAGTTTTGTCTTTAAAAGACTATCAATTCCCCCAATCTTACACCTATCTTATAACCTCCTCTTCCATCTCCTACATCGTGTATGTTAAGGGAAAAACAAAGTTTTAATATTTATAAACCCCAAGTGCAAGGTGTATCGTTGAGTACTTGGGGTGTCGTCCGCAGAGAGTTGGGTTTCCAACTACCAGAGCTAACTAACGCATCTCAAGCTAGGCAAAATTGAAGGAATAGAAAATAGAACTAAACTACTGCAGCGAAAACAAAAGGACTATGATTAGACCTAAGATGAACTGAGTAATCAAGTTAAGTCATCACCTTCCCAAGTTACACTAGTATTCAGAGCTGGTCGGTTGCATCATTAAAACCACCCAAGCCCTCTCTCAAGGGTCATGAGCTAGTCTAATTGTTCTAACCTCCTATTTTCATGGGATTAGTTCAATTAAACTATAAGATTGATAACCCTTGACCTAGCTAGCGACGAGACTATTTTCATGTCCCAATCCCAACTATTCTCTCTACCCACACTAGACAATCAACCTCACCTCTTAGCATAAGTCGATTGCCTCAAAACACGGATGAAAGCTCTCTCAAACATTTCATTGAACACTTGGCGGGCATGAAAGAAAACTCTAAGTTCTAAGCATAAAAAAGGGATGGTTGAGGCCTAAACAAGGTTAATTAGCCATCAAGGGCTAGCCACAATCAATCAACCAAGATTAACGACTAATTAAACGCGAAAACATGAAAACCTAAACTAAACCTAAACTAGCAAATAAGAACATAAACATGAACAAAAGAGCAATTAATCTAAACTAGCACGAATGAAAACTAAAGGAAACACACAATCATAGTAAATACAAAACATTTAAACTAAGCACATCAAATACAATAATTAAACTAACAAAATCAAAACAAGAACAAAAACGTGAAATAAACAAAGAGATAGAGAGAAAGAAGGAAACTTATGCTTGAATTGATTGAAGAATTGGAAATCCACAAGCTTGAATCCCGAAATACAAACTACAACCATAATCTAACCCTCCTATTGAGGTTTTTATTGGCTAAAACCTAAACTAAAACTAGCCTAAAATCGCCAGAGAGAACCCCGAGCGACCCTCGAACAAAAACTCCGAAAAGGGGTTTAAATAGAAAATCGAGCGAATGAGCGAACGGAGGGTGCACAACTGTGCCAAGGTGGCACGACCATGCCACGTGGCACGGCCCCACCGTGCCACTTCTCTAGCACGGTGGCTCGGCCCCCCTACTGTTCCTTCTCGCCTGTTTTTGCTATTTTTCTTCGCTTTGTCCCTTCTTCGCTCCTTTTCGCGATGTTTGCTCAATTTGAAGTTTATTACCTACAAAAGTAAATAAAATAAGTAAAAATCCTAAAGATTAATTTATTATACGAGCTAAAAGTGAGTGAAAGAGGTACCTAAAATAGGACAATTTATTGCGTAACAGTGTACAACTCATCAATTGGATTATTAAATACGTATTTTTTCCAAGCGTCCTGATCTTCCTAGGTAAACATAATCACATTGGAAGAAGCTTATGACTTTTGATTTGTTCGTTGCTCAAATTTATAAATTTGAGTCCAAGTTTATTCATTGTATAAGTTTTTGAATTTTTGAGTTGCAGGATATATTGGATCAAATCTTCTCAAATCTATATTGTAACATCAATCTCTTCCAACACACATCAAAATTTACCGAAAATTTCGATTCCAACACAATATTATTTCCGCTTTTTCATTCCCCTATGTTGCTCTAGTTGATGGGTTATGTGTTTTATATGTTTTTTCCCTTCTAAATTTTGATTCGACCACAATATTATTTCCACATTTTCATTCACCTATGTTGCTCTAGTTGATGGGTTATATGTTTAATATGTTTTTTCCTTCTTAATACTTTGTTTGGGACAGAATATGCATTAGATAGTAATCAAAGGAAGAAGGGCACCAAAACAAAAAAATGTCTCGGGGTATTTGGTGGACAAAAGTGTATTTAAGTAAGTTGAACTTAAATTTCTCAATTTAATTGTTAAAAAAATTCCCTTGAAACAGACAATCCCTAAGGCAGAATACATATGTGTTTTTAAAGGCAATGGCTTTAGATATGATCTTTTACTGTTTAAACATGATAATGGATGTTTTGCTTTAATATAATGGGATATTTGGTGGATAAAAGTGTATTTCAACGACACCATTGACTCTAATTTCTATTTCTGTACTCCCATGTGCGCAACATATATAAATTGTACTAAAAATTACAGTATTTTATGTCTTATGTCAAAATTGAGGCACATAGGGTCTCAAAGTGCGAGGCGCAAGGTGCACTAAGGCACATAGTTTGGTGGTAATTTATTTTTTGGCCAATGTTCAATGAGCTTTTCTTACATGAGTTTCATATGCATCTTTACTTCATTTTCTATTGCTTTCGTGCTGCAGATAAACTACTAAATTGAAAATGGTTAGTTTCTTTAAACTATCAAAGCTCATTTTGGAAATTACAATGATTTTGCAAACAATAGATGAGATCACATCATGACCTAGGTGATCATGGATACTATAATTCCAATCCAAGAAGTTAATAATAGCAGTAGTAATTAAATCATCAAAAGAAAGCAGAAAATCAAATGTCACAAGGATATGAAATGCAGTCTACAAAGATTGATCGTGGTCAATAACTTAAGCAAGTAATAACTGGACGCACTAATCCGCATCTTTCGAACAGGACTTTGCTAAAAATTGTACAACTTGATTTTTGCTTACATACATGGAGCAAGAAAGGTGGACCAGACTAGCAAACATTGTGACTGTTCCACTCAATATGTAGCTATTCTATTCAAACTACAGCTATTCAATTCAGAATTGTGAATATTGAACCACACTTCACTAATACGTCCAATGAGTTTGAATGGAGAATCATACTGAGTAATTGAGTAGGCATATTTGCTATCAGCAGAGCTGAGTTGAACCGGGGTATTAAGTGAAATAGCAGAAAACGACTCAGTGTTTTATTTGGTATCCAAATCATTAGTCACTAGAAAGAAAAAAGGGACCTTAGAAAATTTAGACCATGCATGAGCACAGACATTGTTTTTTTTTTAAGGTGGGTGCTGATATCATCTAGGACGTTATACAGGACAAAAACATCCTTATCTTGGGCAAGACTAATGTCAGGCATTCTTTGTAAATTTGATACACCTTTGTCCATCTTCCTTCTCTTTCCAAGATACTAATCAAAGTCTCTGTCATCACCCACTATAATTTCATCCTAAAATTTAACTCCAGCAAAAGTGTATGAGTTCTCCCATGGATGTGTTCAAAAATTGGGGTCGAAATGGTTGTTGGGCCCTCAAAAACTCTTAAAATTGGGTATGCCATGATAAAAGTTCTTGAACTTTCGCAAGAGTAGTGGTACAAAATGCTTCATGTTTATTTCGAAGAGATGCATATGGATTCCTTCTTTATTTTTATTCTAAAGTATTTCTTTTTTTTTACTTTCAACCTTTTTTGAGTTTTGTAATTAGTTTAATTTGTTGTTTGTTGGTTCTTTATTGTTGTGTCTTTGATGTTTTTGCTTGGCTAATTATATATGCCAATCGGAATTGCTCTTAGTGGATTAGGTGTTCCCCCTCCTCTGTTTAGCGCAACAAAAATTTTTTTAATCTCTAAGTTTAGGAAAATTAGCCTAAGGTATACACCCCAGAACTGGCAAGGACAGCATCGAAAAAGGGAAGAGATGCAGAAGAAGGCGAAACAATTGAGAAATTCGGTGGAGACTGTGCCATGCAGACAGCAGATGCAGAACAAAACAGAGGAGGAGATGCAATAGAAGTCCACTGAATGATCGCATCAAGCGAAGCAGTAAGAGCACTAGAGTGCACAATGGTAAGAAATGCTAAGTTCAGGCGAAGGTGGATAATGTGAGGAAAAAATTGGTTCTTGCTCAACTAGATCAAAAGGGAAAATTGGAGATTATATTTAGATCTGTTAGAATACTTAGGGGTTTAGAACGTACCTAAATAGGCGGAAGCGAACTGATCTCTTTGATGTCTTTTTGCTCCATGAATTATATCCCAGTGGCTACAAGAGTCCCGGTAGAGTGACCACGTCTCAAACCCGACCAAGTGACACACAATCACTCACACATTTAGACAGAGAGAGGGAGAGCAATGAGAGTGTTAAAAACACTATAATTTTGTATGCAATTGTTATATATCTGACAAACAGATTGGGGGATATTTATATGGCACTTAGCCATAACCACTTACTAAAAATGGCCCCCTAAAATCCCTCAAGGATCCCTACATTTTAGCTTAGTGGTTGTTGGCCCCTCTAACCCACTAACATCTCCCACTCGGCCACTTAAGCCGTAACAATGTTTCTACAACATTGTTTTCTCTTTTAAACGCGTCATACCAGGAATGAGACGTGCGATCAGAAATAGCAAGTAGTGCTTTTGTTAAGACACCATCAGTCTAACAAAACACTTTCAAGGCAGACAACTCCCTAAACCATTCAAGACATCACCTAAGGCACACGTTGTCCCTTTATGCCTGCTGATATATCATGATTATATTCCGAAATATAACTGCTCGGGCTGATATGGTGAATATGCAATGGTTTTCCTTGGCAACTCATGACATTACATCTCAATAAGATTGCTTTCCTAATGTGTTCCGTTGAGCTGCATAGATCTATAGCTCTTGGAGTATGCATTAAAGTAGCAACATCTCATTGGGAATTCACGCCACAACCCTAAGTCCAAGGGAATCGTTATATGAAACACCGATGCTTCAGGGATCACACAGTGACAAGGAAGGGAATCAGTTGTCACTCCACTAGGTCGACTTAAGCACACACAGTATGAAATGTGTGTCATGGTATAACTCCCATTGAGGTGAGCCTGTCACTATTTATACCATGCGAATTACAAGTCCAGTTCCTCCTCAGAACTGACTCGAGTTACTCGGTCAACGTACTGAACGTAACCTCGATACTCAAAATTCGGCTTCAGGCTTTGATATAAGGTTGTGTTATATCCGATTCACTCATAATCTCATCTTAGACTTACTAAGGCAACTATTTCTCCACATCACTCGTACCACCCAAGGTACGATGATAATCAATATTGCACACCTAGTGCCAATATGATCAAGTCTTATCCTACTCGCAACTTAAGCGTTAGGATTGATTATCCGTGTGAGAAGATAATCAAAAAGCCTAGTGACATTTAGATATGCCTAATCAAACAACCAAAGCAAAATAATGACCACTTTATATAAAAGAAACATTAATCTTTTACAATAATAAAATGCTCATTACATACAGGTCTAAACAAAAATAGGATATTCCAACTAACTAAACTCTACGGAGACCAAGACTCATCATATGAGTTTTGAACACATCTCTTGGAGTAGGTTTAGTTAATGAATCCGCTATCATCTTAACAGTAGATAAGTATTTTACAATAACTTTTTTCGACTTTATGGCGTCTCTTACAAAATGATAACGCCTTTTAATATGCTTGGCCTTCCTATGGAATTTAGGATCCTTAGCATATTGGATAGCAGCAGTAATGTCGCACCAAATTTCTATAGGATCATTAACTCGTGGAGTAAGATCAAGATCCTGAAGAAAACTCCTTAGCCAAACCGCCTCCTGAGTGGCGAGGCAACAAGCGACATATTCTGCTTCCATAGTCGATAGAGCTATGCAATCTTGCTTTTTGCTGCACCAAGATATGGCTCCCCCACCCAGGGTGAAGACATATCCAGAGGTGGACTTAGACTCATCCAAGTCTCCACCCCAGTCAGCATCAGTGTACCCCCTCAACTTTAGGTCTCCCCCTTGGTAGCAAAGTACCAAGTCAGTAGTTCCTCGAAGATAACGCATTATCCTCTTGACGGCTTGCCAATGAGCGTTCCCAGGGTTGCTTTGGTAAAGACTTACCAAACCAACCGCAAAGCAAATGTCAGGCTGTGTACATAACATGACATACATTAGGCTTCCGACTGCACTAGCATAAAGGGACACTGCTCATTTTCTATTTTTCATCATCTGTTGTTGGACACTGTTCTAGACTCAAGGTCAAGCCCTTGTCGATCGGAGTATCAACGGGTTTGGAATAATGCATCCGAAACCATTCCAAGACTTTCTCAATATATGCCTTCTGGCATAAACCGAGAAGTTTTCTAGAACGATCTCTGATTATTTCCAACCCTAGGACATACCTAGCTTCACCCATGTCCTTCATCTCAAAGACAGATGACATCCACCGCTTGGTGGCATTGATCATTTCCAAGTCACTCCCAGCTAGTAGAATGTCATCGACATACAGAGTAAGAAACATAATTCCTACTTTTGTCTTCTTGACATATACGCAGTGGTCTTCTGAGACCATAGTTAAGCCAAACGCAGTAATGGCTTCATGGAATTTAAAGTACCATGCTCTTGAAGATTGTTTGAGGCCATATATGGATTTTTTAAGACAACAAACTTTGTCTTCTTGCCCTTTTGATACGAAACCAAAAGGTTGTACCATATATATCTCTTCCTCAAGGGTCCCATTTAGGAAAGCAGTCTTCACATCCATCTGGAAAAATTCTAAGTCCAGATGGGCAACTAGTGCTAGAACTAGGCGAATAGAGGCTAATCTCACCACAGGAGAAAAGGTTTCCTCATAGTCTACTCCCTCAACTTGGGTGTAGCCTTTCGCCACCAAATGGGCTTTGAACTTATCAATTGACCCATCCGCCCAATGTTTTACCTTGAAAACCCACTTGTTTCCAATGGCTTTACGTCCAGAAGGAAGGTTGATTAGATCCCAAACTTCATTCCTAGCCATTGAGTCCAACTCATCCCTCATGGCATCCATCCATTCTTTCTTATTTGGTGAGTCAACAGCCTCTACATAAGAGGTGGGTTCTTCTATTTCCAAAGGCATGCAGAAGAAAATGTTCTCTTCGATTTGGAAAAATCGGCGAGGAACTCTTCCGTGCTCACTCCTTCGGGTTATGCTAGGACCTGGTTGCATTGTCTATTCAGGTTCCGACTCTTCTCTCCCCCTTTTCCTTCGAGGTACCAAACCTTGAGTAGGAGAAGTCTCTCAAGGTACAGAACGACGAATAGGAGAGGTGCCACTCCCACTAACCCCTTGGGGTGTGGGTTGGTGAGTACGAGAACTATCCTCATTTCCGTTAATGGGAGATTGAGGGTCTTCCTCATTCTCGGGTTGGGTATCCTGAACAGACAAGCCCCCTTCAGTAGGAATAATGGGTATACTCCCACTATCTCCGGCATCAGGGAAAAATTCCCTATCCTCAGCGATACGGTTAGTATACATATCCTCCCCTTCACCGAGAGATAGGTTTGGTTGTAACTCATACAACTGTAAGTCCTGTTTGACTTCAACAATAGTTGGGAACTCATCCTCAAGAAAGTCGACATTTCAGAAATCAATTTCCTTCATGCCGCCACCAGGATGTTCTCCGTACATCACATAACCTTTTGAATGTTCAGGGTATCTAATAAATACCATCTTGGTGGCTCTTGGACCAAGTTTGCCATATCTATGAGTCGGATTATGCACATAGCCTGCCGACCCCCATGGTCGTAGATGGTCCAAAAGAGGTTTCCTACCGTTCCACAACTCATATGGAGTAGTCAAAACGCTCTTACTGGGTACTCAGTTTAAGATGTAAGTTGCTGAAAGCAACGCATCACCCCAAAAGTTAATTGGGAGATTAGCTTGAGCCACCATGGACCTGACCATGTCAAGTAATGTATGACTCCTACGCTCAGCAACACCATTTTGTTGTGGAGTGTAAGGAATCGTAATATGTCTAACTATACCCTTTTCCTCACAGAAACCCTTGAACATATCAAAGAGGTATTCGCGACCACAGTCGGTCCGAAGAGTCTTAACTCTTCGATCCAACTTAGTCTCCACCTCTGCTACGAAGCGTTTGAACACATCTAAAGCTTCATGACGATGTGATAACAGATAAACATATCCGTATCTTGAGTAATCGTCAATTGAAGTGAGGAAGTAAATGGCACCATTACGTGCCTTTACATTCATAGGTCCGCAAATGTCGGAGTGAATAAGGCCTAAGGTACCAAGCGCCCTGGAAGTCTTACCAAAAGGTTTCTTGGTTGCTTTGCCAGCTAAACAAGGTTTACATTTAGGCAGCCTAACTTTAGTAAGCGATCCTAATAGACCTTCTTTAGCTAGTCTAGTCATTCTTTCTTGGCCAATATGGCCAAGTCTAGCATACCAAACAACAGAATCATGGTCTGAATCAACAGATGGCACAAAAACAGAAGACGTATTATTGCTATAATACTCATTATCCAAGTCCAAAACAAGGAAATCATCTACTAAAGTTGCGTGGCTAAACAAATTGCCACTGTAAAAAATGTCTAAACCGTCAATACAAGAAACGAACTAGAAACCTAATTTCATTAAAGAGACATAAGACACTAAGGAACATCGGACTCCAGGTGCATAGAGAGTGTCGTGAAGAAGTAACGAATTCCCTCCACGCAACTTAAGCCGATACGTTCCAACTCCTAGAACGTCCTCTGCAGTGCCGTTTCCAAGAGTTACAGTTTGCAGCCCCACCGGACAAGGGTGAAAGTCTACAAAGTCAACTCTATCTCGAACTATGTGCTTACTTGCTCCCGAATCTACAATCCAATTAGGAAAGGATTTAGCAACGAATACATGGGAACATACAAGTAGTTCAACAGTAGGAAATGAAGAAGGTACCTGAGCAGACTCGGGACACTCCCGAGCAAAATGGCCCTTCTTCCTATAGTTATAGCACATCACTCGTGCCATTTTATCCGTCACCTTACCATTGGCATTTGATTGTTTCTTAACAATACCGCCTCTAGGGCCAAGTTTCCTGGAGGGATGAAGATTCTTCTTCTTCCCTCGTCTAAACTTGTTGCCCTTAGGCCTGTCCACCCTGGCCACTAAAGCTACAGGGGGAGGAGCACAGGCCTTCAAGCGCTCATCTTCCAGCTCAAGGTGTTTGGTGATGTCGCCGAAAGTTTTGATGCTCTCGTTGTGAGTCATCATGGTGATGAACGGTTCCCATTTTTCGTCCCCAACGGGAAGTGCACGGAGCACATTCGTCCGCTGTTCGCATTCGGAAATGTCCACACCAGCAGCTTTTAGGTCACGTAGCATGGCCTGCGAAGTTCGTAAATGCTTGGTTATACTTCGGTTCGAGTTTATCGTGTATGTCATCCACTTAAGATGCAACGCACGAAGTCTCATTTCCGAAGTTTGACCGTACCTGAAGCGGATATTATCCCACATTTCCTTAGCAGTGGGATAAATTTCAAACTTACCTATAAGGTCGTTATGCATGCAGAAAAGCATAGTATAACACGCCTTACGGTCCTTTTTGCACCAATCTTGGTACGCAACCAAGCTGGCTTTATACTCATCAGTATGAGTAATATCCTTGTCGTCCTTGTCTCTAGTCAAGGGTGCGGACATTGTGGCTATGAGGTGTTCTAACATCTCACATTCTTCCAGAAGAAACTGAATCTTCTGGCGCCACATGTCATAGTTGGACCTATCTAACTTTTTATTAGTGGTCAACTCACCAATCATAGAGGTCTTAGAAGCCATATCTAAAATTTAAGAAAAATGGACATTAGGCATATCTTGTACATAATCAAAAAAAAATCTCAAGACTATAACTCATATTATATGTTCGAAAATTTCGCTAAGCTCATAATCATCAACTATTCCATGAATCAAAAATTGAGATACTTTGATTATTAATAATCCACAATAAACACATTCTCATGGATACAATGTTTAATCACATTAACATTCCACACTTTATCATCACATAGACGTTTTAGAATTTATGCAAAGCATATTTGCACAAACACAACATAAAACACATTTATTCATATGAGAAAGAACTAATCTTTCATATATTAATCGAACACATAGCGATATATATATATGTATCAGTCTACATGCCGAAAGTTCACACAAATTTATCTTTACAAGCTCACATACATGAAACCCATTCATGTGTTAAAACATTTTACCAAGCATGTTTAGAATGATACAATCAGATAACCATACAGCTTTTGCCCAAATAAAATAAACACATTATTATATTTTTCCGAGGCTAAGAATAAGTTTAAACAACACAAGTTTTATAGTAACGGGACCCCCCAAAAAAAATTATATACCATATTTTATAACAAAAGAAGAGTTTTTAAGGGAGGGGAGGATCGGTCCAGGCATATTTTCATGTTCCCTTCTCAAAGCATCTCATTCGCCTCTCTCATGCCCTTTCCCCTTCTTCCTCTCTCTCTCTCTAAACCACTCACCTGTCGAAGCCCCGGCCGGCCGCCATGGACAGATCCAGGCGAGGCCCGGCCGCCATGGACAGATCCAGGCGAGGCCCGGCCGCCATGGGAACCGAGCACCCAGCTCGCGTCCCTTTTCGGTTTGGGGTTTCTGCCCCTCGACTCTCGATTTTGGTTCGTGCCGAAAAACGGCCTGGGAAGGCCCGACCACCATGGATTCCGAGCACCAAGCCCGACGTCCGCCGGCCTGCTGGTCTTCCCGGCCTTTTTCCGGTACCCCAACCCCCAAAAAAAAACTACCAAATGAGGAAACCCGCCGCCGCCCCCTTCTAAAGAAAAAACTCCACGATCTCTCTCTCTGGTCGCCCTACGTTCAAACCACTGGCACCATCAAATAGATCGGTCGGCGGTGGTCTTGTCAGTACGCGGTACGCGCGCAACACGCCACTCAGGCGGTGGCGCGTGCAACCCACGTGCCGCCATGTTTGGGCGGTCAGGGGTTTTGTTCAGTTCGGGCGACAAATCAGGGTTCGTGGAGGGCAAAGTGAAGAGGAAAGAGAGAAAACCAAGTCTCTCTCAGCGGCGCGTGCAACCCACGCGCCACCCCTCTGGGTCTGTCGGCGATAACTGGGGGTACGTCTTTCTAATGAACTAAATAAGCGAGAAACCCCTCACAGAATAATCACGACAGAGAGGGAAAAAAACTTGACTGTGATGCATGAATTTAACAGATAAATTTAGGCATGCATTTTCTATTATTCGAGAGAAAAAACATCAAATTTCGCTCTAATACCACTTGTTAGAATACTTAGGGGTTTAGAACGTACCTAGATAGGCGAAAGCGAACTGATCTCTTTGATGTCTTTTTGCTCCACGAATTGTATCCCGGTGGCTACTAGAGTCCCGGTAGAATGCGACGTCTCAAACCCGACCAAATGACACACAATCACTCACACGTTTAGACAGAGAGAGGGAGAGTAATGAGAGTGTTAAAAACACTGTAATTTTGTATGCAATTGTTATATATCTGACAAACAGATTGGGGGGCATTTATATGGCACTTAGCTATAACCACTTACTAAAAATGGCCCCCTAAAATCCCTCAAGGATCCTTACATTTTAGCTTAGTGGTCGTTGGCCCCTCTAACCCACTAACAAGATCAATGGGAAGAAAGCCGTCTTAATCAAGGTATGCATTGAACTGTTCATTATTGATTTTCCACATGTAATTTGTAATCGTTGGTTTAGTCTAAAAATCATGGCAATATAGATTTCATCCTTGGTGTAATAATATGTGAATGAACAGCTCACCCAACCCGGGACCCAAACATAGTAATTGTATCCCTAATGAGATAAAACAAGAGACTGCTAAACATCAGAATGTATCAACTCAAGAGGAAAACGAGTACAATGTTCAACCAAACTAAAAGGAAGTCTATGTGACTTAGCTAAGCGACAAGTCGTACAATTATCATGAAAGGAACTAGAAACATTCAAAAGTTGTTGGTTCTTTAAAACACGAAGAACATGAGCTCCACAATGCCCTAGACGGCGATGCCAGTGATCTCCCGAAGAACTGAACGCCAGGTTAGCGGAACCACGGGGCTTTCAGCAGGAAGAGTAACCAGGTAAACATTACCAACGCTAAGAGCCTGCAGAAGGACATCACCTGTGGTTTTGTCCTTAAAAAGCACAGAATCAGAGCCAAAGTCTACACAACAGTTGTTATCACGACACAGTTGCCGAACAGAGAGGATATTATGATGCAATTGAGGAACATAAAGGACACGGCTAAGGCGCAATGGCTTAACAGGAGTAGTAAAAACACTATGGCCAACATGTTTGATAGGCAATAAGGTTCCATTCCCAACCTTAACAAGACTTGGTCCAGAGTAAACAGTTTTAGTGAGTAACTTACCATCGTCCAAGGTCATGTGGGAGGCAGCTGTAGAGTCAGGATACCAAAATTGCTCACCAACATCGACGAAGTTGAAGGTAGCATAAGCATGGAGCACTGGCTGCTGGCGACGGTGATAGCGGTTAGGGCACATATCGGCAGAGTGACCTGGGGCATGACAGATTTGGCAGATGACATTGGGGTGAGAACCTAGAATCCCTTCTGACTGATTTGTGCCTGCAGAGAAACAGTGAGTATCCAAAATAGGGGAACAAAAAGTAGAGGACGATGAAGCATCTGTACCACCATATACGATACCAGTAGGCAGACTCCTGAGAGATGAGTCATTCTACCGAGAGTTGGTAGAGTTGTTCTTGTGACCTCATTTATTGTTGCGACCACCACCCTTGTTATTCCAATGACGGCGACCACCATTGTTTTTCCCTTTATTGTTGTTATTCTGAGAATTTTGAGTCCGAGAACCGCCCCCTTGGTTATTATTACTAGAACTCACATTACTAAGCAGTGATTGATGAACAGGAGTTTTGCAGCTGGACTGAAACTTTAGTCGTTGCTCATAGAAGATCAACTTAGAGCGTAAATCATCAAATGTGTGACTACCAGGCAGCATAAAATAAATAGTGACAAAGTGGTGATAGTCAGGTGGCAATCCAAACGTAGTATACTGGATTAACTCAAGATCAGAGACAGGACTCTGAATAGCAGCAAGAGAATCAGCTAAAGTTTTAATATGCCGTAAGTAATCATCCATGGACTGGTCAGGACTCTTAGACACATTAGTGAGCATGCATTTGAGATCTAATGCTCGTGTCAGACTAGCAGTGTTAAAATGATGAGCAAGGTGCTTCCAAATTGGTAAAGCATGAGATATATTGCGTACCTCACATAACATATCCTTAGAAATAGTAGCAAAAATCCATGCCCGAATAAGATGATCAACGCGAAGCCAATATGAATATGTGAGATTAGGTTGAGTAAAACTGTGAGCCACCAAAATCGTTGAGGGAGGTTGCGAAATTGATCCATCAAGCATCCCATGCAACTGATGCATAATAATAAAGGAGGTAAACTGGGTCTCCCATGACAAGTAATCGTCAACTGATACGAGAGTCGTAGTCACATATGTGGTGATATTCACAGTCCAAAGGGAAGGAGGGAGTGGCGGAAGGCCACTACGGTGGCTCGGCAGCAAGTCACCACCATGGCTGGTTAAAGCACCGGTGGGCGACCAAGAACCATCCGGGACATCACCGGGAATAAAGTAAGCCGAAGAGGAGAAAGGAGGTTGAGGCAGCGCTACACAACCATGGCTGGGCATGACGCCGAAGGACGACCAAGTGACACAGGGGCCACTACTGTGATATGGGTAGGCCAAAGAGAGAGGCGGTGGGCACGTCAGGTCAATAGGAACCGAGTATGGCACGCCCACTCCCTAAGAAAGCCACGGCAAAGAAGGGAAACCACCGGGAATTGAAGGCTGCGCTTGGGGCGAGGCCTGACCGAGGGAGACCGGGGCAGACAAAGAAGGCAGGGGTGGTGGTGCCGGAAAAGTAAGGGCAGAGGAGAGAGTTTCCTCACTGGGCATGGGCAATTCGAATGGAGAAGTAGACGGAGCGGACTGGGGCTGCACCTGGGGCGCGTCAGCGGTGGCGGGGGCTGACTGTGGCGGCGGGACAGTGACTGCCGGCGTGGGGGCAGCGGTGGAAACAGCTGAGGTGAAGGAGGCGACCATGGAGCTGCGGTGGCGGGGTAGGGCTTTGCTAGGGTTTAGAGGAGACTTGTAGAGGAAGAAAGAGAAGAGTTTTGATTTTTAGGGTTAGAACCGAACCCGCTCTGATACCATGTGATAATATGTGAATGAACAGCTCACCCAACCCGGGAGCCTTTGACATATATTTATATTAACTGTACAAGTAGTAAAATTACAATTATATTCCTATACTCTATTACTTGGTTCCTCGCTCTTGCTCATTGCTTATTACAATTACATTATTGATTTCACTTAGGTCACAACATATGGAGAAGGTTTTCAACTACTAGCAGTTTGTTTCCGGTTGAACATGTGGTGTTTCTATTTTTTGTATTTTTTCATTTTTTTATTTTTTATTTTTTATTTTATTTCTTATTTCTTTTT
>JACYFF010031954.1:78909696-78997517 GCA_017589665.1 Selenicereus undatus | reverse complement strand
AAAAAAATGAAAAATGAAAAATGGAAAATAAAAAACTAAAAATTAAAAATTAAAAATCAAAAAAATAAAAAATAACAAGCAAAAAATTTCACAAAATTTTGATAAATTCATAAATTATCACACATTAATTACATTCTCATTGTTTTAACCTATTTCAACCCACCATATAAAAAATATACCAACTTCAACCAACTTCAACCAACATCAAGCCATTTTAACCTACTTCAACCTATTTCAACTCAATTCCAAAAAAAAGTACCAACTTCAACCTATCTTAACCCACCTCAACTTACTTCACCCTTTTACCTACCCAATTTGCCCACAAAAACAACAGGCCATAAATCTCACATGATACTTTACAAATTATTAAAATTATGAAGGGGGTGGATTGAAGTTGATTGAAGTGGGTTGAAGTTGATTGAAGTGGGTTGAAGTGAGTTGAAGTTGGTATTTTTTTTTCAAGTGAGTTGAAGTAGGTTGAAATTTGTTGAAGTAGATTGAAGTGGGTAATTGTGGATTGACCCACGAAAAGAACAGGCCCTATATTAGCTTTTCAAACACGCTACTTAAAACGCCAAACACTACTTGAAATGCTAGTCAAAACATTACGTTACCGAACATTAAAAATTACATAATAAGTGTATTGACTTAATCAAAACGCCAAACACTACCCAAAATGTTGTTGCCGAACACACCTTTAGTAAGCATACTGCTTACTGAGGACAACTTCGAAGGGCCCAGAGCACCAGGCTACCAGCTTCCAACGTATCAGCAGACAAGCTTCAACAATTCACATAAGTGGCCTTCCTAAATCCATTCCAACGAAAAGAGTTTTCAATAATATATTTTTTGCAATAAGACTTATGAACAGAGTATTATCTATCTTTTTACACGCATTTCATGAAATCAACACCAATTGCCAAAGATCTTCACCCTTGAAAGGCTATGTCTGCACTCAAATCAGCTAAGACAAATCAAATATTTCCACTACGTACTCCTATCATTAAGTAATTAATTCCAACCCACACTATGCTTTAGGAAGAACCATTGAGAGGAGACTCATCCAACTGCTTTTTCCTTCCTCACCCAAAAAAGAAGGAACCCAAAAAAAAAGGAAAAAAAAAAAACTGACCCATGAAATCAGCATGGACAGAATTTTCTAACCTATACAGTTTTTTTCACAAGCTATGAGCACAACCCCTAAAACAGTCTTGCAAATTCCGGTTTGTAGCATTATTAAACCAAGAAAAACTCGCCACCATTCATGCAAGAAATGCTGAATGCAGTGAAATCTGAAAAGTAAAGAACAAGCCACCTTTATCTCAGTTAAGACTGAAGTCAGATAATCCACTTGCGCTGATAACTTTGGCTGAAGATTCTCGGCTTCAAGGTGAACCATATAAGCATCTTTTAATATCATGTAGTCCCTATGGGTCGTAGCCAATTAAGATTTCTGGAGGACACATCTTTCATATAAAGCAAGGACTTGATTCTTGCTCGGATTTGCCAGCCTAAGCAGTTCAGCACCAAAATCATGTTTTACAAGCTCTTGTTTGAGTTGCTGAACAGTGAACTTGGTATAATCCCCTGAATTTGTCAGCTGATCCTCTTCACCAGCCTTGAATACCGAACCACCGTCTTCTGGTGAAGAACCTGGTCGAAAAAGGCCACCAGTGCACTTAAACTTCTTTCTTCCTTGGGCAATTTTGTCATTAAGATCAGCGTCCCCAACAGAATCAACCCCCATCTCATGGTCATCGATCCTCAGATGTTTCCCATGCAAAGCTGTCTTCAGCCTTGCACCTAAGGCTGATTCATTTAAACGGACAGAAGTCAGCTCTTGTTGAACTAAATCAAGCTTACGCTGGGTGGCCTGCAGCTTAAGAGAGAGAGCTTCAGCCCTGCGACTTGCTTCTGCTCGGACATTTCGTTCGGTCTCAAGTAGACCCTCAAGTGCCTGTACTGTGTCAGCTCTTTGCTCATTATTTGATTTCATTAGTGACTCTATCTCCTTCTCTCTTTCTTTAATCCTTTCCTCTAGTGAAGCCATTTTGGCTTTAGCATCAACTTCTGATTTGCGAAGTGATTCCACCTCCTCAGCAAAGTCCTTTTTCTGCCTCTCCAAGTTCTCTATAAGCCTCTCTGCCTTTTCTATACGAGCGAATCTTTCCATTGATATTCGTTGGATATCACTCTTTTCCTTCAGGGCATTTGCTGCTTCTGCTTGTGCTTTATCTGCTATTTCACTAGCTCTTCTGGCTTCTTTTTCAGCAGCTGTGCATCTCTCATGCAACTCATCAAACCTAGCAAACTGAGATCGATACTTCTCCTCAAGATGAATTTTCTCCTGTTCAAGTACTTTGGCTTCTCTCTCATACTTCAGTGCACCTGCATTAGCCACTTCCAATTTTTCAGCGAGCACCTTAATCTCAAGTTTCAACTCAGCTATTTCCATATCATAGTTCTTGATATTCGACTCGGCAGCCTAAAAGGGATTACAGGCATAATGGTCAAAACACTGCAGCATAATATACAAAAATGTCTAATTATATGATGATATGAAATTTTACTAAGCACCAATAAATCTTAGAAGAGCAACATCCCCCCCCCCCCAAAAAAAAACCAAAAAATGAAGGAAAAGAAAACAAAAAAGGGGAGAGAAAGAGGGAAATGACAAATCCTGTTCATCGCCATGATTTTGGTGGACTTGTGCTGCACATGGACTCTTAACTATTTTCGAGCTATTCAAGTTTGCGTCAAAATTAGGTTCTGTCATGTTGTTTGTTTCGCATGCCAAGCCAAGCAAGCCAATGTTTGACTAGCAACCTCACATTTTCTAACCAACTTCTCCCCAACTGGACTTGCTTTGCAACTTTTGTCAGTTTTACACAATGCAATGCAAGACCAAGCCAGCACAACCAAAACAAAACAGACCAATACCCTGCAGCCCAGTCTAGGCTCCGTGCAAGTGCGTGCATGCCCACAAGCTGGGCAAGGTTGAGTTTAGATGTATGTAGCTAGTTTTACCAAGGTATTTCAGGAAGACTGTCTCAAGATTCAAAAGTTACCCACTACTATAAAATGAAAGTGATGGAGCTGAGTTTATGGAGGCATTTTTATTTTATTAGTCCATCGCTATCTATAGTTAAAAAACTTGTACACGATGGACTGGAAAGTGGGCACCACAACGTTCTGCTGACATAAGTCTAGATGGTGTTCTAGGAGCCATCTGGTCAATCCTACAAAGGAGCTAGAAGTCACCCTCCTCACTTTAACATTGACTTAAGATCTGGATCGCCTACATTATCCACTTTTGACTTCACATGCTTGCTTCCCGGTAGCTTCAATTTGGTATTCCTGCCTCCCTCATTCACATGTACTCATTCATATTCTGGGCTGGCTGACCTTCCTTAGGCGCATCATTGCAGGACATATAAAAGCAAGCCTATAATAATAGGGTTAGACCAAGGCTGACCATAGAAGTAGCAGAGGCCCTCGTGTTTAGTAAATGATGCATCAGGTTTTTGCAAGGTACGATATAGAAATCATAACATAGCTGTTTATTGATATACATCCCAGCAATATTTTGTCCAGCTTATGATGGACCCAAATTTGGACCTCATATATTCAACAGCAAGATCTTGGGCAGGAAGGGAAACGAACAAGAATAAACCGACCCTAAAAAAAGGGGGCGAGATTGAGACATTTCCATGCAGTTCATACATGAAAAATACTAACCTTCAAGCCTGATTCTAGAGTGGCCACCTGCTGCTCAGCGTGATCTGTCTTTGCTAGCCTGTCCTTAAGCTCCTTTTCCTGTAAATTAATAATGAAAGACCAATTTCAAACATTATGAGGTCCCATTATAAATATCAATCTATACAAGAAACCTTTATGACTATGAGAAAAACATATCCATGAAAGCCACCTCTCCTGATGCAGCTACCATTCAATTTCTTTTGAGGAATCTTCCTATACCTTAACAGCCAAAGTTCTGGCAAATTCAGATCGAAGTGCATCTTCTCTTAATTGTACATTCTTGTTTGCATGTTCTTGCACCAGAGCCGCTTTCTCAACGGCATATTTTGCTTCTCTAACCGTCACCTCATACTTCCGTTTCCACTCCTCTGCTTCCTCTTGAGCAGAGAGAGCTTGTTCACGAATAGCGGCCAGGCTTGCTTCAGCAGCACTACTCTGGGATTTGAGAACAGCTATTTCAGCACAAGCTTCATCTTCTCCTGCTTTCTGCTTTGACAGTATTTGCTCATATTTCCTTTTCCATTCCAAAGATTCCTTCTTGGCTGAATCCAATGCTTTTGATAAGCTGGAATACCTCTCTTCTACAGAGCTACATTTGCTTTCTATAATTGTAATATGGCTCATGTAATCATCAGCAATTTTCCTCTTGTCATTTACAGCAGCTTCATAGCGCTTCAGATACTCAGATTTTTGTCTCTCACTGGCTTCCAACTGTTTGCTGAGCAACGCCATCTTATCGTCAATTGACTGGCATTTCAATGCAAGAGCACTGTTCTCTGACTCAATTTGATCCATTAGCTTCTTAGCGAGGTCAGAAATTGGACCTTCCAAACTGGGGAATGCACAACCATTAGATGGGGATAAAATGCCTAGAAAAGATATGGCACTAAAAACAAGCCAAAGCTGACCTTTGCTGTAAGAAAATAGCCTTTTTTCTGTCTTTCCCAGGACCATGACAGGATGCTTCATACTCAGACAAAAGGCTATCAATAAACTGCCAGAATATATGAATTTTTATGAAAACCCCATAAACATTTCAAGCGCACTGATCTGAAGACATTATTTAACCAATAATGAGTACGGATGATCAAAAGACCACAACTACGCTGCTCACAAGAGTCCCAAAGCAAGATGTTCAAGATGAGTTCAGACTTCAAGTAATGCTGACGTTTGATTTCCTTTGTTTTCTTTTCATCTTACAAAAAGCTGATCACATCATCACTTACAACAAAGACCTTTAAGATGTTTCAGATGCTGTTGTATGTAGTCGAGAGTATAAACGAAAATTGGTTAAAAGTAGAGCTGGGTAATAGGTCGTGTCGGGTCGGGTTCGTGTTAGTGTTCGTGTCGAATTTAAACGGGTTGAGAATTCCTCAACCTGAACCTAACCCGTTTATTAAACAGGTTGAAAAATCTTGACCTGCACCCATTTAATTTTTAAACGGGTTGACCCGCTTAACCCGTTTAAGATAAACAGGTCAAGTTGAGTCGCTTAATTGACTATTTACGCATTTAATATTTTTAACTAATATGTAATTACAGTGTTAAAAATTAAGTTTACGTATCACATTAAATAATTACTCTTTGAAATTCCCCAGATTCATCATAGTTCATAATTTCTAAAAAATTTTATATTCTTAATTATCTAATAAAAAGTAAATGGATAAATAAAAAATAAAAGAATGAGTTGACTTATTTAACTAATTTAATTAAACGGGTTAAATAGATACTTTTTCGTGTCGAGAATCTCGACCTAAACCTAACCTATTTAATTAAACGGGTTGAACGTGTCAACCCAATTAATTAAACGGGTCGAAAATTTATACCCAAACTCACTTAACTTCGTGTCGGGTTCGGGTCGGTAATCGTGTCGGGTCAGCTTTTCCCAACTCTAGTTAAAAGTCGATGGCCACCAACTCAGTCAAGATGAAAGAAAGAAAAGCTCCATCAATGACACTGTCTTATGGCCATCAACGTATTGGTTCAAAAATTGCTGTTGATACAAGCATGTGATGACACTACGAAAGGAAGACATCTATAGCTGAAGTTTCAAATATAACAGATTCAGGAAGATATGAAGGAAAAACCATGATCATTACTCCCTCAAAAAAGTCAAGGTACATGGCTCCCGGTGTTCAAATCTACGGATTGGGCACACCAGAAAGGAAACATAAGCAAATGATGATCCCATGTGTAGTCTTTCACTAACTAGAAAGTTCAGTACACCCCATTGATAGTGCACAGCGGTTGTACACTTAAGAAGTACTTAGCTTCAGTCCCAAATCCAAGCCAAAATATAACCATAAGTCATAACCACTTCCTCCTGAAATATTTGGCGTTAGTAGTCCTTTTGTCCTAACAATTTCACGCTCGCACAAAATTGAGCAATTCATTCAAAATCAAAGTCAAATCATGTTGACTCAAAAAAAAATCAACTTATAAGCTACTTCCTAGGATTCCTTACCAATATATCACATCTTTCAACAATGGCCAAGTCCAGAACATATACAATTTTGCATTTTGCATTTTGAATTTTGTTGTATAATTTGGGACATCCAAAAACAGAAATCAAGCTGGGGAAAATAACTTTTTTCTTTGACAGCGTTCAAAAATTTGCAAATAGCCTGTACAGGTTAAAGGAAACTGGCATCGATTCAGGCAGTAAAATTAACCTTGAGGGCTTGATGTAATTTTGCATCAGAAGCATGGCAAGCTGCTCTCAGTCTCTTTTCCATGCTCTGAATTAAATTTGAACAATGTAGATCTGCCTCCATATAGACATTTCTTTTATAGTCCTGCAGCAGCGATGAAAGAAAACAGAGATGCAGTTGGGAAACAAACAAGCAATGGTACTTAGATAGTGAACAACAAGAAAATATTAAGTGATTGATATATTATAGGAATGTTTTCTGCCCAAGCCAAGGCTTTTCAGCTACTACAAAACATATCGTCATGGCAATCACAAATGATTTATAACCTACTATCCCAAACCCCCATTAATGAAGGATCCACAGTGATAGAATAAAAAAGTATGAGGTACTATACTGAAGAGTATTACCATAAAACCTACACCAAAGACAAGAAGATCCCTCTTGGGATGGCTAAGCTACTAGCTTCCAACTATATGCAGTCCCAAAGGTACAAAAAAAAAAAATTCCGCCAGTGTAACACTTGCTCCCAATGTGACAGCCAAAAAGTACGGTATTACTTCAAAGAAATCACCCTGATCCAACTTACAGATGGATTGAACCCAAAACATTCAGAAGCATTAGACATGGTTGGATACATAGAATCATACAATAGTTACAATTAGACTGAAGAGGAGGACTGAGAGGAGATGTCACTAGATATTCCAAACTAGCTAAAGAGTAGTTGTACAGTATAAAGCATAATAGGAAATGCTATGGGAATCCTTTCAGTGCTTTTAATAGGCAATTTACCTTAATTTTTAGGGTAGGAAAATAGGATACATAACAGAATTCTAAAAAGCTAAATTTTCTAGCAACATTGAAAATCATTTGCCGAGTTTCAGATTTCATGGTAGTCTGTAGAAACTGTATAGGAATCAGGAACCCATGGACATTTTAAATGTACTAGACGATAACAGTTGTACGAACACATTCTCAGGAATTCAAAGCTCCTTCTCTGTCAATACTCTTCCTATTGCTTCTCCTATGATTGTTAGCATTTTGATTCATTTAATTTACTCCACCCAATTTGCTCTATCTATTTGCTCTCTCTAAACCCAATTAGTCGAATATGTTCATGTTTTTAGCACACTCGAAAAAGCAATTCATTGGAGAAACTTCAGCTGTTGTTTATAACTGATATTTAACAAGCACTGAGCAGAAGGCTTGTACCCTTGACACAATGTGAGTGCTTCACATCCTACACATATGGATGAGTGGGGTTCAGTTGATGCTTAGGATCATGATTAACAATCAGTGCATATGTCACAGTTACTAACGTAAAAGAGCCTAGAGTCTGGAGCAACAATCAAATGTAGACACTGCCTTTCTCCCATGCTATACGTTGGAGGCCAATCTGTGCCTCATGTATGTGTGTGTGTGTGTGCGCGTGTGTGTGTGTGAAAGAGAGAGATAGAGAGAGAGAGAGAGGAAAAGCAGGAAAGCAAGGACAATGGGCAGAGGAGATACAGATTCCAAAAGGCAAGGATTAAGTAAAACAATAATTGCCAGTGAAGAAAATAAATTTCACAGACCAGATCCACATCTGAAGACCTCAAAGGAAAAACAGGAACATAATCCTTGAAAATCAGAGGATTTACAACCGACTGTTCTTTAAAAGATAACCACAGAATTGAAGCAAAGCACTAGCACCAGCTCGCTAGAAATTGAAGAACAAGTGACCTGACGTCTAGCAAGACTAGCATAAACCCAATATTAATATTGTGAGGATAAACGAAACAGATGCCACTGTGGATCCTGAAGCAAGACCTAGGGATGTCAAAATGTAAATAGCCTTACTGCTACCCAGCAATGAGACTATTTTTGAAAGATTCAAAAATAAGTTTCATAAGGAAGGATCAAGAAAAAAGATAAAAAGAAGCAAGAAGCGAGGTAAAGCTTGAAATTGGAAAATAAAGAAAGGTACAAGGAGGTACGGCATGCAAAGCAAGAGGGGAAGTGAAATTGGAATACACGAATCAAAGGAGCTAGATAGGATAGAAGTCTGAAAATAAACAAAGTAAAAGAGTTGCCCAAACAAAAAACAAATAAGCGAGAGACAGAGACTTTATTAGATTTGTTCTTGCTCACATGAATCCAGTATCTAAATGATTATTTAGCACAATTTTTGTTTATAAAAAATCAAACCAACTTACTTCCAAATGATCATATAGCTATGCATCTAAGCAAGCGCTGAAGTAAACAAAACAATAATGTAGCACAAATGTTGATAAAAATAGCAACTCACAAGAGTAGCAAATCACCTCAAATGTCCTCTTAACAAAATTCTGAAGAAGCTTGTCATATCTTTGTCTTGCTGAACCAGCCCCTACAGCATTGACATTAAATGTGGCCAAAGCTTTCTGCACTGCTGCTTCGTGGGCCTCCCTCAGTGGTGCCTAACAACAAAGACCACAAAACCACAGGTGAAAAAGAAATCTCTATATGGTATCAAGTATCAACAGAAAATAACCATACCTCCTCTGGTGGCCTTGACTTGTCAAAGGAATACACGTACACTTCTGTAGCCGAATCATATGCCCTCCTGCACTCAGTTTCTTCAACACTCTACAGAAGGGGAAATATCTTTCATAAATCACAAAGCAGTTACCAATAGATGCCACAGATGTTTAACAATCATTTAGAGCTATAATAAGGATATAACAAGGGAATTGAACATTCTTAAACAGCCATGGCCTTAGCTTTGAGTAAATATTCCTATATTTCTTTTGCTCCAAATGCAAGCTTAAAGTGCAAAAACCATATTACTTTCAAGGAAGATATATGACATTTGTTCTAGCAGCCACACAATCTCAAATGTTAATTTCCCAGCTTTCGAGTACAATATACTAAATAAAAAAACATCTCTTAAGTATCTCTCGTTTCTTTGCTGTTATACAGCAACTAGTGAATGGCTGGAACTGCAGGGATAAATATGCGCAATAAAATGTTCCTTCTCCTCTGTTACCGAGAACTTTACCAGAGACAGTGGCGGTATAGTATGGCACTGATACACTTTCAGACCATGAATGATGAATAGTAAGAAAACGAACATATAATATGAGTCATAGAATTGAACGCTGTGGTATAGAGATCTAGTGCAGAATTGTCGTGTAACAAGTAAGATATTATTTGCAACGTTTCTTTTCCTTCTTTTTTTTGGGGGGGGGGGGTTGCTTCTAGCACTTTGTCGTTTCGCGCTATTTTATCCCTTTTGGCTGCTAAAAACAGAGATGGGACAGCCTATATCATCCAAAAGGGGTTTTCTGCAGAGTTTAAAGCTAGAGAATGGAAGTATTATTCTGTAAAACCAGATTTAATTTCAGAAGCTCTATTCAAGCCATATTAGAGGATAACAGAAGAGCTCATTTACAAGCCTCAACAATTTTTCGAAGACTGAAAAAAGGCTTAAGCTCCATCGACATTGCATGATAACAAAATCTTTAAGCTATACACAATCGAACCCGTGTTTAATGAATGTCTCGTCAAGTGAATCATAAGACACTCATGCCTCCAAGAAAATCAACTTTTCACTGGAGATGACAAGGACGACAAGCATCACTAACCCAATCGCATGCAGAATGTTTAAGAGTATCAATTGGAGGATGAACCTGCCAAGAGGAAGCTATCGTAGGCACAGCACCATTATTCAATGCATCTAGAAACGATTGAGTAACACCAGCAAGCATAGGTCCATTCATTATGGTCGCACCAACTTGCTTGGGCCTGGTTCTCTCAAACACAAACCTAGTTAATGCATCCAGGCCAGATCTAAATTCTGGTCTCAACTTGTCCAACTGCATGTCATGAGCAGAATTGAATAAGTCAATGTGACAAAAAACTAGTTTACAACATAGTGCAGTGGAGGATTCAGATGCTTACTGGTGTTTGATCGAGCTGCCGAAGTTCAGTTTCACTATTCAATGGCCGCACAAGGGTGAAACAATCACGATCAGGGAAAAGAGCACGGATTGACTCGCGAATCTGGTTGCCAGAATGTTGATCCATCAGTATCACAAAGAAGACTTACCATAAATTCAACTAACATATTGATATCATTTCATGACTAATGTCTCCTTATCTAACAATTTCTGTTCAACATGGACAATTGCTCATTGATGCCACTGTCACACACCCACACCAAATCCTCCATCCTAATTGGATTGACCGCAATAACAAAACTACCCTGTTTGGATCCACCAAAGTAGGGTCTTGGTAGATCCTAACATGTGCAGCCTCGAGGTCCTATCCATACCCTTACTACTAAGAAAACATTTCAAAAGACCCACAAAAACATTTGTTGTAAAATAATTCACCTTAAGACAGTAATCATGACAATGATGATGAAGGCCAATAGGGAGGCCAAAGTTTGAGGGGGTTTTGGGGGGGGGGGGGGGGCCCCATAGTTGACCTATGGTGCTTAATCATTGGGGAATAGAGTACACAAAATTGTCACACTAGACATCTCCTATATAGAAAAATCAGAGAAAATCAAGGATAACAATCAGAATAAAATTTTCTCTGCTTTTCCTCTAATGTAGGAAAACTAGAGGTACCCAACCTTCAGTTGGAAGGCTAAGGTTCAAACCCGACATTACCAAGTTCCCACCTTCTTACTTACCCTCCCCTATGCTTGCTTGCCTAACTCTCCAAGGCATGGGAGGGCTAGACTTGAACGGAAAAATAAATGAAGAGCTTTTACCATTGAAAAATGCTCAAAAGATTTTTACCTCAACAAATTGTTTTCAGAAAAAAAATTTGTTGGGTCTCTTGGAATAATCAGCCTCTCTTCTTGCAAAAATACTTGCAGTGATAAGGCTGCCTAGATCTAAATCTTTCAACCCATGAAGTGAGACCCACATGGGGAGGATTTTTTGTTGTTGTTGCTGTTGTTGTTGCTGCTTTTAACATTGAAAATTATCATTTGGAAACTACTAAATCTCACATCCACTCGACTAGATCAATAATAGTAATGTCACCCAATAAGATGGGACATAACCTTACCTCATTTTTTGCAGCTATATCTTTTCCATTGCCTTGTACAGGCCTCAAAGCTATCTCCAGATAATCACGGGGTGTTATTTTTTTATTATCTTCAACCAAATCCAAATAGAAGTCCTACATGACAAATTAATGTGTAAATATGCAAATCAAGAAACTGGCAGACGGTTAATAGGTGATACCACAGAAGTTACCCTCAGGAGCCAAACAAAGATGGGAGAAAATTGGCCAAGCTCAGAAGCTCCTGTCCTTCCTCCAGAGGCCCTCACACGTATATGTTTAGTCATTTCAGTCACAAGTGAAAGTCGATCCAAAGAAGCCTCATCGATTCCGCCCATCTGTATGTTGTCCCACAAACAAATCAATATACACGAAATTTATCATTGAGCTTGAACAAGAAAAATTCAGCAAGACAAACACAATTTAATCAACATTCTATAAGCAAATCCGTTGTGCTGATAGATTTCTGAAAAGTTGTCAGACCTGATTATATATGAACAAACTGGATAAAAGAACGGCCAAGGAGAATATCTGAGCGCTGTATGTTCCCTGTGAAATGTTTGAAAGACAAACAAGAAAAATGAAATAAATAAAAGTCCAGACAGAGTTAAAAGAATCCAATCCTTGTGATCAACTTCACTGTAAGTTAAATAAGAGGCCAGGGAGTCAGGAGTATCAACCAATACTTAAAATCAAAACATGACTGAATATCAGATAAGACAGCAGTCTGACCGTCTGATCATAAGCATCAATTCCTTCGCTATCCAAAAGAATAAGGTTGTATTCTGTTCCATCAAGAGCAGTCCTTTTTAAGGGTGTACTCCACAACCAAAGTCCTTTTGTGCATGGCCGATGAGTTGAAGCAACTTGAAATCCACTGCTCCTCCCAAGAAGCTAGAAAATCATTTTGAAGGACCAAGATTCAATATCATGATAACATATAGCTATGCAGGACAAAAACAAAAGAACACCACCGCCACTAGCTAGTGGGAACATTTTATGCCATGCAAACACATACTAGCTAGATTAATACCACCGAAAAGCACAGTTTAGTTATGAATTACAGCTAAGAGGAGAAATTACTCATGCACTACTTAATCGTTTAGTTTTCTTATGGAGCTAAGCTGAGTTGACAACTCTATTCAAACTTTAGGCTTTTAGATCATTGCTGGTGACATGTGACTCACAACAAATGACACATAGGATTTTTCCACTGCATAAGCAAAGAATGCTAATGGTATGGGGCTTTATCTCAAAATAAGCAGCATTACCATCTTGATAACATGATAAATAATGCTTTATGTGCAAACAAGAAAGATCCTTGGCTTGTGTGAGGCTGTCAGCCAAACCTCATGTGTCATCTTATCGCTGGAAATCTGATTTGTTTGTCATTTAAATTAGTTCATAAACAAAATTTCAAGAAGCACAAGAAAATATTAACTTTCTCAATTAAAGTTCACTTTGTTATTTATCTATATTAGCTGTGTTCTCTCGATAATACTCCTACAACAGTCATGAATAGCCAGAGCAAACACTTCATGCCGCATTTCCATCATTAGAAGAAAGTCTCATGATTAGGCATAATGAGATCCATAAATGTCAGATTTGCTCCATTCTTGTCATGTTTCCAATGTCAATGATACATAAGGTCGATTCTTATCCTTCTGGTTCCACTGCACAAAACTGCACACTTCCTAATTCATATCTATCAGACGTTAAAAGTTGCTCATCAGTTGAATGCTGCCGCTTGTAAACTATGTACGGAAAAAAAAAAAAAGAGCCCAAATAGCACTGCAAATGCAACTATGAAACAAATAGGCATCTTTCCTTCGCTGCAGATAGCAAGATGTTCGTAGCATTGACAGGACATAGCACAGTTTTTGAAGGTGACAGGCTGGCATGCCTACTTGCTATATTAGACCATGCTTAGATGAAGAATGAGGAACCTACGAAGAATAAAGCAAAGAAAGAAACTCCATAGAAGTGGTTCCTCCAGCATGTTTTTGTTGTTCAAGTAGGAGAAAACTGATATTTTAGTGAAAGATACGTCAAGAGGTACTAAATCTAACCACAAGTGGTCTTCTTGAATTCGTTGAGGGCACTGGGTGGCAGTGTAACTTAACTAGTCATAGTAAAATTCAAGATCGCCCTGTACTTGCCCTTTAGAGGATAGGGCAACTTGCACTCTTAAATTTCTGTCTTATGTTCCATTATAAGATAACATACAACATTCTCTCCAGTCTAAATCCTGCCACGAGCAAGTATCTGAACTGTATGATGCATCGGCCATGCATAATGGCAAATTACATGAGGATTTCATGGGAAATTAGCACGTAGAAGTCAACTGAGAAAATAACATCACGGATATAGATCATGACAACACAATAGTATGCGGAACCAGATGAGAATGGAAGTTCCCCATGTACACGGTCCTCTAAAAGTAGAACTCAACATCAAGCAAGGGCCTTCCCACAACCCAAACATGTTTATGGTTTTTGTCCATGCCTATGAGTCTACGACTATGAGAAAAAACATCACAAGAACATGCTTTGACTTGCACTTCTTGGCCTGCTACAGACTCACTAAGACAGTCCAGAAAATTTTAAATTGTACATTGAATTGTTACTTTGCCACCACATAGATCACCATATTGAACCTACAGCTACTGCTTCTTGGCCTAACTATTCTTCTTAAAACATCAGTGATCAACAAAGCAGGGGGAGAGTTGGACAACCAAAGACTACAAATTCAATGATGTAAACGGGAGGAATTTAACAGCACCTTCAATACTTTAGAGCCCACAACATATAAACCTTAATAATAGCATTTGAAGACAGTTAGATCTTTTTACAATCTGTGCTTGACCCCCTGAAGACTAAACAAATTACTTAAATAGAGATATCCAGCCAACAAGTAATTCAGTTTACTTCTTCCCTCTACAGATTAGTTTTGCAATTATGCAAGGATTTTGCAAAATCGACCAATGTGCTTCTAGGATGGAAGGGAAAGAGTTAGATTTTCTTTGTCATTTTCTCTCAAGGTGGTTTGGAAGTTGGGAGTTGTCCATTACCATTAGCAAAAGCATGTGAGGAATCAAAGATATTTCTTCAGATCCTCCTTTAACAAATGCTTGGGATGAGTGGATGACTAGATGCGAGACTTTGTGACAATGAACACTAGCATCTACAAAAGTAGTGGGTACCAGGTCTTTTCACGGAACTCAGAGATGCTATCATCCCACTGCACATGCTTAGTGGTCTTTCCTCTTGAAAGCCTCTTGTGCTACAATCCTCACGCTTCAGAGCATCAGATCTTCACAGAAACAGTTCAATGATGACATAGTTTCTCCATATGCAAGAACATCTGGAATTCAGAATTTGGCTAGCATGATAACCGATTGGTGCAATCAGAATTCTCTAACCCCTTTCAACTAACATCTAAGAACATCAAGAATGGACCCCATAACATCCCAATTTGATTTTTTGAGGAAAATTTCCCAAACTACTTAACCACTATGAAATCGATACTGGACAATGCATAATAATGACATAATAACCTGCCTAAACATGATCCAAATTCTGAAGCCTGCAACATGACCCTCCTATAATAACTTACTAATCACTGTAAATAGCAGAATGGAGCAGTGAAATGTGCAATCAACAAAACACCTTTAAAGGATGCGCATTACTATTTGTGAACTTCCCAAAACATAATCACATTATTCACATCAATGAACTTGCTTATCAACAATGTTTGAGCTTTTCTCGAATCAAGTCAGGCAAAATTCCACCTCTAAACGAAGCACAGGCATATTCCACATCAAAAACGAGGATCCGCACTTTAGATGAGTTCAAGTAGCAGAAAGTCAACAATGATCAACGGTAGGGAGAAGGGAGTAGGAAAGAGAGAACCTGATTGAGAATGAAGTATCAAACTTTGGGCTTTGACTAATCTGTGAATTTGAGAGTAAAGTACTTTGAAAAGACAACTATGATACTGCATTAGGTTTGTCTCCTTTAAGACCATGATAGAGTTTTTCTGGATGGTGATTTTAAATTTTTTCTCCTTTTTTGTCTCATTTGCATGTTCTTACATGGGCTTCTAGAGGTCAATGGCTGATACATGAAGTTGATTGCCAAGAAATTTGTGAGAATTGGGATTTTAGTACAATGGAGTATCTATGAAATTAAGCTGATGACGTTTACTGAAAAGAAAGGAGGAAGGACGGATGTTGGGCTAAACAATGAATTTTAGTACAAATGAGTATTTAAGAAATTAATGAAATGGCTAATTTAAAAATCATAGTAATGATCAAAAAAATCATAGTAATATATCTATTCTTTTCCTGATCAAAAAAAAAATCATAGTAATGATCGTTAATTGAAAAACATTAATTGCTTTTAACTTTTCTCTACTTAATCACTTGAAAATTGTAAACTCAACAATAAAGGGGAGCAGAAAAGTAGATTTTTTGACAGTAGAATGGGACAAAGGGACTAATTTAGAATGTTATTTTGCTTCCACATATACAAACATATCCAAATCTACAGCCGTTGCTTCTTGACCTAGCTATTCATCTTGAAACATCAGTGAACAACAATGCAGGTGCACAATTAGAAAACAAAATACTACAAATCCAACAATACACAGAAGTGGATTTTAGCCTAGCCTTTAATATTTCACAACCGATGACATATAATGCACAACGTAGCATCTGAAGACAGTTAGATCTTTTCACAAGCTGCGCTTGACTCCTTAAAGACCGAACAATTTACTGAAAGTAAGATCCCCAGACAACAAGCAATTTACTTCACGAAGACACGAACTGTATCTGCAGATTGGGTTTGCAATTAGCCAATAACACAATGATTCTGCAAAATAAACCAAGGACGGACTAGCAAGGAGGGCAAACGGTTAGACTTGCAGTGTCATTTTCTCTGGAGGTGATAAGCAAATTAGAAAATTGTCTATTGGTGAAAACTGTACAAATCAAAGGCATTTCTTCGAGTCCTCCGATAACATATGCTTGGAGTGACTAGATGAAGACTCTTTATAACAATGAAAACTAGCAACTACAAAAGTAGCAGGTATCAGGCCTCTTCACAGAACTCAAAGATTTAAGATGCTATTCCAAAGCACATGCTTTAGTCATTTTTCCTCTTAAAAGCCTCTTGTGCCACAATCCCATACTTAGGGCATGTTCTTTTCGTGGATAAATTGATGTGGGTAAAAGGGTGAAGTGGGTTAAAATACGTTGAATTGAGTTGAAGTTGGTTGAAGTAGGTTGAGGTGGGTATTTTGGAATTGACCCACGAAAAGAACAGGCCCTTAAAGCGCCTGATCTTCAGAAAAACAGTTTGATCGTGACATAATTTCTCTATATGCAAGAACATTTGGGATTTGGATTTTGGCTAGCAATTTATCAGCTCGGTGCAATGAGAGTTCTGCAAACCCTTTCAACCAACATCCAAGAACATAAAGACTGGAATCCGGAACATGCCAAATTGTTTTTTTCATAAAATTTCCAAACATTTAACCACTCTCAAGTCAAATCCAGGCAATGTATTAAACCTGAGAAAATAACCCGCCAAGCATCATCCAAATTCTAAAGCCTCCAACATGCCCCTTCTATAGTAAACAGAAAAAACCAGCAGTGCAATCAACCCCCCCCCCCAAAAAAATCCTCTTTGAGAACGCACATTACTATTGTTCAACTTCTTAAAACATAATTACATCAATGCAGTTGCTTCTCAGCAATGTTTGAACTTTTCTCCTAGCAAGTCAAGCAAAATTCAACTTCCAATCAAAGCACCAGCATATTCCACTTCAAAAACGATAATCCCCGCCTTAGATCAGTTCAACCAGCAGTAAGTCAATAATGATCAAAAGCAGAGAGACGAAGAAAGAGAGACAACCTGATTCAGAATGAAGCTCTTGCCCTGGCGAGCCCGGCCGCAAACGGCGACAACGCCGATGGGCTCCTTGACGAGCTGAAGAACAGCCAATGCCTGCGGATCGAGTCGGAATTCGCCATTGCCGTCGCAATAAACGAACCGAATTGGGCGGGCCGGACCCGTCACCGACGGCGAATGCGCCGGCGATGACGACCGAGAAATGGCCGACGCCGAGGGATCGCCGGCGTCTTTGCCTCCGAAGAATCTCATCTCTTATGCTTTTTGCTGATGAGATGACACGGAAAGTGGGGCTCAATCACCATTAATGACGGTCTTACTACGGAGAAAGGATGCACGACCCCCTACGCCTTCTATAAGTTGCTTTTTGCAAAGTGGAGAAAAAGCAGGAAGTAAATAATTTGGTGGGGTCCTCCAAAGTCTTATATTTGGTCTTCACACTGTCAATTAGCTTTTTTTTTTTTTTTTTCCTTTTGAGGAGGGGCGGGGGTAGTTGCAGTTTATGAGTCCTTCGACTCCAGAGCCACTTAGGCACTGACTTCTTTATTTTTCCCAACATTACCACTAAACTTTTATTTTTGTGAAATGTACCACTCACAAAAGCAAGCTGATTCTAATAGCCATTGTGCCTCCAGTTAACCGGGTGTGGCAAGTTGAATAAGTTATTATTAATTTTTTTAACATGAATGAAAAGTAGGAAATTTTAAAAGCTTTGATAAACATGTAAAAACAATCAACACACATCATTTTGCTTCCCCACATTCTCATTTTTTGTACATCAGCACCATGGCGGAATCCCTACCATTATGAGACAACTATTCTTCACTATTTTTGCAAAATTTGGCAAAATCGATTCAAGAGTTGTAATATTGTGTCAATTCGAATGGAATAATCCCCAATATTGTCCAAGTTTGTTCTCAAATCACAAGCCCCAATTTCAAATCTGAAAACCATAACCCTCTTATTTCTTCATTTATTTGTTAGAATTCCTAAAATTGAGTTCAAATTAGCTACCTACACTTGAATTTGAACTTGGAAAATCTTCAAATTCGATACTTCAAGGAGCTATGAAATTCAGTAGCTAAAAGCCCTACTTATTCACGCCGGTTGAGGAGGAGAAAGAAGAAGAATTACAAGCTGAAGATGGAGATTCAAGGGTACCAGAACAGGGAGGTTGATAATGTATGCATTGATGTTGCGTTTGTTGTCCTGCATTTGGATTAGGGGCGGGGTGAAATGAACTAGCCGTAATGATAGTTCTTGGTAGGTCTAGACGCGTTAGTGGCATTTCAATGTAATGATCAATAATATGTTTAGGTACAGGGGTTATTGAATAATGATGCTAGTGATCATATGTATTGTATTTTGGGTACATTGATATGTAGAAGAAATGTAATTGTTGTAATGGCTTTTGGCAAATTGAATGAAATGGAAATTTGGCATTGTTCATGGCTTCGTGTCAATACCATTGTGTAAAGAGTTGCCTTTCTACTACAAATATATGGATGATGCTTATGTGAATAATTAAAAGCTGAATCTTATTTTGCTGTCCATATATAGAAGCCTCCTAAAAATAGCTCTGAACCTTGTTTTGTTGCTCTCCGGGACTTGCATATAATGGCCTTAACTACATATTTTTTTTATTATCGGAAGAGTAGGCTATAACACAGATTTTATTGTGCAAAAATTGGAGTCTATTCATCAACTAGATAAGAAACAAACACTGAAAGATTTGCTTTTGCCCAGAAGGTGATTGGAACTTATGAAAACATGTTTATGAAGATTGTTGTGCCATGAAAAATGTTGAACATATGCACTTGACCCTAAATCAGCAAACAGAACACATTAACAATGGAAAATACTACAAATTATTATTGGAATCAAAAGGGCATCATTAGAGTTGGTTCTCTCCACGTCATATAGATCTTCAACATTAAAATCCAAACCAAAAAATTAGGAGACACCAAAATCTACCCATACGAAAATGAGATGTATAGACGGCAAAAATATTATGGTAACCTATCGAAAACTTTATAGCCAAAGCTATAAAGTGCACTTAATCAAAGCAAAAAGCATCATCCATGATAGCAAATGTTTGACTTTCTTGGCTTGGAATGGCTTCTTCTCCAATGACAAACATTCTTCTCACATATTGCTTTGACATGAACTGATCATCAAAGACAGCAACACCGTGGTTTGAGTGACCAGAGGCAGTAGAGCTCGATTGACCAGCAGTAGCAGAAGAAATAGCGTAGGCAGTGTCATCAACAACAAGGTAGATGCAGCGACGACATTTGCAGTTGAAACAACAGTGGCAGCATTAGGTCCAAAAGCTAGCCCAGAAACATCAACGACAACACCAATAGGTGTAGAAACATTAGTGACAGTGGTAGTAATTCTAGAAGTAGCATTAGCATTTAAGGATGAAGATGTTGGTGGCTACAAAGCTCATAAGAAATGCATAAGAAGTTGTTTTATTAAACATGAACTCTAAAAAAAGAAGACAAAATTATAGAAGTTAGTTCAAACTATTACCCTTTCTCTACATATCTTCTTATTATGACCATAATCCCTGCAATTAGAGCACTTAACAGTACCACATGATCTTGGGACTATTCCATATTGAGAAGGAGATCTTGTTTCTCCTTCTTCTAGTGTCCTTTTAAATATCAAATTGCCTCTCTTCTTCTTTTTGAAAATGAGGGCAATAATTGGCTCATCTTCTTATGGAACCCACAAATTTGGTCCATTTAGAGGCTTCAATGTATATGCATAGGTCTTCCTTAAATTTTCAGTGCTATAACAGTCATGAACAGACTGATTTGGATTCATGTTCTCCTCCCTCATCACTGCTAATGCATGAGGACAAGGGATACCACTCAAGTCTCATCCCTTGCAAGTACATGTCTTGGCTAACATATGAACCACAAAGCCTTCAATACCATGCTTGACACTATACTTAGCATCGCCAGATCGACTTGCTTGTCACCATCTACATAAATCCTTCACTTTCTCTAACTTCTTGAGGATCATAGGACATATATCCTGTTCTAAATGCTCAGCCATTTGCTTCCTAGAAGCCACTTTTGTCATGATGCTCTTAAAAATGTCATCAAGCATGGTAAATATTGGTTTGAACCTTTCCCCTATGATTAACGCATTGAAAATCTCAACCATATTGTTGTCGACAGAGTCACATTTAGAATTTGGCTTGAAGAAAAGGCTATAGAAATACTTAGGGTCCTTTTCCAAGAATTTCCAAGCATCAATATCTAACTCTTGCATCTCCTTGACATACTTTTTATAATGGACCTCATTTGATGACTTTGCAATGTTCCAAAACACATCTCTATGTTTTAAGCCCTTCCATTTCTTCCTAAAGTTGGAATATACATGCCTCGCACATAAACTATGTTCCGCATGTGGGAAGAATTTTTCAATAGCATCAACAAGACCGTACATAACCAAAGTTATTAGTATAACTACGTTGTGAAATAGGTAAATGACAAGGCCCTAAGCTAAGTATAAATTTACCTTCTGCTCGTCTGAAATGATGGTCCACCTGTGTCCATCTCCCATCTCCAAATCTTCTTGCATGAATTGAGTGAACCACTCCCATGTTTCCCTACACTCTCTTTGTGCCACACCCCAAGCAACATGATACATTTGGTTGTTGGCATCTCGACCAACTGCAGCTAAAACTTGGTCATTCCATGGACCCTTCCAGAAACATGCATCAACGCTCAAAACTCTTCGACAACCTTCTAAAAATCCTCTTTTCAAACTATCAAGGCATATATAGAGGCTTTTGAAAACACATTGTCTATTTGGATGTCTATCTACATCAATATTAACAGTTGAACCCCTATTCTTGGTGAGAAGCTCATTTGCATAAGCCCTAATCATGCCAAATTGTGCCTTGTAGTTCCCCAAGATTAGTGACAAAGATTTTGCTCGAGTTCTTCCACACATTGACAAGGTAGGCTTGAAGTTATGGTCCCTCTCCATCAAGCTTCTCAGCCCCCGTAATCCTAAACTTGGTTGCATCCTAAATGTCTCCATGTATTTGCATGCCAACCAATCACTAGACATCTTCCTCCTCCCCCTCTCAAAGTTATAAGGAAGACATCTTTGTGGTTTAGAAATCTTCCTGATTTGGAAGGATTGCTCCCTTTGTGGTTTTGATGTCCACAAAGTTCACTCGTGTAATAGTTCAACCCTAAATTATTTTTATTTAATTAATTACCTCATGTTAATGATTTATCTCGTATTTATTTATCACATTTATTAATCCCGGTGGAAAAAAAAAACTTATTTGGGTCCTCACTTGGCAATTCGGGTTTTTTTTATTTATTTAATTATTAACGAAAACTTTGGAAGAATTGATAGTAAGCCCTAACAAGTTTAATCTAAGAAATTTATTTTGTTTTCTGTAACATTATGAAAATTTAAATTTGAGTATGCAAAAACATTACCATTACGAAGCGTTTTATTCTCGAATCCAACTTTCTTCAACCCAATTGAAAGCCCAACATGTTTGCTTCTTAACCTAACTAATTACCATAATTAAGCTTAACCATGGTTAGCCAAAAAAGTCACTTTTCTAGATAAAAACTCAGCCAAGTATTTTGTCATTTATTCATAGCCAAGTGATCACACACACTTCTCTCTCTTCTTCCCTACTACACAACCAACCACCCAGCAGCCCTATTCCAGCCATTTCCAGCCACCTTCAAACCACCAGTCAACCACTCCCGGGCCACCAAGACAACCACCAGCCATCCCCACAACCCCCTCAAGCATCAAACATCATTTTCACCAACTTATCTTCAAGCAAAGTGAGTAATCTTGAACTTGATCTCATTGATTTTGCCTTTTACTTTAGTTTTGATTCTTGTTTTGATGTTTGTGATCTTTGATCATGATGTTTTGATAAGAAATAAGAGTTATTTGGTGTTGATCATGGTGGAGTTGAGGTTGGATTATGCTAGGGTTAGGGTTAATCCTTAATCGTGCAAGCTTAATGTTAAAGTGTTGGATTTTGATTGTTTTATCTTTGATTTGGTCATCTTCTAACCTGTGATGACATTTTTGATGATTTGAAATGAGTTGGAGTGAGTCCAAGTTAGCCATAAACTAGGGTTTTGGCAAGTAATGTATCGTTTGGATTAAATTAGCATTAAGCTTGGTCTATGTGTATATTTGATTAAAAAATGATCTTTATTGGATATGATTATAAAGTGAAATTGAGTGTGGTAGTTTCGTATGATGTTGGGCTTGTTTACATGCTTTTAAGGAATGAGTTAAGTTGAGGAATTGCGTGAAAAGAGTTGGAAAAGCTAAAATAGTGAGGGATGAAAATTTTAAAAAATATGGCATACCTTGAGATTAAACTAGTAATGATAGGCCCACTAAAAAATTATGATTTTTGGTGGGTAGATAGTTCAGTGTGTTAGCTTTCAAATGCCTTTTGAATCGCCTTAATCTGAGTTCTGTGGACAAAGTTATGGTCATTTTACGAGAGCTACATGGGTTAGACCAAAACTGACACACTTGTGTTCTAATCCCATTTTGAGAACCCTATTGTGGGAATCATGTTTTGTATTATGAATAAAAGTTTTTTGGGGCTTCTTAATCTTTCCATATTGGGGTCTTAGATCTCCATTTAAAGTTAAGGATGAAAGTTATGAATTTGTGAAGTGAATTGACATGTTTTGGTGCAAATTGGTTGAGTATGGTCATAAATGAATATTCATGGATTTTATTGGACTTTTCAACTCAATTTATGAGAGAAAGAAGAAAACATACATTTTGGGAGCTTAGTTATGAGTTTTGAATCACTTATGGATATTACAAAGAAAGTACCAAGTTTGGGGAGTTTAATAGCCTTCAATGGGATCAATAATCTATTTGGGATGAAAAACTGTATTTAATAGACTTGTGAATGAAATACGGAAAGTGGGGAGAATTTTTGACTCAGAAACCATATTTATCAGACCAAGTTATTGCACTTTATGCTATTTTGAACCAAGACATATTTCTCTTGGCCTCAAACCTTTATTACTTACTCAATTCAGAATGTATCAAATATAATTATCAAGTCAATCTAGTGTACTCGCTATTATCTTGAACCAAGTTATACATCAGCAAGCCTTAAAACTCGTATCAGCAACGTATTTTAGAAAAGGCCAAAACCACTCTCCCATTTGTTGCATTCAAGGTCTTTTCCTTTGTAATCTCATTTATCTCATTGTGGTCTATTTTACTTTCATTTACTTTATATCGGATTTAATTACTTTCAATAATTTAGTTTTGAAATTATATTGAAATACCCAAGTTATGTATACCATTTAATTACTCAATTTTTATTACACATACTTTTACTTACTCAATTATGTGAGTAAGGATCACTTCCTGACTACACATATCTACAATGACATTTATGAAATAGAGTCGATGCCTAGTTATCGTTTTCCATTATGCATAAGTGTTATCAAGTCAAAACATATTTATCAAGTCGGATGAAATTTATGAAACAGATGACATTTATCAAGTCAGATGACATTTTTTAAAGACTCAAGGTACATTAATTGCCTGTATCTTCATAAAGCAGAACATGTTTACCAAGTTACAACTCTTAATGAGTTTATCAATGAATAAGTTTATACAGTGATTTACCATTTAACTTGTAACCTCGTTAGTTATCATCTATAGGGTGTCAGCCCATCATTTACCCACGCGACTTTAGGCCAAGTCTTGATCGGATTGACAGGTGTAGACCTATGTATAGATCATATCATTGCAATGGGTTCATATCCAGATAATAATGAGCAATTCAGTTTCATATTACTTTCATTTTCATTGTTATTGTGAACCAAATGAATTGCAAAGGCGGGTACCCATCAATAGTGTTTCTACGCTCATTTTACATTACAGGAATACATGTAATGAGTTTTAGCTCACATTTTCGAATTGTTTTTATATTTTCCATTTTAGGTGATGAAGTATCCATGTTTCTCCATTTAGCAAGCCCTTTTGGAAGTCATCAAATGCTCACAGTGGATTCAACATAGCATGAATGTTGGGATCGACCTTAAGGTCAAGTTGGGTCTATATTCAATATACTTATGTAGTGTGGAGTGCAAGTTAGCACATGGTATGATTAAGTCAGTTGTATTGAAGTTGAACTATTATGAACTTTGGTCCTGGAGTGCTTCGGTTTAATAGAGATTGTGAATGTGAACATGAGTTGCAAGATTAAATGGTTTCAGTGAGCCTTGTTTTTATCAGGACGGCGGTAGTGCCTTTTATCATTAAGTCTTCCGCTGTAGTTTTTCATAAATCATGTCATTAGCATTTTGGGGGCGTTACAACTCGCACCCTTCTACAGCACAAAAGGCTGGAAATCTACTTGTGTCACTGTGTCGTATCTTTAAATCATACCCCTTCATTATCCTATAATCCTTAAAAGCATCTCTAAGTTGTTTTTGGTCTATAAACTTCGTGCCCACTTGAAGATAAACTTCCTTTATTGACATGCTTGCATTGTATCTAGGATATCTTGTTGTCCTTTTCTTTTTTTTCTTTTCTCCTCCATCATTACCACCATCATCAATTTCACTGCTTAAAGGACTATCCGCATTGTCTGAATCTTGGTAATATGCAATATCATCATCAAATGGATTGCTTCCACCCCTATAATCTCTATTTTCAGCTCTAAGAGCCTCCAAATCTACAACAATTTCCTCATGAAGCTTGTTGTTTTTCTCTCTAATCTTAGCAACTTCATTATCATCAACTTCTAATCCATATTTATCATAACCAGCATCCGCTATGTAGTCACTATCACCACCATCTAATTCATTCTCATTCCCTTTTTGTTCCCTTTCATTGTTCACATAGTCAACATTTCCATCTTCCTCATTATGCTCAACATATAAGCATATAGACTCCAAGCTATAACATAAAGCCATTAATTCATGTATCTCTTTGTCACTTTCAATTTCCACCAAACTCTCCTCAAAAGATCATGCTGGCTTGCTAAAGTAAATTTTTCTGGCCCTCCTTTCTGAATATCCCAATTTAATGACTATTTTTTAAATATTATCAACACTTAAATAATCAATATCACATTCAACCATCTTCATCTCTCCCATCGCATATATCAGATAAGGCACTCTCTGAAAAGAACTGCCATGATGCACACACAACATTGAAGTTACTAGCATTCTATAATTAAGTTTAAACAAATTAATAATAAGCTTACAAGAATCATAAAACCACGTGCAACTTCAATAGAACAGGGGATGAGGATATGAGTGAGCAATTTAAGCAATTATTGTACAAACTCTTTCAAATAGTCAAATTTCGCAACAAAGTTTCACATTTAGCAAATATTAAACGTTACTTACACAAACCTGGCTCCTAACAATAGAAAATTTAGTCCTTTTTTCTGTTTTCGTTTCGTTTGGACACCAAACTATACCTGGAGATGTCAACTCTTCTTGTACTTTGATTTTCTCCTTCCCCTTGATCCAACTTTATGAGAAATTTTCGCCAAACACATCACCTTTTCATCTTCTTCCAGATTTATGAAATTGCTTTTCTAGGATTCCATTGAGGTGATTGTTTGGGTGTGCTAGAGAGTGTACTCTAGGGTTTTGTTTGAGAAATGAGTATTACATGTTTTTTATCACTGGAGGGAAGTGTAGGGGTCTTTTTAATTTTCTTTTTTTTCCATTGTGACATTTGGTGTATTTACCAGCTAGCAAATAAAATAAAAAAACGAAACTCAATGTAGCGGGTATTATAGGACCTGCGATGGCACTATTAAATCATCTTACTTTTGTGATTGGTAAAACTAACTAGAAAAAAAATCGGGTGGTAAAGTTAGGACAAATAAAAAAGTATGTGATACTAGAGTCCAAGCACTCTGCAGTTTATATAGGTGTAATATCTTGTCTAAGGTTGGCAAATCTCGACTTGAAAATAAAACTTTTTTGGAATTATTATGGAAAATTACATTCTTACCCCTTTTAATTTGTTTTAATTTTAAGGCTAAATTACTACTTCACCCTTTTTTTAAATTTCTTTTTGCTTTAGTTTTATTCATTCTCTTTCTCGGTGTAATATGCTATTTGTGAATCATTAATATTTAAGTTAGGTTGAAACCATACAGTATATTCAAAGGTGAGTTCTAACAGAGGTATATTATCTTGTATTAAATTCATCGTAATAGGTGAAAGATAATTTCATCTAGATTTATAATAATTTAATAAATTTTGTCTTTGGTGTTAGATCAAAAAATCTTAAGAAATCACAAGCTTGATTTACTGTATAATGTTTTAAATTAGGCAAATTAAAACTGTCCTGCGATATAGCCTCCTTCTCGATCTATTCTTGAGTTTGGTTGTAATATGTATTCATAGCTCATATTTAAATATCAGTGAGATTACTAAAAACTAGATATTTAATTTTAATTGCGCTTAGTTAAGGGTAAGGATAAGGTAAGGCTCTGATACCATTAACATAGGGGTTTGACAACTTTTTGTAGGAAAATACTTAAAACTGTTTGATGAGAGATTATTAATGAATGAAAAATAGATAATACAGTTTCAAATGTGAAGACATGGTACTCCCAAAATAATAAATCAAACTATCAATAACTTAAGAAATTATACCTTCCTTTTCGCAGAGTCTCTCCCGGAGATAGATAATCCTTCAATTTGCCGCCACGCCCTTCTCCTTCATGGGCCTTATTGGTCTTACTTCATACTCTTTCTCTCACCTCGAGATCTTTGAAAAGTAAAGATAGAATTCTAAGAATTTCTTAAATAGTTCTTTTATTATTATGATTTCCCAAAAAGGGAAATTTAGAACATGGTTGAGAACTGAATGCTTTTTGAGTGATCTATTCTTCGCTGAAAAATCTCTGCCTCTTTCTTCTATGAAGATACATTTTTATAATGCATAAAGGATAGTCCTTCCATGTTTCTACAATTGGGCCCCGTACAAAGAGATAAGATAGTACAATTATTCAGAAAGTGACAAATATAGAGATTTCTAAAGATAAGCTTAGAGATAAGGATGTTAGTTGTCTGCAAGATCTTAGCCTTACATCTGGCTTGTCTAAGGTAAAATCTTTACCATCCTTAGTAGAGCTTGTTTTTCATCTTCTTTTTCACCAGTTCTGTAACTATATTTATGGCAGCTGCTGAACCTTGAAAATTTTCTAGTTCTAGTTGGAAGAGAAATTTTAATAGTTCGTCATCATAATTTCCTTCTTGCATCCCTTCTTTACTAATGATGACATAGTTGGATCATCTAAGTAGACATTTCAATCCTGAAGCATAAATGCGGTCTCCTTGGCATTTTACTGCGAGAGCTCCACTTAGTTCATCAATAATTAATCCATGATTCGTTAAACTGGAAAGATTCAAATTTTTTAGCTGCTTCAATGTTTAGTTGGAAATGTTCTGAGATATATACCAACTTGAATGATGCTAATGCAGGGATAAATGATACTAGTTTCTTCGTCCTTCTCAAGAGGGATAGTATGAAATTTCACAAAGATAGGGCCTTGTTTAAAATATTTAAGAGATTAGATTATTTCAGCAGGGAAATTGGATAGTTTCGTGAGTTTCGAATCTAGATAAACTAAATCAAGATATCCAAATTCATAAAATTGATATATGGTTGTTGGGTTCGCACCTGAGTAGGCTGTTACTCTTGCAAAGAGAGATTTTCCACCACTGTAAAAGGTCTTGGGACTTCATGGAGTTTCCAGTATACTTGCTGAGTAATTCTGTAATAACCTGAAATAAATGGGTCACAAATATAAAAAGGAGCAGATTTTTTAATTTGTGTAGTTACGTTGATAGGTTTTTTTGATAATAGTTTCGCATTTAGTTGTAACATCTCCTTCTCTTTTTGGAGAAAAGGGGGAGCTTAAACTTGGCTCAGTAGTAATTTAAGTAGTAGTTTGAATAGTTGGTAAAGTTTGTGGCTGCACTGAGCTAGTAGTTGACATAGTTGATAGTTTTGAATGGGATGGCTTTAAAGAGCCAATGGTTTTTAGCATTTTTGCCACAACTGTGTGTCTTTGCTTTAGATCCTTCTTCATATCTCTGATTATATCAATAGTTCCTTTAGAAAATTCTTCAATTTCTGTTCAAATATTGTCAACTGTAGCTTGTGCTCAAGTTTCAAGATGCTCTAGTCCAGCAAAAATAGTTTCCAGATACTCGTTAAAGTCAATGACGATATCCTCGAGTTCCTTAAGCTCTTCTGAGTTCGCCATTATGAAGATGATCTGCTTCTCTTATTAGATAGTCTGCAAGGAAGTTCTTATTTCTTGAAATATGCACATAAACAAGATAAAAAGGTTTGCCATCTATGAAGTTTTCTCATATGTGGACCATTATCTAGAACCTGATTAACAAAAGTAGTAGTTGCTTTATTATCAGTTAATACTTTAAATTGCTTAGGTAAAAGAAACAATCTCCATTTTTTAATTCTTGGAATTGTAGCTAAGATTTCTTTTTCCATAGCATTATAGTTTTCTTTAGTGTGGGAAAACGTAACACTATGATATCCATAGATTTCATTGAGATCTGCTCTTAATACTGTAGACCAAACCTTATCAGAAGCATCAATTTGCATAATCAAATTATCTTCAGGTTCTGGTAGTCTAAGCTGGGGTAAATTTTTACATTTCTCGTTTAAGCTTTTTACAATTTAAGTATGATGTTCACTCCATCCTTTGATATTATTTTTTATTAGCAAACTTTGTAAATCTTTCTTTTTTCTTGCTAGATCAGAAATATAAGAGCTGGCATAATTAAGTAGTCCTAAAAATTCTTGAATTTGTTTTTTTGGTTCTTAGTTCGTTAGGATATTCTATTATTTTTCTTGAAATGTGTGCTTGTAAAGAAATACCATTATATCCTAGTTCGAATCCTAAAAAGTCCATTTTTTCTTGTTCAATAGTAGCTTTTTTCTCGCTAAGACATATACCTTCTTTTATATCAGTTTCTGCAAATATCTATAAGTGATTTCGATGTTCTTCTAGAGTTGTAGAGCTGATTAAGATATCATTAATGTAGAGGACTAGAAAAGAGTTTAAATGTTTTAAAGCATCGTCCATATGTATTTGAAATATTCATAAAATTCTTGAGGTGTACTAAAATCTATATATTTGATACTATCTTCTTCTATTTTAATATGTCAAAATCCTGATTCACAGACAAATTTTGAGAAATATTTTTTATTTTTTACAAGATTGATTAAAACTTCTTTATTAGGTAAAAAATAATTGTCTGTTTTTGTAAATTGGTTAAATTTTTCATAATTTATAACCATTCTGGCTTTATTTCTTCTTTTTTCGGCTTAATTCATAACCATAAAGGCTCGTGAAGAATAACTTCCTTTTAATGGACATATTAATCCTTTTTCTAATAATTCTTTGATTTGGATAGAGAATTCTTTTATATCTTCAAGGGTATAGAGCATTGGTTTTTCTTTAATATAAACTTCTTGGGCTAACTCTATTTTAGCTCTAGGATGTTTAGGTTTCCAAAATAGCAAAGGATTCTCGGAATTAAATATGCTTCAATTTATTAATTAAATCTTCTTTTTTGATTATATTAACTTGAAAACTGGGTTTTTGTAGTTGTAATTGTACTGAAAGTGCAATTTGTTTATATCCTATCCACCACGCTTCGCGCGTACTCTGTAAGGGCTTTTTAGGGTTGGTATTTTTAATGTGTGCCCGCATTTTGTAGTGAGATATACAGTATATGGGGTTTGTGTAAATTTAGTAAATTGTTTAAGAAAATCATTTCCTAGTAAAATACCACATCCTCAGTTGTATTGTAAGACTAGAGGAATATTAAGAATTTTATTTTTGAGTATAATAGATACATTACTTTGGATTAATTTTAAAGAGGTGGTAAGAGGCTGAACTCCTTTAATTTTAATTTTTCAATCAAATGGAAGTTTTTCTCATTTTGGCAGTAAAAAATCTTGAAAAAAAGTTACCTCGAAGCCAATATCTATTAAGGAGGTAGTTGTTAATATCAGTTTCTTTAAGTTTTGTGTCGATGGAAGTGATAATGGGAAATTGTAATTACTTCATATTCATTCAAGAACGATAGTATTTTGTTCATCAACTAAAATAATTTCAGTGGGATTTATATTATAAGTAGTGAAATGATCTAAACAATTCATTCCTAGTAAAATATGGTAGTATTAGTTATTGATAAAATGATCAATATAACATTCGTATTCTAAAAGAATAGAATTAGGAGTTTTCATCATTATTTTAGATTTTTGATTAAGAGTAGATTTTCCTTAGTCATAAGTAACAAAGTTATATTCAGATGCAGTGATAACTGGAATGGGTAAAGGTATACAATGACATTGTAAGGCTCCGGTGTCAATTAAGACTTTATTTTATCAACGTTTGTCCGTTGAAATATTGTAACTTAACTTTATAAGTCAACTTACTAGAGTTTGTTCCAATACATTTATGCTGAAATCTAGGTATTTGACTGCGGTGCCTTTTCCTTTTCCCCTCACTTCATCTTCTTCACTCGACTCTTTCTCTTTCTTCCTCCCTTCTCTCTCTCTAAAAGCTCCATATCCAACACCTTCAATCTCCCTCAAATCTTCTCCATTTTTCTTCTTTTTCACACCAAATTCATTCCTTTTACTTAATCTCCCCATTTCATGTACAAAATCTCATCTCTTTTCTTCTTCTTCAAAATTCATCTCACCCTCATTCATCCACCATAACCATCCTTTTCTTTCTCTAATTCTTGATATTTTACTTATTTTCTTCAATTTAGTAGGTTTTGGTTCCTATTTTTGGTCTTAGTTTTGTTTTTGGTTAGGTTTCGTAGCCATGGCACCAACTAAAAGGCAAAGGAGCACCAAGGAGATTGGTTTATTAAGTCAAGCACCACCCTGAACTCAAAGGACATCCAGAACATCAACCAATGCGCATGCTAAGGTAACATTCTTCACCCTCTTGGTTTGACTCATCCTGATCATGTTGCTAGGTACAATTGTTTGAATGAACGTGTAGTAGTAGCAACTAGATACTATGATGAGGATTTGTTAGCCCAATTGGGAATGTTGGATGATATTCGTTGGTTGTTTGCAAAAGGTGGTATGAGCCACTTTTCAGATCTCAAAGAGCATACGTACCAGAACCTGACCTTAGAATTTTTAAGTACACTCCCTGTCGAGGTCAATGGAGGACCTCAATGTCAAGCTGGATATATATCGTTTTATTTGTAGGGTCAATTGTATGAACTGAACTTAGGTACTTTAGATAGTATCTTCGGTTTTCCACCTACTATGGATTTACCGAATTGCCAAGTCCCCTAGGAATTCAACCCGAATTCATTTTGGGGTGAACTTTCGGGGAGTGTTAGGTATAGTACCAATTCATTGAAATGTACACATATTAGAAACCCTTGCATTAGAGTAGCTCAGCGTATCCTTACTTATTCTCTATTTGCTCAGGATGATAGTCTGAATGTCCCGAGATTGTCTTAGTTGTACTTTCTATCCTGTATGCTTGCTGGTGTTCAACTTGACCCATGTTCATTTTTAGCCAGGCAATTGCACAGTGCTGCTGTTAGCAAAAAAGGTAGGATAGTCATTAATGGGATAGTCACTACTATTGCTAGATTCTTGGGTGTCGAGCTCAATCCTAAGGATGGAGTTTCTGGGTCTGAGCGGCTTGATCAAGCTGCTTTTGAGATTATGACTTTTTTTATAGTTGAGGCTGGCTGTTTTTATTAGATTTACCCCGGGGGTCGGCTTTTGCCACTTCCCAATGTCGATCGCACTACTCGGCTTCACCAGGCTAATCTTTACGGGGTACCTAGTGATGACGAGGCTGTTCGACCCGTACCCCACCAACCAGCCCCTCGATCTAGTCAAGCAAGACCTAGTTCCTCCTCTCATCCACCCCCACCTGATTATTCTGACCTTCAAGACACCCTTAGGTCCATTTAATAGGAGCAAGTTTCCCTCTAGGAGTTTGTTACATCAGAGAGCGCCACTCTTCGGGACTTTGTCCAAGAGCGACACGATGAGATTTGTGGGTTGTTTGCTTCCCAGACATAATATTTCCAAGACTATAGGGCATGTCTAGAGACCTGGCATGACTGGCATATCTCTTATGGACAACCACTCCATCCTCTCTGATTTTGTTTTCTGCTACGCCCCTTCCCTTTTTTTTTATTATGTGCCCACATTGAGGGCAATGTATTTTCAAGCATGGGGGAGTTAGTTATTATATTTGGCACCTAAAGCTTGTTTTTGTTTGGTATGTTTGTTTTTGCTTTGCATATATTTTTAGTGGTAGTTTTTGTTGTTTTGTTTTAGTTTTGTTTTAGTAGTGCATTTAGTTTTCTTATAGGTTGCATTTTAGTTTCTTTCTTTTGTTAGTTTCTTTTGCATTTTAGTTTGCATTGTTTGTATAAAAAAAAACACAAAAATCCTCCAATGGTGATCTCTATAGATTTGGTAGCTTTCTTTGGTTTAGTTTGATCCTTTGATTTGTCCGAATTGTGCATACATGTTTGGGAATGAGTTTTCGAAATGAATTCCATGTTTTGACCACATGTTGGATGCGAATTGATCTTCCTCATGAGTCTTTACAAGATTTTGGCATGTGTTTACTAGTGAGCCAGCTTTGTCTTCGGTAGATGTTCCGTGAGATCTTAAGCCTTTAGAGAATGTTTATCATTATTAGTCTCATATTTATTTCATGTGTGACTCTTCCTTGGTGTCATTTCTCTAGAACTTGCTTTGATTCTCATTCAAGGTCACATTTCGCATGTGCACTTAGGCAATATAATTGAGGCATTTTTCTTTCTTTGATTTGTTTAACACCAAGGGCAAATAGCTGCTCTGGTTGTGTATTGTATCCCTTATTAGCCCCTCTGAGCCTATAACTGTTTTTCTTGATTTGAACCTTCTATTTTTAGCCCATGGCCAAATCCTTGTCATACCCTAAAGCCATGGCTAGAGGAACATTACATTCTTTTCCATCAAGTTTGATAGGGCGTTAGCAACGTGGATTGTTATTCTCTTTAGTGAAGTTTGGCTGTTTGGTGCAGGGATGTAGGATAAAAATTCAAAGAAAGTGATTAGCCTTAGTGGGAATGTAAGATATTTGTGATTTTCGACTCTTTCTCTCTTCATTTTGGGATTTATTTTGATATGGTTTGAAAAGGATGTAGTATGATGCATTGGAATTGTTTAAGCTTTTAGTCTTTAGCTTTTAGCTGCTCATTTCCAAAAACATTTGTTCCCCTCTTACCTTTATCCTAAGCCCCATTACATCCCTATGAAAGTCTTCATGATTGTTTAGTGTATTTGCATTTTAGTAGTGGCGAATTTGAGAATCTTGTCAAGTCTATGGTAGATTTGTGTCTAAGGAATGAGAATTGAGAGAACCTTCATATATATACATTATCAACACACATGAGTGCTGAGTGCTACATAACTATAGTGAGATTCTATCGGCCTTACCAGTTTCGCTTGTTTCATATGTTGAATGACTGTGTTTGTCACTTAGGGGGAAGATTGGTTCAAGTTCGACATTATGGTCTATAAAAGGTTTTTGCAATTTCATTCCCTATTATGTTTGTTAATGATTTTTTGTATCTTTTTGAGCTATCTTTGGATCATCTTTGCCAATTGAATGTTACCTATGTCTATCATGAGGAGGTTGTGTAGACCTTTTTAAGTTTTGCATTGCTTGAGGACAAGCAACAGTTTAGGTATGGGGGAGTTTGAGAAGTGTTTAATATGTACATCTTTCTAGGGCTATTTTGCGTCGTTTTTAGGAGAATTTTGTGGTTAATGATGTTGTTTACTCTCCTATTAGCGATTTATGCTTGGGTGTAGTTGTTTTATGTGTTTTGTAGGATTTTTAGCCTTTTTACCCAACATTTTCCTTTTAATGTCTGTGTTTTTACCTCCCCCAGGGTCATTCATGAGTTGCTACACCTGTGGAGCAAGAAAAAAAGCCAGAAACCGGTTCTAGCACAGACTACGGTCGGATCATGGTGGATGCCACAGACCATGGTGGCCTGTAACTGCTGCCTCTTCACTTTCCCTCGGCTATGTGGCTGAGATCAACTTCAATTTCCTACAAATAGCAACGTTCAGTAACGAAAGAGAGCAATCCCTAGCAAGCAAAGCAAGTTAGAGTTACCATAGTAAAGATTAGTTTAATTTATTTTCTCTCAAATTTTGTTCTTTGCTTAGTTTTGTTTTTGCTTTTGTGTGAGTTTTGAGTGTGAGAGTTTTGATCCTGAGGCAATTCTGAAGCCCTTGGTGAAGGCCATCTCAGTCGAGCCCCTTCCGGTCAGATTTTGCCGATCTTTGGTTAGTTTGTTTATCTTTTATCATGTCTGAGTAGTTTTCTTAGTATAGGAATTTAGTAGTTTTTGGAAGTGTATTGGATCATATTTTAGTTTATTCAATTGTGCTTATTTTTATGATTGGTTTGATTTCGTTCTATGAAGTGTTTGATATGTTGTGAGTTGATTTTTAGCCGAAAATTTACTTACACACTTGAAACAATCGAGTGAATTTTTGAAAGACGACATTTGGTTGTTGGACTGCTTGAATAGACTTAGCATAACTTCGACTCGACAAAGAGATGTATATGTTAAGAGGGCTAGTAAGTAATCAAATATATTAAACTTGGATTAGGCCAAATTAGTTTGAAAGAACGATATTTGCTTAGTTAGGCAAATTTGATTGATTTCGAAAGAATAGATCAAGTTTCTAGACAAGATTACAATTCCTTGGCATTAACCAATTAGAGAATAGCTCATGCTTATGAACTTTGATCCAATTCTCTTCCATAACTGTGAAAATTCCTAGACTTTTTTCTCTTATTGATTTAAACGAGTTCATTGGCAGTAGTTAATCGAAACCACTTGAAATAGAGTTTTGTTTAGCATATTCTGATAAGACTAGGCTCGATAGATTACTTTATTCCCTGAGGAACGATAACTTTTATCCATAGTACGACTACCCGTGCGCTTATGACAATGGTCATGTTCTATTTAGTATGTTGCTGCTAAGGCATATTCCTCCAGAATTCCAATGATAGATTTGCTTGCAATGTTTAAGATATGATGATGTTTCCTTTCAACTATGCCATTTTGTTAGGGTGTATCAACACAGCTTGTTTGATGCATTATTCCATAATCAACATAGAACTTCCTCATGGGACTTGAAGTGAACTATTTCTATTATCGCTTGTTATAACTTTGACACTCATGTTAAATTGAGTTTTCACCATCATACAAAAAGTTATAACCAATTTAGATGCCTCATGTTTGAGCCAAAAATGTGTTATTTTTAAGGTATTTTTACACCTGTTTTATGCTGGTTTTAATAATATTTTTAAGGTTTGAATAGGAGATTATTTTATTTTGCAGATTTTGAATAAATGCGGAAAAAAGGCTTAAATGGGGGAAAAAGTGAGAAAAATAGAGGAAATGTCGGAGGTTGAAGAAGCGGGCCAAATTCCAAAAAAAAACCGGCCAAAGAAAGAAGAGAAAAATAAAAAAAATCAGACCGGTGCAGCTGAACCGGACCGGCCGGTTCGACCAACTAGTTCACTTGAACCGGTCCCTTAAAACACCCCCTCCTTCTCTCGCATTTTCTCTCTCTTCTCATGTCTTTCTCTCTCCTCTTGCAGTTCTGTTTCTCTTCGAACCCCAGAACCCTTCGCCATAACCGAGCCCTTGCTTCCTTCGACCCCGTTCTTTTCTCTCTCTCTTACCCCGTTCACCAAACTCTTACCCCGTTCCCTCTCTACCCATAGAAACCACCCAAAGCCACGGTTTTCCCAAATCCACGAAACCGAAAACCACCTGCCCACAGTTTCGACCTCCACCAACTCAGAACCCATCCACCACCAGGCCATGTACACCACCCTTTGCTATCCTTCATCACCACCATCCACGACACCAGTAAATCGCAGGGCTGAGAATCCGAAGGTTCGGGTATAAAGGTGGAAGACGCCATGGATTCGGGAGTTTTTTTTAGGTATTTTTAGGTAGATTTTAGGAATAGGATTAGGTTTAAATTCCGTTTTTAGGCTTAGATTGAGTTTAATTTCGCTTTTCTTTTCAGTTTCGTATTTGGTTTTCAAATTAAGCTCTCGAGTTAGGGTTTCGAATTTGAGTTCCAAATTTCGGTTATTTTGAGCATCTAAATTCATGTAGTTAATTTGAATCATTAGTTTCGAATGGGTATACTCGGTTTTCAGTTGTTATTGCAAGGATTTTTGCTTCAATTTGGGCATCCTGTCGATTTCTCCTCGCTTGTTCTGGTTCGATTTCCTTCTTGCTTTCGGTTCTATTTCAATTCCTCCCCCTTCCCTGCTGCTGCTTTTTGTTCTTTGTTGTTTCAGATTTGCTTCCCTCCCCCTGTTTCGTTGCTGTGTTCAGTTCCTGCTCTGCTTTGGTGCCGTTTTTCCCCTCTTCTGCTGATTTCTCTGCTTTCGGATTCTGCTGGTTCTTCCCCTTTCCCTGCTTTCGCTTATTGTTGGATTATTGTTGAGTTCGTTTGTGTTGATTTCATTTGTTTTGGTTCGATTAATTTTGAATGATGCTGCTGCTATTTTGTGATGTTCTGTTTGTTGTCCCTTGTTGCTGGTTAGTAAGGTAAATTGTACAACTTTTTGGTTGATTAACTGAGGCTCTGTTTTGGTTGATTCTGCTGTTGCTGTTGAATGAGATGTGTCCCTGTTCAAGCAATTTGGTTGATTTCAGGTCAAGTTAGATAGTTTTAGGTTCTGATTTTAGTAGTCGTTTACAGCTAGTTAAATCTCCTTAATATGCTCACATTTAGTCAAAAACTTAGGCTTAGTTTGATTAGGATCATTTAATTTAAATTGAGCACTTATGTTTTCTTTAAATTAGCATAATTAGCATTAAGTTAATTAGTTTAATCACTTTAAATGACCATAAATCTCACGTCTTCCCTGTGGACCGACCCTTAAGTACTACGACTGACAATCGGGTATTTGAGGTTTCTTTTCCTCTTTTCTTTAATTTAATTTTCCACCCCCCCTAAAATCCCCTCAACACCTCACTTTTGTCTTTCATTAAGTAGACCCAAGTTCCTCTGCTAGCATCATCAACAATGGACAAGAAATAACATGCTCAACATAATGACTCAACTCTATATGCACCCCAAATATCGCTTTGGACTAAATCAAAGCAAATTATAGCTTTATTATCACTCAAAGGAAAAGGCAATCGATTTTGCTTAACTCTAAAACACACATCGCAAGGTTTATCACTACCTTTATTTTCAAAAATTCCTAATTTTTCAGAGAATAACAATATTACGCCCTTTGAAGGATAACCTAATCTTTGATGCCATACATCACAAGTATTTACTTTATTTGCTTTAGCTTATGTTGGTGAATCTTCCTCGAACAAATAGGCTACTCTTTGTTGTTCACCTACTCCAATCGACCGTCTTAAAGAAAGGTCCTGTATTACCCATAGTCTAGGAGTAAATGTCATTGTATAGACGAAATCATTTATAAGTTGCACAATAGATATTAAGTTGCAAGTTAAACTAAGAACAAACAACACATCATATAAAATTATGCTTGAATTTAATTTCACCATTCCTTGTTTGCTTGCACCACTACTTTGCCCATTAGGCATATTTACCAAGATTGGATGAATTTTATGGGGCTTGCTAAACTTTGCAAGATCACATGCCATGTGACAAGTAGCCCCACTATCAAGTAACCAATCGCCAGTAGCTGACAACTTGTCACCACCTATTTTAGGTGCATCGATGAGACTAAGTAAATGCTAAACCAGATCAATAGTCAAGCCCGGAACCATGGGTGGATGGTCAGTCCTCTCGGTCTCAACAGCAGGCTAATCGTCGATGGATGCATGGGCGACGTATGCCGCGTTCTGTCATTGTCTTCAGCCAGTCGTTCCTCTACTGCCTCATCCTTCTCGACCCTTTCCACGGAGATGTCCTCCACCTCGCGACACCTATCCAATTAGATATCCGATGATCTCAAAGCAACTATGCTCTTCATGCCCCGTTTTGCCGTAATGCGTGTAGGTTGGGTGTTGCGAGGGCTGTGACATTCTGGGAACACTCACGGCAAACACAACTCATTCTCGGCATTCCCGTCTCGTCGCACCATGACTCTTTGATGGTTCTCCTCTTGCATCACTACATTAAAAATTTTGTCAAGTTGGGGGTAGTGATTCTTGAGCAAGCAATTGATTTCGTATTGATGAAAATTCATCATCATTCAGGCCCATCATACATCCGAATAAGCTTCTTTGCTACTTCACACTCATACCCTTTATAGGCGCACCTTTGCATGGTTGTTCAACTCATTCCATAAAGTCATCAACTTGTTATAGAAATCTCCCACAACTAGATTTCCTTATTTACAATTCGCTATTGCTGCTTTAAGTTGATGAATTTTCGGTAGATTACCAACCGAATACCTCTTCTTTAAATCCTCCCATATTTCATGGGTTGTTTCTATATAAACCATATTAAGTTATTGCTTTTGATCGATGATGTTGAGGAGACGGGAGCAGAGCATGGAGTTTAAAAATCCCCATGCATCTGCTTCTGAGAACTCTTGTTCTGTAGCTTTTTTAGGTTGTTTTAGCGTTACTTCTATGAACCGTAATTTGTTCTTTGCTCTTAATATATTTCTAACTACTCTTTACCATAGTTTGTAATTTTCCCATTGAAAATTACTACAGTTATCAATATTCCCGGTCCTTCTTATGGATACAGGAAATATGCAGAATGAGTTTTGATAACAAAATTTTTCTTGTTTACTCCAACCATGAATGAATGAGTATCAAAATCACCTTAGATCTTAATTCTTTGATATCATGAAGATTTTTGAATAAAAAATAGAAATTTTGGTGAGAATTGATCAAGGCTTTTATTGAATTTCTCTAACTCATGATGCAAGCTACAGAGGCAAGCTAACCATCTAATTATACACGCCTAATGTCACATCTAAATCCCTAACTTGCTGCCTAAGCAACCGACAATATTGGTAAGAGTATCTTTGGACAATAATTACAAGATAATAGAAAGAATTTGTTTCCCAAACAAAGTGATACACATTATTTTGTTTCCTAATATTTATAGTTAACTTTGATCATGCTTGAAATTCAAAGTAATATAAAGATGGATGCACTTGGGATTTTAGGTTGGCATAATTTGTGTAAAACTTAATAAAAAGGGAATGGGGATACCTAAAAAAACGAAAGAAAAGAAGAGAAATACAAGCACAATTCATTTGAAATTGTATGCATGAATTGTATATTTTTTAATTTCAACATTGAGTTGCTCTATCATATAGTTTACATGAATTTAAATACAGTTCATTTCAGTAAAACTTTCTATACTAACTCAATGCTAATGCTCTTAATATTGTAGGTCTGAGTGTTTTTGAAATCTATGTACACTATGGTGGTAATTGGCATCCATCAATGAAGAATATAAAAGTTGAAGGTAGCATAACCATGTTTTTCATCGGCAATGATAGTAAAGAGAAGCAAATCATGAAGTATGTGACTCAACTAGGATATAAGAATATAAAGAAAGTTTATTTTTCTATTTCCTGGACAAAGTATGCAAAGAGGACTTAGGCTAATCTGCAAAAAAAGCAACATATTTCAAATTTGGTGTGCTTTAGTAGATTATGTGCAGTGCATTTATAAACTGAGCATGGAGATAATGATGATGAGAAGTCTGGTATGACATAATTGGAATTATTAGGCATTTCCTAATGCAAAGTCATCCAAGAGGAGGGAGATTCTCTTGCTTCAACTACCCTTAGTGAGCAAGAGCCTCCTTAGCATGGTCGACCAATGCCTTATACCCAAAAGTCCCTTGTAGATGAATGTATGGTCATTGTCAACCAATTTCAATGGGTGGATGATTACGGAGAATTTCAACAGGAGGATGACTATATGGCCATGCAGAACTTAGAGATAGTGAAGATGTTTTTCTTAATGGCAATGAAAATGCTTCAGAGGGTGATGACGATGAGGTCATTGCTGCTAGACAAAAGCTTAAATGCTACACTAAAGAAGAACAAGAATTCATAGATATGGCAATAAAACAAAACTATAGAGGTGAGGCATTTAGTAAGAGTGATGGTATTAAAGTTCTAATGGTGATGAAGACTCTCCGTATTATTATAATGATTGTGGAGGTGACGATGACACAAAAAAGAAGCCTAAAAGACAAAGATGTGAAGTTTTTATTCCAAACACCAAGGTTGACCATAAAATACTCAATATAGCAAATGAATACAACAATGTCGAAGAGTTTAGAGATGCTTTGCATGATTGCATTACCATACAAGGTTATGACATCAGAATGGTGAAGAGTAATTTAAACAAAAAGCATGGTAGCAAAATGCTTTGGCAATAATAACTACAATGGGAGCATCCATGCTTCATGGATAAGTAAAAAAAGGGCATTTCAGGGATAAACTTATAGGCTCACCCATATTTGCAATAAAAATAAGCTAGCGTCTAAAATGAGCTTTAAATCGATTGCAAGACATTATTTTAACATATTCAGAAATTGCCCTCACAGGAAGTGTAAAGACATCAAGCAACAAATATTTAGGATTTTAACAAAGAGGTTGCTATCTGGAAATGCAAGATAGCAATGCAAATTGCTTTAGAGAAGATCCATATATCATATATTGAACAATTTGGGAGATTACACAATAATGCGGCTGACTTTATGATATTAAATGAAGACAACACAATGACGTTTAAGCTAACTATAACTTATGATAATTCTGAACCTCCATTACAAAAGATTTATTGGTCTGGCAGCATTAAGAGAGGGATTTCTACAGGGGTGTAGGTCCTTCATATCCTTAAATGGGTGTTGCTTAAAAAAACTCCACATAGGGTGAGCTATTATCATAACTGGGTAAGGATGGTAACAACCAAATATCTCCTATCACGTGAGCTGTGGCTAAGAAAAAAAATACAAAAGCATGGATTTGGTTTCTAGAGTTACTAACAACTAACCTAGGTTCCATGGATGAAGTTGGCTGCACCATTATGTTTGACTCACATAATGTAAATTTTCTTTGCATTTTTTAAATTATGATTTATTTTTCTAGCATTATAATTGTACAATTTATTATTGTCTTTTGAACTTGTGTAGGGGTTGTTAAAATCTATTATAAAAGTTATGCCTCTTGCAACTCAAATAATTTATGCAAGAGTAATGGAAGATTTTGTCAAAAAGACAAAAAAAAGGCAAATGTTCAAGAAAGGGTAAGGCCAAGTGGGACAGGGCCTTTAATGACTTGTAGCAGATGTGGAGCTCAAGGGCACAATAAGAAAACTTACACAAATGCTAGATGTGATCCAAACTCTTATCCTCTATCTACGGTGGGAAACCATAAACGCAACAAGTAGAAAAGAGCCATAAAAAAAAATCAAATTTAATGAACAAACTATAAAAAATCAAAGAGGAAGGAGGGAAAACTAGATCGAAACTAATGGCTATGGGATCACGTTTGATGCTTATTGAAATCAATAGATAAATGGTTATATAACTGTAAGTGTATTTTCTAATTTGATTCACTCAGTTCATGCGTTTATATGAAATTTTGACTATCTTTTATTGCTATTAAGGTTGAACCTATGGGTAGCCACTATCGTGAATTTATCCAAGATACAAGTGAACCAATTTTAACATCAACACATTCAACCGCACCCTTTGCATGATCTATAACACATTCCATGTACGTACATTTGTTGTTGCATATCCTACAATGAAATTCTATACCATCATATAATATATATTTTTAGTTTTTTTTTTTTTTTTGTAGTTGACCAATTTTCGCAAGAATTGCTACCAGCAAGCTCTCAATTTAACCCTGTGTTTTGCTTGACACCTTCTTTCTTCAACCAAAATAGAAATTTGACAATCACATCACAATCGCTCCAAGTTTAATGGGACATCCTTTAATCTTTATTATTCATTGTTTAAATTGCAACCACCGAAGCTAATGTTATTTCTTTAGTTTACACGAAACAGGGGTTGTGTGCCAACCAAATACATGATAGAAACTAGCAATGAAGATGCAACTAACTAATTAGAGTCTAAATTTTACTGGGGAAATTTGCTTTTGAATGCTTTTGGTTCTACTGAGGCACTTGTGATTGTTTAGGCCATCAGGCAATTAAAGCATCCACGTAATTTTGCTTGAGAGTCAATCACAACCATCCTTAGGTACTTCGATAAGGCTTAGAAGTCTTTGAACTTGTTCAAACATCAAGCCCAGGATGGACACTTGTGCTGGCTTGGTTGCAACACTACTATTGATCGGAACCCTTTCTGCCTGGGTCACCGCGATGTAGGCTGTTTAACGCTCAACCCTGTGACCCCTACGACCTAATGCTCTCCCACCTTGCAATGGTCGTGGCCTGCAGCCTCCACGCCCTATCCTACGATTGTCCCAACTCGATGGATAGCCTATGATTTCATAACAATTGGTCTTATTATTACCATATTTACCGCTTTGCATGCTGGTTTCTCAACTATCTTCAGTTGTTCCCTTGTGGTAAAGGTGACCGTGTTCTTATGGTGATCCCTATCTATCGTAATATATTTGTGATTTTCTTCTTATTGTAATATATTACACATTGTATCAAGTGATGACAAAGGATCACGCGCAAGCACTTGGCTATGCACGGCTAAAAAGGATTCACCGCTTAGCCCTATCAAAAATTTATGGGTTTTCTCTTCTTCAATAATCTTGATAATCTTATCCCCAACACCACACTAGCACTTACCCCTTCTCTAACTCACTCCAGATCCCCATTAATTTGGAATAAAATTCAACACCTCCAAACCTCCTTGCTTACAAGATGCAAGATCGGTTTTTAGCTAGTGAATTTTTAGGGTTTTTGCAATGGCATACCGTTTGCTCAAGTTTTCTCACATGGTTTGGGTCGTTTCAGCATAGCCCATGCTAACATGGAGCTTGGGATCAATGAAGTTCACAATCCATGAAAATATCATGGAATTCACCATCTCCTACACATTCATTTCACTTTCGTCTTCTCGTTCTTTCGTTTTGGGTTTAGTTAGGTTTCCTTATACAACCCTAATTTGTTTTTAGCCTTCGGACAGCCTTCCTCCGCAAGTCATAATTCTTTCCATTGAAGTTGACTGAAGTGATAGCAACCCCTGGGCCCTCCAACGGATGTAGTTAGTAATATGATTGACGTTACATCACAAATTTCTGTGTGCCACTCATGGCTCTGATACAATGTAAAAATCAGAAATGAATTTTTGGGCAAAGCTCATGGCCTTTCACGTCTATTGCCATGACTCCCTCTCTTTTCCATTGTACATTGTGCATGACAATTACATGGAATAATATACATGACAAAAATCCTAATCTTGACTAGCTTAGGAAATAAGCTACAGAATTAAGAAATAAAATATAACAAATATTTGATAATATTTGATAACAAGTATTCTATTCCTAACTCTAAATGAATAACAAATAGCATAAAAAAGAAGAGCAATGTAATACTTTAAGCAATGTGATTATTGTATCTCTATATAGAGTACCATGCTAATACTGTTATACACTTGAAGCATCTGCTACATTAAATGGCATGATCTAGTTAAGGAAGGGGCAAGCCTATTTTCTTAAGGTTATTTGTTCATTTCAATGCTTGGAAGGAGGGGTTCTTGGATGGGTGTAGGAAGTTTATAGGTGTAGATGGAATTCACCTAATGGGTATGTACATGGGGTTTTGTTGACTACAATAGGAAGAGATACTAAGAACCATTGTTGCACACTAACTTATACAATTGTTGATGTTGAGAATAAAGAGAATTGATCTGATTTCTTCGACCGGGCGAGGGGTATTAGGAGATGATTCAAATGGTCAATATACATTCACAGCAAATACATGCAAGTTAACTCTTCAATTTTTTTATTTATTTTTTGGTTTGTTTAAGTGTTAACCTTTGTTTTGTCTTATGTGAATCTAATGTTTTGTTTTGTTATAGTTGATAGGGAGTCATAGTTGCTTTAAGGGACACTTTCTCTACAATTAGAAGGAGAATCTAATTGGTTCACTTTATGAGACACTTTAAGAAGATTCACTATGCCTCTAAGTTAAGTATGCTTCTATCTAGAGTTACAAATGCATAATTATCAGTCAACTACAATGGAATCTTAACATAATGAATCAATTTTTGCTTACACTTGTGCAACGGAAGAGCTAATTGAACAATTGGTATGGGCATACCTTTGAAACTATTGCAAAGGTACCAGATAACTCTACAAATTTTGTTAAATCTTTCAACAATGCATTAGATGAGTGTAGAGGCTTGCCTATGTTAATGTATATGGAGATTAGAAAGAAATTAACTAACTAGTTTATTAATAGGAAGGCTGAACCTAGGGGCTGGACTGGTAGGATTGTTCCCTCTGTGAAAGAAAAATTTTCTAAGTTTGAGAGTGAAGCATAGAGGTTCATATTTAGATTCTGTGGGGCTAACATATGGGAGGTGCATGATGGGGACTCAGTTTGTAGTTGACTTCAATACAAGGACTTATGATTGAAATTTTTGGTAAGTGACTGGTATTCCTTGTAAGCATGTAGTTAAATGCTTACCATATATGAAAGCTAACCTAAGGAGTAGGTCTAGGAATGTTATACAATTTATAAGTACAAGGCTGCTTATACTGGGACGATGTACTCTGTCAGAGATGCATGCTTTTAGCCCTCTTTGGAGAACATCCTTCTTCTTGCCCTATCCCCTATTGACAGAAAAAAGGCCCCTATTAAAAAGGATAGAAAAAGGGATAGAGATGAGGGTCCAAAGAAGAGGACCAGAGGGAGGTCCAACACCATCAAATATTCACACTGTAAGCAATTAGGCCACAATAAAGCAGGGTGCGCATTGGCTGGTAAACAATCACACTAGAGGAAGAAGAAGCCTTTAACTGGAAAGCCTATTAGAAGGCCTACAAAAGGGCTGAAAACTAATGCAACTCAGGTTATGAACTCAGTTTTTTATTTTCAAAATCATCAGTTAAATTCTTTTAAATATCTCTTAGGACTCATTGTTAACATTTTCAAAGCCTAATAGTCTAGGTTGCCTCTACATCCACCCCCCTATGTGCACACCAACTACTTAGGAGAAACCTAAGGAAGCTAACAGGCCCAAATCAGATTATTTGTGCATTTGCTTTTTTATATTTATGCCAGTATGTTGATTTTGTTTTACTTTTTTTTTTCACTTGCATCAACGCTGTATGCTATAACCTAGTGTGGTTGTACCTCTACCAATACATCTTCACCTCAACTGCCTAGGATAGGCCTAAGGCACCTTAAAGGGTCACCTCAAGTCTGAAAGGTAAGACTTAAAATTTTTTTCCTTTCAATTATATCTTTTCCTTGCTTCTTAGTTAATAATCATCCCAACTGTTATCACATAGGTTCTTTGTTCTTCCCCCAAGACATCTTTAGCTCAACTGCCTAGGAGAAGAACAAGGAATAGAGCTGGGTAATAGGTCGTGTCGGGTCGGGTTCGTGTTCGTGTCGAACTTAAACGGGTTGAGAATTCCTCAACTTGAACCTAACCCGTTTATTAAACGGGTTGAAAAATCTTGACCTGTACCCATTTAATTTTTAAACGGGTTGACCCACTTAACCCGTTTAAGATAAACAGGTCAAGTTCAGTCGCTTAATTGACTATTTACGCATTTAATATTTTCAACTAATACGTAATTACAGTGTTAAAAATTAGGTTTACGTATCACATTAAATAATTACTCTTTGAAATTCCCCAGATTCATCATAATTCATAACTTCTAAAAATTTTTATATTCTTAATTATCTAATAAAAAGTAAATGGATAAATAAAAAATGAAAAAATGAGTTGACTTATTTAGCACATTTAATTAAACGGGTTAAATAGGTACTTTTTCGTGTCGAGAATCTCGACCTGAACCTAACCCACTTAATTAAACGGGTTGAACGTGTCAACCCATTTAATTAAACGGGTCGAAAATTTATACCCAAACCCACTTAACTTCGTGTCGGGTTCGGGTCGGTAATCGTGTCGGGTCAGCTTTTCCCAGCTCTAACAAGGAAGGTGATAATCCCAATCTCATTATGCTTTTTTTACTTCCTAAGTCATACGTATATGAATTGAATGTTTTGCACTTAGGTTGCTTCAACTCAACCAAGCAGCAACCATGGCAATTTGGATACTTCATTCGCCCCACTGTCCAAGGCTACCTCTATAAGTGCTAAAAAGACAACTGCCAAGAAAAGACCTCACATTGCATCTACTTCACATGATCTGTTAGCCATGTCTTTAGATGAATTGAGAGCTAATATTTTTGAAACAAAACTGAGGTTGAAGAAGTTGAGGAAGGCCTAGAATACCAAGTCTTCCCCTCCCCTTTTTGAACAATTATCCCATTTCTTTTCCCATTTGTTATTAATGGATGTTGTCTATTTTTGCACAGTATGTGGATAGTATATTTGGCTAGGAAGTTGTTTGTACATAGTCTAGGGCCACCATACATTGCCACTTTTTTTGCATAGTTTATGAAAAGCATATTTGACTAATCTTTTGTACATAGTCTGGGGCCACCATGCATTGCCACCTTCTTGCACTATTTAGGCAAAAAGTAGTTAAGTTATAGGATTTCTAATGTCTTGCACTAAAAGGATACTTTTAAGTGGAATTGTAATTAAGTTATTCTAAAAACTTCTGAAAACTAATGCATATATTCAACTTCATGAGCAACTGACTACCTCAGGTTATTTACAAGCAGTATTATGGAAGTTCAATTTTTCCATATAGTTGAAGCACATATAATTCTTCAATTGCAAACCAATGTTCATTGCATACATTACTTCAATACATTTAATTAGTAACTTCAATGACATACACATAACTCAAAGCTAGCACTTGCTAGCATGAAACAACAACACTTAAGCTAAAAAGTTTGCCTATTAAAACACTTACTAACTTCCTTCCAAGCTAGCATACTATCATCATCATTTAAACACAACCACAATTACAAGGCATATAAGCAAAATTCCTAAACACAACAACGTAATGACTTTTAAGCCATTATAAATCTTCATCAATAAGCTCCTTATTTCATGTCTCATTAGTGCCATTTTACTCATTATGGAGGACATTTCTTCCATTAATTTTAGCCATATCATTGATGTTTATAGCAAATTCAGCGGGGGATCCTCCTTTCACCTATGCCTTTATTTAAATGTGCTACTTGATTGAAGACCTCCTCTGCTTTCTCCTCTAACTTCTTCTTTTACCTAGTAACTGGAGCCTTCACACTTCAAATATGAAATATACAACCTTAAGAAATTCTTCTCTGATTTAGCAGCACAATACTCCAATTCAGTTGATTGCCTACATTTTGGGGAAAATTTTTTTCCTTTGATGTTGGGGATGCAAATCTTGAAGAACTGTCCATGGCTTCCTCCATCACAAGTCTATAAAAAAAAAAAGAAATTCATTACCGTCACTGACAACTTATGCGCGACATGATGAGAACAAAACATAAACATCTTGAAATTTCTATTTATGATATCTTCATTAAAAAACATTAGAACCACCAACCTTCTCGTCTATGACAGCAACAAATTAGGGTTGTGAGAGAGGAGATGGAAACAATAAAGGAGCCCCATGTCAAGATAATTTAATAAAGTATCGTTTTGGAATTTTCGGCCACTCCCATATTTAAAAGTAGGAGCATTGAGGGGCATGTTAGGTAGTTTAGGTTCCTTACACCATGCTTTGCATGCCACGTCATCACCTGATCAAATTCGGCTACTCAATTAAACCATGATCAATAGTCAGGGGTGATTAATTTTAACTAGAAAAGGTCAAGGTTGAAAAAATATCAAAAACCTAGGGGGGCCAAGTGCAAATTACTCGATAATTTAAGGCCTGATGTTTTTCAAGATGTCTCTTTTGCAGATGTGGTGGTTATTAACTATTTTGACCACATATGTTGCCCTTCTCCTATGCCAGAAGCAAATGTCCTAAATTTGCATGTACTTTTACAAGTTGTTGTAACCTTCTCAAATTTTTATCAGATAAATTGATTGTCAAATCATAACCCTGTGCTAATGCATATCTTGTAAGTTGTAACTGCATGCTCAAATTCTCCAAGGTCCTAAATGTCATGCCAACTTCTCAACTCATCTTTTTTAAGTTTGTGTTTATCCGGCTAAAAATTTCTTTTGCTTTTTTTTTTTCATTCTCTGTTCATCCTTATCACCACTGTTAGGAGGTGTATTGATATCATCCTCAAAATCTTCATACTTACTGCCATGATCATTATCACCATTGTCTTTGTGTACACCCTCAGGACGTTGATCTGAAAAAAATTTCTTCATCTCAGTAGCCTTTTGTTTCTTCAATTCATGAACTTTAGATCTACTAATATCCTAGTCCTCATCACTAGTTTCTAACTCATTAGCCGTTGGATCATCTCCATCCTCAAATAATATTTCATTTACATTGTCATTATCATCAACGTTATCAAACGCACTAACGTCATCGAACTTTCATTTAACTTTATCCTTACCACTACCATCATTTTCAATAGCCACTTTTCTTAAGTGATCTAAATCATCAATAAGTCAACCTTATCCTCAGAATCTTCATCATCTTCAGGAACATCCATTACGAGTCGATGATTCACTTAAAGGATCCCCCCAACTAATTTATGTGTACCATAGAATAGGATAATCAAGCCTTTGATCTTCAAAGTCTTATACAATTGTGGCTTCTTATGGGGTAACGGAGCCTGAAGCCTTGCTTTTTTGGTACCTAAAGCTAGACCACATTATTAACTAAACTCTTACCTTTTGCGTGTTCAAACCCCTCATTTACTCTCTCATTGATTTCACCTCCTTAACTTCTCTATGTTTTTCCTCCTCAATTTCATGTAAAGACCGAGTTTTAAGGTTTGGATGCTGATTTCTCTTCTTCCCTTGCAAATCCATTTTGATTTTTAGTTCAGAGATAAAAAGTGTTTGATTTGATGTAGTCATTTAAGAGTTGTGAGTTAGTCCTGCCTTTGAGCCTATTTTCATTTAAGATTTCACATGTCTCCCTTTTTCTATTCTTTCAAATATCTTACCCTCTTTGATTATACTTTCTTCTCTTTATGATAACATATCTAATCGCCTTCATGTTTTAATCATTCATGCACTTGGCACACTTTAATTCTCTTATAGACTCCCCCAAAGTGCAATCTACTACACCATTACATGATCATTTGAATAGTTTTGTACCATCCTTGACCCCCTTGTCATTAATCCCTTAAGATTTGAATTATTATGAATATTTGCATTTAGACTAGAATGCATGTTAAACATGTGAAATCATGTTTTGTTTGATTATAGATATCGTTAGCACCTTGATTGGATAACAAATCAAACTCTTTGTTACAGATTCTGCTATGTGATTATGTACATGTAACAAATTGATAACCTGCACCTAAACTCAAGAGAGGAAGATGGAATGCAAGGATGAGCTATATTAGAAAATTTGCCGTCACCCATACAAGATATCTCCATCAATCCATAGTTTTCATTGTTTACAATGTTGTTATTATCATATGTGATACAAATCACCTTTCAAGCATACCTTAAGCAAGATAAAAGCATTGATCACTGATGATAATCAACTTTTTGCATTTTTTAATCAGGGTCAACATTGTATGGCAAGAAAATAAACTTCTACTGGTTTTTGGCCCTTTATTTTTTGTTGTTGTAATTCTTAAAAAAATTTAACAGCTTGAATGTTTTGAAATGGTTGATTAAGTGGGGGTTTGAAAACAAAGATGACAAAACACACTACAATGACTCGTGGTAATTTGAGGGTTTACTCGTCAATCCTTAAAGCCTAATTGACATAGACATTCTCTTTGAATATTGTTGGGCACCCTCATCCAAGCTCATTTCATACAACATTAAAAGAGAACAAAGAAGAAATCACTTAACAAAGCATTATAACAAAAAGGACCCAAGGCACAATAGAGAATAGATGAGAGTGAGATTACTAAGTTTCTAGCAATCTTTTTGTTAAATAAAAAGTTGCAATGGTAAAATGAAAAGTGGCAATCTTCATTCACCCGTCTATATTAGCTAGCATGTGGTGTGCTATAAATGAAGTTGTAAAACCATCAAATTTTAAGAAGCTTTAGTATAATAGTTTTCTTATCTAAGGACATGCAAGAAGTATCCACATACGAGTGCAAGACATGAATAAAAGAAAATTCGTCTTCATGTGAGGTAACCTAGAATTAAATCTCCTGAGTTAGAGCAAATTTTTGGAAGTTACATTATGTCCTCTTCCAACTTGCTCTTTGACTATCACCTTCTTGGTTTCTTATTGTAGGTTCTGGCACTCCCTCCAATTCCATGAGCCACACAAGGTAAGTAAAGGTTAACAACAAATTTAATAGCCTAGAGTTTAAGAATAAAGTCATTTGGGATGCCTAGTTTGTGTCCTTCCCTAGGTGGCTAGAATCTTGTTTGGGAAAATTATATTTTAATATTGGAATTTGATTGTTGCTGACCTCACTTGACCTTATTTTTTCTGTGTAACCCACCACCAATAGGGTTTACTAAAATACTAATCTAAATTCATGATCGATTAATGAATGAAGAGGGCATTTGATAACAAAAACATTCTAGACTAGAGTACACATTTCATATGATTTTCAAGGTTAGTTTTGACATTCCTAGATGTTAAACAAGCAACGTAATCACATGCTAGCTTTACAATGTCGTTCTTTTGAGATATTAAGAGACCAACCAAGGAAAGTATGAACTTTATGTCGTTGGTGTTTCTTGAGGAATTTAGGGCTCAACTATAACAGGTTAGTGGCTATGCTTTAAGACATTTCCCAACTAGGTACATGGGTGTTCCTTTTCACCACACCAAGTGGATAGGTGTTCCTGTGCGTCATACCAAGTGGACAAAGGCTAGTTGTTAGGTCTTGTAGAGAAAATTGCTCAGACAATCACATGTCAATCCATTAGGAATCTCTAATAAGGCTACTGGGTCATATCTAAAATGGGTTGTTGAGCATGGGTTAGATCTTGAAATAACAAATGAGAACAAGGCAACTGTAGCTGTTGCATGTATTTTCACCAGCATGGTTACGGATGAAAAAGATCAGAGGTAATGCAACTATGGTTTTTATTTCATTTATCTTATTAGTATTTTGTGAAGTTACGTCATCTGCTTTGATTGTTGTTATAATATCAATTATATTTCTCCATTATAGTTTACCATACATTATTGTTAGGAAAACCTAAAACCTTTGTTATCAATTGCAACATCAAACTGCAGTCGTACTTTCATTTTTTTTATATTTTGCATTATATTGTAATATAATTGTAGTTTGTTAAAAGCTAGGTTGTTACATTGATTTTGTATGTAAGCACTGCCTATGTTTGGTTGTAATTGATCCATTCAATGAAATGTGTCATTTCTATTATTTCCTTTTTGAAATTGAACTATTATGTTTAGTTATTACAAACCTATATAAATATATATAATTGAGTGAAATATATATTTTAGACAAGTGTCATAATGTAATTAGTAAGTCTTTAAAATTATAAAAAAAACATACTCATTCAATAGAAAATAATTATTAAAATATGAATTCCGTAGTACATCTATTATGCATGTGCAATGCATGTGCAACACATGTTCAATGGACAAGTAATACACTAGTTTGATCTAAACTTGTGTTGTTAGCTATGTCGATACATCCGATCTTCGAAGGTTCTTCACCAAGAAGAATGTGAACCTCATTTATGCATTTTTCGAGGTTAATGACTCGAGGCAAACTAATTTGGAACCTTTCTTTGTGGAGCTGGTAAGTTCTTACTTGGTTTCTAGTTATAAGCTTTTTCTATTGATTATTTTTGACATGCTTAAAATTTCTATTGTTGCTCTTGGAAGACCACTTTATTTTTTAATTGCCACATAGAATCACGTAATGTATATAAATCTAAAAAATTGATGCCTACGTACTGTAAGTGTGAGAGTCTTCAGCATTTTTTAAGACAATTTTTACGAGAGCACTCTCTTTTTCTAGCATTTTTACTAGGGAAGTGAGGACCAAGTTTTCGATGTTTTTATAGGCAATGTGGAGATTTAATCGATGCATGTTTGCATCTAGCTACATGCTTTGCACAATGGAGAAAGTGTAATCGTGGTGATACTTCGCATGGTGTCCAGGCTAATTGCAATACACCTTCTTGGCAGCCATAGTTCTTTCTAGGCTAGTGGTTCAAGGAATTTTATCTTTAGTGATTCTTCTTCTTGAGTCAAAATTTCTTATTAAAAAGAAATGTGGTATTTTATAGCCATAATTTGAAGGATAATATTAGTATACTTGTTTGGATGAGTCTTGCGGTAGCCATTTTCAAGTTTGTTTCAGACCTTCGCTCACCTCCAAGGGTAGAAAAGATCCGTCATTTTATTTTCCAAACAATTGCTTGTGTATTAGTAGGGTCGGTTTTTTCCCTCCTGAAAACTATCTTGGCCACAAAATTATGATCTCTTTTTAATTGGGAACATTTTTCGATTGGATCCAAGAGGCCTTATTCAACCATTGTCTGATGCCTAGAAAGAGTTGTAGTTAAAGGAGAGGTTGGGCCAAAGGATTATGAAATCACTAGCAAAGAGAAGGCAATGACTACTGCATCTAAGGTGTTCACCAATCTTATCAAGGATAAACTCGATCAGAGGTATCATTCTTCTTAATTTTTATCCAAATTTTTGCTACCTTGTCATAATAATTAAAATCATGCAAGTTAAATATACTTTAATTATTTGTTAGTGACATATTTAAGATTTTTGTATTATTAGCTATATTAGATAGATCTAACCTTCAACGGTTCATAACTGATGAAGATGTAGAATTCATCTATCCTTGATTTGAGGCCAACGATGAAATATAGATCAATTTGGAGGTTTTTTTGATTGGATGGTAAGTTTGTTGCTATAGTTGTATAATTTTTTAGATGGTTTTCCTGTATGTTTCTCAACTACACCTGTGCACTCTTAGTTAATACTTGCTTTAGGGATGATCATGCTTCACTTTTGTGTGTAAGTAACTGGTCATTTTTTTAGCTAAGAAAATTTATCGTTATGATAACTAAATAGGATGTAAAATTTTGCCACATGCATACGGTTGTCAGCTATAGTATGTGAGGGTCGAATCCATAGGGACATGGTAGAATCTAGGCTACTAAAACTAAAACTAACCCATATTAATTCGGATGAAAGCAGTAAAAAAGGAAAATAGAATCATTCAACTAATAGAATTTTGAAACTAATCTAAACATGATTAAAACTGTAAACTAAACAACTACCAAAGAAATTATCAAAACTAATACTGAAATAATAAATTCTAAATAAGAGGCAAGAGAGAAGAAAGAGATTATCATACACTCTTAAAAGCCAATGGAGAATACTGAATCTTTGATGGGTGTCAATCTTGAATTCAGCATCCACAATAAAACAAAGAGAGAAATAAAAATCGAAACTTCATTGAGAGAATTTTTTGGAGAAGCTAAAACACAACTAAAATTGAAACTAAAAAAAATTGAATTAAAGCTTGAACTTGAAAATAAAACTAGAACTTAACTTGAATTAAAACTAGAACTAAGGAAACTTGAAATTAAACTCAATTCAAAAGATTTCCTAGGCTTACAATAATTTTTCAAACTCTAGGAACCAATACTATAATTGTGAGGGGAAGATATTGATGATTTTGTAAAGTGCAACCATGACCCCTATTTATACTAGTACCAACCCCCCATGCTTTCCTAATTACACTAGATTTTCTATAACAACACCACCACCACCAATTCCCAGTGTGGGTCCCACTTTTGTGGGGCTTGAGGAGATTCAAATGAAGGCAACCCTACTTCTACTGGCATTTCTGCCCGTAGAGAGGCCGATTCCAAGAGATCCACAAAATAAGATTTTGTGAAAACATTTTTATACAAGGACTTTGTGAAAACATTTTATAGAAAAAGACTAAGGATAGACAGCCGGTGATGGACTAAGAAATAGTAATAAAGAAGATGACCGAAACTATATTAACATAAATACAAAAAAGCAAAGGAAAGTATTATACCTTAGCAAAAAAAGGTAGGTATACAAGTATCTCTTCCCAGATGTATGTACTACCTGTATACAAACATGACATATAATTACACTAGGTTTTCTAATTTCCAAAAATTTCTTCTGCCTTCCTAATTACAATAGATATGTTGTTTTTCAAGTAACTTTCCCATTTTCCTAATTATACCAAACTATCAATTTTGAATTTCTTTTGATTTGGATAGAGACTCCACAGTCATATTTATTCAATTCCTTCACATCTTCAATCCTAAACTTTCCAATTTTCACACGCTAATCATCGTATGATCTGGTGGGCTTGACTTGGTGTGTTAAAAGAGAGCGGGGTGTTGACTTCCAGCATGGGGACAAAATGAGGATCGAGCTGGGCTTGCATAAGAGTTGGGTCACCATGCCAGTTAAAGAAAAACTATCTATTTAACCTTCAATTTTTGAGCCTTTTCCTCATCCGCTTATACCCGCAAAACTACACAAAATCCTATTAAAACACAAAATAAGCCTGAAGATAGATAAAATCTAGGCCAATAGAGGTATAATTTTAGCAGTTTTGGTGACTAAACAAATATTCCCATACTAAGATTTTGCTCGCCCTCCAGTAAAAGATAATAAAGGAAAGTATACTTAAGACACCTAACTTACTTTGGTAGGAATCTTGGTTGCTTTTAGCACATGCAACATGCCTTTTAAACCCCTAGGTTCCCCATAGTAGACGAGTGTGGTCACCTGAGGGTTTGCAGATGATGTACCTTTGAAGAAGAAAAGAGAAACAAAAAGAAAAATAGAAAATATTTTTGAATTTCTCAAATACAATCAAATATGCACAGGGGAAAAACTGTAGACATTTGACCAAGAAATCATTTATGCAACCCAAATATCAAATTATACACACACACACAATGTACATATCAAGGCTTTTAATCCTCAAGGATGACACCCATACATCAATTTTTCACCTCAGTGACCATCAAAACAGTGAGTCCATCTTCCTGTGTGTTGTGCAAGTGTACCATCACCTCAAGAGTTAAGCTTATGATGGTTTGAGTCAATCCCATTAGACTACTTTATTAACTTATTGACTTGAGAAGCAAGCTTTTTCAATAGTAGTATTGCCTCAAAGGGTAGCACCCAGTAGCGTACGCATTAAATGGCTACTTGGCATTCCCAACTTTATAACTTTTTGTTTTGATTTTTTCTCCTTTTTTTATTTTTTTAAAGTTTTTTTTTGCTACATAAAAAAACAAGTGGGAAAATCGAACCATGAAAGCCTAAGACCCTAAGAAAATGGTGACATGTAAATAAGGGCTGGACTCAACATTATAATGGAATAGCAAAATTAGAACTGGGGTAAGAAATGAAACACTTTGCCTAAGGTATATCATATACACAATGCTTATATACAACCCAATACTAGGTCACAGGGAGTCAAAGTCAATCAAGATAGTACAACTTCCAAAATCAAGCAAAAATAGTAAATCTTTTCAATTTTTTTGAAAATTTTTCTCTCTTTTTTTTTCTTTTTTGAAATTTTTTTGAAGCATGGCTTTCCCTCCCTACACCAAGATCACACAATGTCTGCATTATTGGAATTTGGAAACGAGTAGCAATAACACAAAATAAAAGAAAGACAAAAATAAAATACATGATATACATATTACACAAGGGATAGAACAACAATACCAGGTTAGGTGCAAAATTATACGTAAGTTATAGCCTCCTAAAATTCGTTTGGATATAGGCTCTGGAGCATCAGCCACTCCATAACAAGCGGAACATAGCTAGTCAAAGAATAACTTATTAGTTAACGTAGTAGCTTATCAAACCTGCAAGAAAGACCCTGTTCGGAAAAATTAGCTATTTAGGTAGCGGATAGCTGTTTAGATAGCGGATAATGTTTCTAATTTAGCTGTTAGTGGATATCTGTTTAGATTAGTGGTTAAAACTAATGTGTTCAGTAAATTTAGTTGTTATGCTAGCTGATTAATGTAAATTGACATAAAAGGATATAGATAATTTCCAAAGATAAAGTTTTTAAAGGATATTTTTTTGGCTAAAAAATATAAAACGCTACTTTTAAATGTCAAACGTTAATACTAATAGCCTTTCAAAAATGATGCTTAAAATGCTAAACGCTACTTGAAATGCTAGTCAAAATACTAGTTTATCGAGCACTAAAGATTAACTAAATAGTGTATTGACTTAGTCAAATTAAACGCTACCCAAAAATGATGTTGCCAAACACGACCAAAAACTCTCAATAACAATGATACAGTAAAAATCAGAGAGTTGAAGCCAGAGTAAGTACGTCCATATGATTAATGTAGCACATTTAAGGGCGCATTTGAACGTATCAAAACAGATGGACATACTCATAACAAGGCATCAAATCTTTTTGGTTTTTTTTTTTTTCAAACCATAAACCTATATTCAAGTAATGGGGAAATTATGTACACCTCAGTGCATGTGTAAATGTGTATCAAACCTTATGAATCAAGTTGCTAACACCAACACGATCCCTATTTCGTTGCCTAATTGCCTTTTTTGCTCCTTCTTTTTGTTTTGTTTTTTTTTTCAAGATTAAGAACACACACAGTCTAAACCCGCTTGGCTTACAAGTATTCAGGCATTCCCTAAAAAGGAGTTTTATTAGATTGTATGAAGCACTTATTGTGTTTCCTGTTTGCGTAATCAAGTAAAACAACATATATTCAAGCCAATTAAAGATATCAAATAAAGATAGTGGCTTTGAACATTGGTTCTCAAGTTTTTATTCACATTTTGAGTTTTTTTTTCTCATTTTTTCTTTGTTTTTTGGTTGCGTTTTTCAAGAGCTTAGAAGGCAATTTCGACAAGCAAAAAGGTCACATGCTACTTAACAACAAGAACCAAAAAATTGATGATAAAGTGAGCAAGGTAGGCACAAAATCTACATCCTCAACTAGACATCTTATCATGCAAATTCCATTTACATATAACACAATCACATAGCAACATGGGATCACAATCAACTAGACATCTCATCATTTTTTCTTTGTTTTTTGGTTGCATTTTTCAAAAATTTCAAAAAATATATACAAATGGACACCTCACTCTCCTAACAAAACTCCACAATATCCTTATTGTGGGAATTAAGGCACTAAAAATAAAGCACATAAGCAATCCAACCACAAACCAAACATAAATTCACAAGTATATACAAACCTATGATACCAATAACAAGCATAAAACCAAACAACACTAACAAATATTCATAAAACAAAACACACAACCAACGAACACACAGAACAAAATACACAAATCAAACAAGGGTGATCATAGCCATCTTGGCTCAACAAATCCCAAAGTTCACCTCAAAATTAATCACCCATAGAAAATCACTATCCTAGGTATCCATAGCTATGTACAAAAAGAAAGAAAGAAAATAAAAACAAGAAGAGAGAAGAGTTGGAACGATCATACTGTGATAGGTGCTGAGTGCACCTAAACTATGCCTCACTCAGATGATATTGAGGAGGTCCATGAAGCATCATCCACTCCATCTCATCATCATGTTGCCACGTATATCAATCCCCATCAAATCCCTAAGAAATGTATCAAATAAACTTTAACAATCCTCAAAAAAGTTAAAACCATTAGTAATAATGAAGATGTTATAATGAAAGCATATCACCTGAATAGAAGTGAGAGCTCTCATGAGCTTATCAATGCTCTAGGCCCAATCATAAGAGTTATAAACATGTCCACCATCACTCAATGTAGGGGATAAGGGCATAGAAGCTTCACAAAAAGCATGAACGCATAAATTAGGTATGAATCCTAAATCCTCTTTCCAGGCCTCAAGTCCTATAGTCACATCAAGCTCATGAGTCCGATCTAAAGTAGGGGTATAAATCATGTGGGTCCCATACTCAGAGGAGGTGGACATTGAGGGATCCATGAAAGAGTGAGATGACGGAGTATAAGGGGGTAAGACAATAGAAGTTGAGATGTTCTTAAGAGGAAACTCAATAAGGGTTGTATCAATATGCTCCATATAAGAAGGTGTAACCTCAACACACTCCTCAACACAAGGCTCGTCCAAAGGAGTCTCCTCAACTGAATACTCGTCCTCAACAAAGTTGTCCTTGGAAACCACAATTATGTCATGCTCAAGACCATAATTATCCTTAACCACTAGTTTCTCACTCTTATCATTCTTTCACAAGGGGGCTACAAGAAAAGGTGTATCATTAAAAACCATATCACCTCCAAGCAGATCCCTAGTTTTAAGATGAGGGTTAATCATTGGGGGATGCAATAAAGGATCACTCATGCCCTCAAAAAGCATTTGATTAAAAGGGTGAGAGCATGAGCTAACATCATAGTCCACGAGAAAATCATAAGAAACAGAAGGAGGAATATAATCATGAGGTTGAGGTGGTTAAAGAAGAAGAACTTCAAGTTGATGCTCACAATGAAGCATAGTATCCTCTAAAGCAACAAAGTCATTAGATAGCTGGCCCTCATTATCCAAAAAAAATCTTAGATGCTATACTAGGGGTTTCTCTAATTGTCTCCCACTCATATGTCTTATCACTTAAATCCTCAAGAAAGTCCCAAGCCTCATTAGCATTCGTACAAAGAAACTCTTCCCCGTACATAGATTCAACCATTGTCCTAGTACTCCTATCCAAACCCTCATAAGCTATTTGGCACAAATTCCATCTATATAAACCATGGTGAGGACATTGTGTAAGTAACTCCTTGAAACTATTCATAGACTTCCAAAAAGGCTCATGTTCAAGTTGTACAAAAGAGATGATTTCATTCCTAAGTCTAATGGTCTTGCCAGTGTGAAAGTATATCTTAAGGAAGCTACAAATGAAAGAATCCCATGATTTAATAGAACCAACCTTAAAACCATGTATCTACCTCCTAGTATCATCTTTGAGAGCAAATGGAATGAATTTCATCCTCACAACATTGTTTAATACCATATGCATGTGAATCAATGAACAAACTTCCTCAAACTCACGAATAAACAAATAAGTATCTTCAAAGCCCATAAATTTATGAAGCATGCCAACATAATTTGAATGAAGCTCAAATGTTACATCCATAGGGATAGGAGGCAGGTCAAAATGTGATTGTGGGGAAGTTCGGAGAGGATAGAAGTGATCCCTTAATGAGCATGTCGGGTCGGGTTTCACTCTTTCAAGAATGGGCTCATCAAATTTGGTGGACTTGGGCTCAACATTAGTCACGTTTGTTTCTTCAAAATTCCCAAGCCTATCATTAACATCCAACGAGCTACAACTTTTGATTTTTCAATTTTTTTAATTTTTTTGGATTTTTCACATTTTCTAATTTTTGGTTTTTTTTAATGTCATCAAAATAGGTAGCCACTCTATAACTCAAAAGAAAACAATAAAGAAACAATAAAAGAGACTACACTAATACACAATGAACTAAAAGGGGGCATATTTACAATAAGTAACCTAATTTTGTGCTACAGTCCCCAACAACGGCGCCAATTTGTAGGTGTAGTTTTTGAGGGTGGACTAGGGTGGAAGTTTGTCTTCACCTGGGATGGTGTGGAAATCAAGTCACTAGTTATTTTTGACCCTAACTCTAACCTAGGGAAAGCAATAAATGTCACTAAGCATGATTAATTAACTAATTACTCACTAATCCTAGTCTAAATATGATTAATTAAACTAAACTAAAACAAAGCATAATTAGCACAATCAACCCAAACATCATTTTAACTAATAATAGCTAGCAAAGTACCTAATTAATTATGAAAGCATTAAATTTATTAATTAAAAGAAGAGAGAGAAAGGGGAGTACCTCAAAAGCTTGAAAATCCAACAATGGAGGTTGGCCTTCTTTGTTGGAGCAAGTGGATAATGATTGGAGGTGAATTCTCCAATTATACTCACTAATCTAACTCAACAACTCCTATCTAACCCATTGAGATCCAAAAACTCAAACTCATAAAAATGGGTTTTCAAAACCTAAGATGGAAGAGAGAGAAAGAGCTTGAAATTTACATTCTTAAAGAAAGAGAATGAGAGATTAAGAGTATATAAGAAAACAGAAGGATGATTAGGAAAGGGAGACACTAATTTCAATTCATCAACAAACAAAAGCATGTAAATTTGAGCATTAAACTAGTAAATCAAACTCAATAAATTAAGAACTTGAATGGAAATAAAAATTAAAGAGAAAGAAAGAATGCTAATTGCATCAAACCTTTGTCACCCTTAAGACATGGCTACAAAATAAAACTAATCCATACTAATCTCTCCTAAACCCTAGGCTAAACCCTATTCCTAACACCTAAAAGTTCGCTCATTACACAAATGGGAGGAACGAGCCTTAAATAGATCCTGTTGCGGCAGGTTTGGCATGGTCGTGCCAAGTGCCACGGGCAGACCATGCCAAATCTCTGGAAGTCATCAACCAAAGTAGAGCAGGATAGAGGGTGGCACGGCCGTGCCATGAGGCATAGGCACCCCGTGCCAAGTTTATGGAATTCTGCACATAAATAGAGCAAAAATAGGATTTGGCACGATTGATTACCACTAAAAGTTTGACTTATTCTGACGGAAAATTGGTCCGTCAGAATCTCTAACGGAATTTTGACGGATTTAGAAAAATTCAAAATTTAAAATTTTTTTGCCCCGAGTTGACGGAGGGAAAATTCAAATTTTTTTGAATATTCCGATGAAAAAATCCGTCGGAATTCTGACAGAATTCCGACAGCATATTCCGTTGGACATTCTCTTAAATTTTCACCCTCCACAAACTCACAATGGTGATGGGTAGGTAGATCAGTAGAAACTAGGACATCCTCAGCAACATCGCTATGTGTGTTTGTTTAGGGCGCAAAGTCATGAGATAGAGACATAGAAAGATCATTCTCTTGCTCTAGGTCAGGCAAAGGCATATCATCATGCAAGTCATTTTACATTGGATGGAAGGCTCAAAATCATCATAAAAATTGACTGCAAGTTCAAAAGGTCCTAAACTAGAGTTAGACTCATGCAAATTATAATCCTCCCTGCTCTGATTAAAATAGTGAGAATATTAAGCAATTATCTCCTTCATAGTCTCTATAATTCATGTACGTCTTTTCAAGACTCACACATGTAGCATCAACATAACCACAATATGGACAATTATGAACATCATGATCAGAGAGACTTAAAATAATTTTACCAAAAAGGAATCACACAAGAGTGAGATGGCCAATCAGAAGAGTCCCTAAAGTGATCCTAGTTATGAGGAGTGACATGAAAAGCGTACTCACCATAAGTCGAGTATCCTAAGGTCCTTCTAGCTTGTTCAAACTCATAAGTGTCCCAAGCTAACTTTTCAAAGAAATCCCAAACATCAACTTGAGTTCTAGACAATAATCCTCTTAATACTCCATAATACGTAGACTCAACATAACCTCTAAATTCAACATTCAAACCCACAAAAATGACCTCACAAATTTTTCATTTTCCAAAATTTTGATGCAATTAAGCACGATAATCATTAAATCTCGGTAAATAACCCTATAAAGGTTCATACTCAAATTGTGGGAGTTAAAAAATGACTTTTTTTTTTGAAATTTTCAATTTTCTTCAAACAAGAGCATACTAATTTTTTTTTCTAGATACTAATCAAATTATTAAGTAACTAATCAAAACACGAAAATTATGAAACTAATAAGATAACAAAAGGATAGAAAAGAAAAACGGTGACCTAAACTCAAGCCACCATCCAAGCAATGGCACCAAAAACTTGATACGATTCAAATAGGATGTAAAATTTTACCGCATGTGTATGGTTGCCAGTCGTAGTACTTGACGTCAAATCCACATGAACATGGTTGAATATAGGCCACTACAACTAAAACTAACCTATATTAATTCGATTGAAAGTAGTAAATAAACAAAATAACATCATTCAACTAATAGAAATTTGAAACTAAACTAATCATGGTTGAAACTGTAAACTAAACAACTATCAAAGAAATTATCAAAACTGCTAATGAAATAATAAATTCTAAATAAGAAGTAAGGGAGAATAAAGGGATTACCATATACGCTTAAAAGCCAACGGAGAATATTGAATTTTTGATGGGTGTCAATCATAAAAATTCAACATCCACCATAAACCAAAGGGAGTAATAAAAATCAAAACTTTAATTGGGAGAATTTTTCGAAAAAGCTAAAACCAATTAAAATTGAAACTACAAAAATTGAAGTTGAAAATAAAACTAGAACTAATAAACTCAAATTAACACTAGAACTAAAGAAAACTCGAAATTAAACTCAACTCCAAAGATTTCCTAAGATTACAAAAATCTCTCAAACTCTAGGAACGAATATTTTATTTGCGAAGGGAAGAAATTGACGATTTTCTAAAGTGCATCCATGACCCTTATTTATACTAGTAGCAACCCCATGCTTTCCTAATTACACTAGACTTCCTAATTTCGTAAAAGTTCTTCCACTTTCCTAATTACAGTGTCTCTTATTTTTCAAGTAACTTTCCCACTTTCCTTTTTTTTACAAGGGTAAACAAGAAGCTAACAGTCAATGTCAGGTGCATCTTCTTACAAGACTACGCTTAACTACATCCTTTCCTAAAGTTATCCTAAGAATTGGTGAGAAACATAAATCAGATGAAAATGATCCACTAATGGAATGCCAAATTTGGATAGCCAGTCTGCTAGCATATTTGCCTATCTGAACACATGATTGGTGATAATTTGAACTCTGTGATTTCTCCACGTGTGAATATCCTTGATAATATTATGAATCTGCCAAGGTCTATGAATCTTCCCTTCTACAATTAATTGATTAAAGCCTACTTTAATTGCTGAACTTAAACCATCATGCGATGCTCTAGCCTCTGCCACTAATATTGAAGTATTGTCGTAGTAAGCTGTTCCTACCTTCAGTAATCTACTGGTCCAATCCCGGAGAATAAAGCCTCCCACTTTCCTAATTATATCTAATTGCCAATTTCTAATTTCTTTATTGATTTGGAAAGGAACTCCACCGCCATATTTTTTCAATTCCTTTACAGCTTCAATCCTAAACTTTTCAATTTTTATGTACTACTCACCATATGATTTGCTGGGCTTGACTTGGTGTGTTGAAAGGGAGCAGCGCATTGACTTCTAGCATGGGGACAAAATGAGTATCGGGCTAGGCTTGGAGTTAGGTCGCCATGCTAATTAATGAAAAATTATTTATTCAACCTTAATTTTAATTTGATTCTTTTCCTCATTCGCTTATTACCTACAAAACTATACAAAATTCTATTAAAGTACAAAATAAGCTCGAAGACAAGTAAAATCTAAGTGAATATAGGTATAATATTTAGCACTTTTGGTGATTAGACACTTTACATTAGTAATACTAGCTTTGAACCACACGTAACATGGGCATGTACTAAATATTATTACGTATTATTTTAAATAATATAAGATTATAATTAATTTTTCTCCGATCAATTATAATTAAGTATTACAATGAATACATAAAATGTAAAATAATGATAACATGACATGTGACGTAAAAATCAAATTAAAATGTGTAAAGCTTTTCTGTTTGTCATGTGAGCCGTGGGGCCGTGGAAGAGGTAACACACTACATTAAAAAAAATAACCATTTTTTTTCAAAAAATATAAGGTATTACATCTAAAAGAATGGTAATCATGTCCGTTTAGATAAAATACATATCCGGAAGTAATAAGCATCCCTCAGTATTTGCCCAGTCCCAAAAATCGACCTTTGGACTTGTTGTCAATTCAAAATTCAGAAATTGCACAAGAATCTGAGGCATCGCAAGTCATATCATATCAGCCAAATAATTAACGTATACAAACGTATTTGTAAAAATAACTAATATAAAGCATTACGGCAATTTAATTGATACATAGCTAATCAGTTGTCTAGCATACATCGTGATGTTTATGACATTAAAAAATAAATGCATCAGGAGTTATGAACATTGTTAGGCATCACTTAAATTGAAATCTGAATAGATATAGTAAGGATATTCCCAACCCACATTTCATATTTTGGAACTCTATCATGTCACATCAGTAAAAGTTTCAATTTTCTAGAACTCACGTTCCTTCACTTCTCCAGCCTATAAAACTCCAACTTAAATCATTCAATAAATATTTATAATGAATCGACATTATAACATACAATTTTTTTTTAATAATCCAAATAATATTTTTAAAAAGAAAAAAACAAAAAAATAAATTCACAAAGGGGCAGGAACATGGGAACGAAGGACGACTGCACGTTCCTATACGCGAGGCAATTGTGAATAAACTAATGATCAGTGGCCATGTGACAATGGGAACCACCTGGTGGAATGCATGTTCCCCGGGTGCGGATGCTCCGATGCTCTAAAGCACACAAATTTAATGGGCGAACAATTACTTTAACATTTAAAATTTAATAAAATATAATTACCAAATAATAGAAAGATTGATATGCTGATTGCCAAACACTATTTTCTAATCCCAAGGATTAATTTCTTCAAGGAATCTTGAAGTTTAAAGTGAGTGGAACACATGATTGAAGCTGTTAAGTGCTAAAAAAAATGTCTAAACTAAAAAAAACAAACAAAGCTAAATAGTTAATAGCATAAATTTGTATTGGGTGATCTTAAAGTGAAATAGTCTAGGGTGGATGTGATGCAATATGTCTAATTGCTGCTATTAAAACGTCTTCAACAGGTATATATAAAATATTTATGGACTTATATATCCAATAATAGGAGAAAATATAATTATACAAGATAGTGTTTGGTTGGGGGGAAATGGTTTTCTTGAAAAATGGTTTTTCAATTTTTGATTGTTTGGCATAATAAAAGGATGGAAAGCTATTTTTCAAAGGAAAATTATTTTCCCCCCAATCGAGGAAAATGATTTCCTTTTTGAGAGAATGGGAAGTTAATTTTTTTCCTTCAACTCTTTGATGATATGATCAACTGAAATTTAGGTGCAAAATTTAATCTCAATAATTTAGATTGAAACTTGACTATCCGATGGAAAATATTAAAACAAACTCAAATATAAATTTTTAGTTCAAATTTCTTTCATTTGATCAACATTTATCCCCACCATGACAATTTAATCGATTTTTTTTGCCACTAAAACAATTCAGCCGACTCGCCAATAAAACAATTTCATCGGTTTGGATCAAAACTTAATTATCAAATAGAAAATATTAAAATTGGCTCAAATTTAGATTTTGAGCTTGATAGTCTTTCATTTGCTCAATAGTTTTTTCTACAATAACAATTCAATTGATATTTTTCACCATTTAAACAGTGCAATCAATATTTTTCACCATTAGAACAATTTTAATAGTTTGGATCGAAACTTGATTATCGGATATGAAAGATAAAGATAGACTCAAATCTAGATTTTTATCATGACACTCCTTCATTTGGTCAACATTTTTCTCCGCCACGACAGTTCAATCGACATCTTTCTCCACATAAACAATTTAGTTGATGTTTTTCTTTACTAAAAAAATTTCAACGGTTTAGTTTGAAACTTGATTATCCAAGAGCAAATATTGAAAAAAAACTCAAATATGAATTTTAAGCTCAAACCTACGACCATTTAGTCAATATTTGTCGTCATTTAAACAATTTAGTTGACTTTTTTCTCTTTTCATGAAAAATGATTTATCTTATACCAAACAATGAAAAATATGATATGAAAATCAATTTTCCTTGAAAAAGCATTTCCACAGAAAAGGATTTTTCGGGAAAACCATTTTCTTTCCAACTAAACACGAGTAAAAGCAATTCATGTAATTATATTTCAGTTGGTAGAATTAGAAACTTTGTTAAAATCCTTCACTAATTACCACCATTGTTCTTAACCAAAAGAAACAAAGGCCATGCTTTAGCGGAAAGTTAATATTTTAGTACCTCGACGTAGGCCCTAAGGTTTTGGAGTGAATATCTTTGTACCTCGACATTTGCTGGTCGAATTTTTAGGTACCCTCTTTTTTTCTTAAGCCCCTAAACTTTTAAAATTTGCATTTTAACTCTAATTCTTAAAAGTTACTTTCAAAATTTAAAATTTTGTGCATGTATATTTTCTCTCATTAAGTAGTATTTTTGGTCCTCTTTCTTCTAGTATCAGAGCCACATGACCAAAAATATTTAAGATAATTAAGCTAATTAATGACTAATTAAGTTAATTAATTGTGATTAATGCTTGAATCATCACTTGCTTGCCGTGGTCTGAATTATTCTCACATTATTCACTTATCGGAAGGAATTGCTTGAGTAGCACCTCAATTAAACTATACAATAAATATAGTTTTCAAATTAAAAGCAGAATTAGCTAAAATTAAGGCTGAAGTCAAGGAGCTTAAAAAACAATTACATGTAATTCACCTTTCTCTAGTTAACGAAGTTAGACATAGCGGAAAAGGTACTTCTAGTGTTAGTACTCTATTTTAGCATAAATATCATTTTCAAAACCCAAAAAACAAAAGACTATTTCCTTTGCATGATATAAAAATCCCAAAAGAAGTCGGAGAAAAATTGGATACCATTAGAATTGAACAAGAACATGAGTGCAATTAGTGATAAAGATGACATGTTATCTGACGATGATAAAGAAGAAATATATTAGCAGATGAGCCTTATTAAACTAGAAGATCTTAATGTGTTACCATTAGAAGAAATTAGAAGAAAACTGGATAAAAAAATATGGTAAAATGGATGCTGCAGATGAGATTAATGAAATTGGAGAAGAGCTGGACTTAGGGGAAACAGAGACAAATCTGGTTAACAATGTTGTTCCTAAACCTGAAGAATTTGGTGAACCTTCAAGAAGAAAAAAAATACTCATTTTATAAGACCTCGATACGTTTCAGTAGGTCATACAACCAACTTTTCCTTTGGGTTTGTCCTGAGGAAAACTACAACCTTTGAAGAAATTGGACTTACTCCAATTAGTCAAACGGGATATATCTAAAACATAGATGGAACTCGTAATAGAGAGGAAATATTTGAGCATCAGAAAAGGTGCATGAATAGTGTCTTAAACCTAAATACTGCATGGACTACTGTAAATTTCCTAAATTACATCGAACATAGTTTTTCTGACACTGTAACTGACTGGTATGATTCATTAAATGAAGACGGCAAAAATACATTACGAATGGTAGAAACACCAGCTGCAATGTACGTTCAAAAATCCATATAAGAAAATTGAAACCGAATTCATTGGAGCTAAACTTGATTCAGAAGAAAAAGTAAGAGAATGGCAAAGAAACATTAATAATATAGAATTGTGAGATATGAGATATCTGAAAAACTATATTGCTAAATTTAGTTAGTATTATTATAAAATTGGGCATAATAAACTGATCTTGGTATGTTCTATGATAAATTGGCATATCTGATAAATTTCATAATTGATAAAAAATACATTACATGGCTTGATAGAGCAAATATCATTGACACCCTTGATGCGAGAATCTCTTATTTAAGAAAATGGGTCAATGATCAATATCTTGATTTCCAAAAGCAAAAGCAAATTAAGAAACAATTCCTAATTTGCTGGGATTTGCCTCACCAGTGGGAAAAGGAACCTAAAAGGAGAACAAAACGAAAATTTTATAAGAAAAAGAGTTTTAACAAGCAAAGGGGAGAGAAACATAGAAGAAAATATTATAATAAACCAATTCCTAAAAAATAAAGATTTTTTAGGACAGCAGCTTATTGTTCTGTAGGAAAAAACAACTGCAAATATTGGGCATGTGGAGAAGTAGGGCATTATGCTAATGCATGCAAAAATAGGAAGAATAATAAGCTGATTGAAACCCTAGGAAGCCTAGATTATGTTGAGCTTAGTGAAGATGAGGCATTAGACCTAATCCTAAATAACAACAAAGGAATTGTTGAAATTATATTGGACAATGAATTTGAAGAAAGTGATTATGAAGAAACAAGTCATATGATGAAAAGTAACTCATTTAGTCTCAGTGATCTTCAAGGAGAAGAGTGACAATGATAATGAAGAAGTCAAAGGAGATTGGGTCCTTCCCATAATCCAAAAAGACATGATCTATAAAAAAAATCATCTTTTAGTTAAAAAGTAAATATGTATGTGAGATGATGGAAGGAGATATAGAATTCAAAGACTATGAGTATGATGTGGGAGAAGTCAATCTCATTAACTAGGAAAATATCCTTAAGCATAACACAAATAGAAAGTATATGTATATCCATGTTGGAAGCGACCAAGTTCAAATTACTCTATTACAACATTATGGCAAAGATATTGATCTTTATGCTTTGCTATGTGATATCATACATACCAAATTTAATAATCAAATTATCACAGGGATAAATAGCAATTTATATAATGGATCAGTAGGATTCAATTGCCGACCTGGATACCATGTGAGCCTAAAAGATGAGTTTGCTAAAAACTTTCTATCTCTTAAGATAAAAACAATCTTAAACAGTTGGAATGGATAAGAAAAGAGGAGGATACCCATTAAGGATATTTTGAAAAATGATCAACAAATTAGATAATACAATAGATCTGAAAACTAAGGTAACTATGATAGAGGGAGAAAAATTTGAAAGTTCTACCCCTATACAAAAGATCCAAAGAATTAAATCTAGCCCACAGGAGATAAAAATTGATCGGTCATGGATATCTAGCTTTGTCAACCCTACTAAAATCAATATGACAAATGTGATACAAATTGATGAGAATGGTAAACTTACCATAAAACCCCAATTATTAAGAAGCATGAATGCAAGATCACAGTGTGGAGAAGGAACTTCATCAGCTAAAGAAGAGCTTAAAGAAGATGATGCAATTAACATGACCACTGAGATGAGTAGAATGAGTTTTGAACCCGCAAGACATAGTGTTGACAGAAGTATGAGTCTAGATAGAAAGATCATTGGGTACAAAACAAGAACGATTAGTGAGCCAATTTATGAGGATGAATTAGTCAAAAATATGACTATAGAGATATGCTATGAAGTCACTAACACAAATCATAATAGCATCTATATTCTAATAAATGTATGCTTAGAAGGATATACAAAATATGAGTTGTGTGCCTACATAGATAGTTGTTGTTCTCTATGCTTTGGAAAAAGATCATTATTTCTAGAGTTTATGTGGAAAACAGTTAAAAATCCTTTACAAGTGAGGATAGCTGATAATAGCATTATGAGTCACAATGAAGGTATAAAAGGGTTATCCATAGAATTAGGAGGAGTTCAATACATTATACTAGTTCTATGGGCTACTGATCAACCCTCTCATGATATGATTATTGGAAATAATTTTCAGAGATTATATTCTCCATGTGCACAGACCATAAACCAAATAATATTCATAATTAATGGTCACCAAGTTCCTATTAAAAATTTAAACAAGGCTTATACTCATCAGAAAATTGGGTTTACATGCAGCCAGCATGGTGAGAAGGTAATGCCTGCACAATGTGAAATAATACTAGCAATCTTACTATTTGAGTTATCTATTAAAGAACAGATTGCCAACAACAAGAGCAATTATACAAGAACTCTACTCTGATAATCCTCTTAAATTTTGGGATAAAGACAAGACATTTTCTCACTTTATTAAATCTCAAACGGTATTGTCCGAGTCAAATAAATGGTGTATGCACATCAAGATATCCAAGAATTTAATAAAAAAATCAAAGAAATTTTGCATAAAGGATTAATCAAGAATAGCAAGAGTCCTCACACCAGCCTCGCTTTCATGGTAAAAAAATGATGTTGAAGAAAAGAGAGGAAAAGCAAGAATGGTGATTAATTACAAAAATCTTAATGATAATGCTGTCTTTGATGGTTATTATATTCCTAACAAAATCGTTATTTTTAATAGAATTCAAGGAGCCTCTTGATTCTCTAAAATGGATTGCAAAAGCGGATACTGGCTTATAAAAATGGATGAAGAAAGCATTCCTTTCACCGCTTTTAGTGCCACTCAAGGACATTATGAATGGATAGTAATGCCATTTGGTTTAAAAAATGCACCTCAAATATTCCAACGAAAAATGGATAACATCTTCAAAAATTTTAATAACTGTTGTCTAGTTTACACTGATGATATCCTTGTCTTTTCCAAAACCATGGAGCAACAAAAAGATGATATCTTAGTTGTCATCTAAAGATGTATTGATCATGGTATCATACTTAGTAAGAACAAGTGCATTTGTGCTGAATAAAAAATTAAGTTCTTAGGTTTAGAGATAAAAGCTGGACAAATCATCCTACAAAGGTATATTCTGGAAAAAATAGAAAAATTTTCTGAAAAGGTTGAAGATATGAAAAGGTTAAAGATATGAAGCAGTTAGAAAGGTTTCTTGGATGCCTTATCTATACTTCAGATTTCATTAAAGATTTAGCTAAATGAGAAAGCCATTGCAACAGAAACTTAAGAAAGAAGTAAGTTGGACATGGATCACTAATGATACAAATATAGTTCAAAACTTCAAAAAGATGTGTAAAAATTTTCCTGTTCTTAATTTGCCTAATGAAGGAGATGACTTAGTTCTTGAGACAGATGCCAAAAATGAGCATTGGAGCACACTACTCAAAATCAAAGAAGGTGAAAAACTTTGTAAATATTGTAGTGGAAGTATGAATACGACAAAATGCAATTATCCAACGATGAAAAAGGAAATCCTTGTAGTCATAAGGGGAATTGAAAAGTTTCTAATCTTTTTAGCCCCAAAACCTTTTCTTATTCGAACTGATTGCAAAGGAATACTTGGTTTTGTAAAAAAGAATTTATCAAATATGCAAGTCCAAAGGCGACTTTTGCATTGTTAATTGTGGCTTAACCAGTTTTCCTTCCCTATTGAACATATAGTGAGATCGAAGAACTCTCTGGCAGACAACTTAACTCGCGAACTCGCCAATGATGATCATCAGAGCAGAACTCCTGCCAGAAAAGGAGGAAATCCATAACGAGATGTCGTTATTACTAAAACGGGTTACCCCTTCTAGTAAAGTCTTTATTGATAAATTGGAATTCCATACAAAAAGTATATCACGCTTTGATCTGCTATCTTCAGCCCACCTAATAGCCCAAATATTTTCCCTTCTAAAGTTGCAAGTTAATTACCTTAGATGTCCTTATGATATCCAAGAAAATATAAGTTCCTTTGTCCAGGAAAAATGGATCAATGAGTGGAATGCAGCCTGCATCGACTATTGTCATCATATTCCTATGATATTTGGGAGCCTTGGAGTACAATGATCTAATCCAGAGCATCTTCAGCAACTTGATGAAGATTTTGATTATTATTCAGATAATGATGGTTTGGAAGACATAATTGGAGATAAAGGCATGTAGAATCTCAATAATAATGACTAGTCTTGTTATCATTAAAAGCCCTAAAAAGTCTTGCTCCATTATTGTACTATTTTGACAAGTATCAGGCCTGTAAAATAAGGCAGTTTACTATAACCATGTGTAAAAGTAGTATGTACTGTAGTCGTTTGGGCGTCCTATGTACCTCCATCCCCTCTATAAAAGGAGAGGCCAAAGTGTTGAGAAGGGACACATTAATTTGAGTATTCTTGAGCAAAAGAGAAGTTGGGATTCTCCATTTCTCTGTGAGTAAGCATCTCTAATAATCTTAACTTAAGTTCCTCTTCAAGCTTTACATTGTAATACTTTCAAGCTTTCAATAAAAGAAGTTCTCCAGTTGGGAGCATTATTCAATTGAACCTTATGTCTTAAATATTATAATTTCTTGATTAAAGTTCCACTATCCTTCAAAATATAAAGAACTTGATTAGTGACTACGGTCTGAGGTAGGAAATGAAACGGATTTGTGCCGTGCCTGGTCTATGGAAGGTGTGGTTGAGATTAGCCATCTCTGTAAACTAGAAGCTAGAGGAACGTCAGGGTCCAACGCCGACTAAGTTCAGGTAATAGTCGAAACTCTCTACTTAAGTTTTAATTATTTTACTAAGTATGGTGGGCCTATGACCACAGAAAATATAATATCTAAGATGTAAGTGGTAGATTGTGATAACTAGTACCAGTAAAGTCATTATAAGAAATTTAATCGATTAAATCAAGCATATTTCTTGAAAAACCCCTTAAACAACTTATTTGCATATTTTTCCTATTCCAGCAACTTGTATGCAATTTATAAGAGTTTTTGGACTAAAACTAAAAAAAAAAAAAAAGAGCAAGGGAGGTATTAAAAAATTAAAACAAGTTTTCAGAAGGTAGTAAAAAATCAGAACATTATAGTTCGGGATACAAAAAAATTAATCCACGAACCTGGGGGTTAAAAATATTAGCCTGTCAAACCATGAGGTACAAAAAAGTTAAAAATTCTGCTTTAGCAATAACGTTTTTTGGGGAGAGGGGGGTTTTGCTTAGGTAACTCAACTCTATTTGTTGGGGGAGGGTGTTGCTACTAGAGTAGTTTGGCATGGACTGTGGATGAAGGTACATAAAATTTGGATTCATTTTGTTTAATTTTATTATTTACTCATTTAATAAATGACATATTCATGGAATAAATTTGGAAAAAAAAAATCTAAACACGGTAAGTCCCTCTCGGTCTTATATATGTCATAAATTTGTTATTTAAAGCGTGCATGAACTTTCTATATTTATATATTTTATTGGATTCGTCATGCATGGTAATTTCTAATATTTATTTGTTATTGATTATTCTCATTTTTGTTATTGTTTTTGCCATGCTTACTAGGTAAGGACTAAGAACAACAAAGGATATGTTGAATTTTCTAAGGAAAGAGTTCATGGAAGTGATGGTTGAGATCTCTAAGTGATACAAATGTTCTTTGAGCAGTGATGTCAAAATGAGAGAGAATGACATTTATGGTGGGGCTTTTTATCTGTCAATGGAAAAATTAATTAATTATGCTCAAAATTTGACGAGGCATTGTGACGGCACCTGTCAAAATACATTCAGAAACTTTTAAACATTGTGACAGGTCCCGTTATAATTTGTAAGGAATTTGTAAAATTTTGAAGGATCTCGTCACAATTTCTAAGAAATTTGCAAAATTTTGACATGCTCGTCAAAATTCTGTCACAATACGAATAGTAAATCCTCAACTTTGACGAAAATCCCGTCAAAATATGCCTATGCCTGGTAAAATTCAACATCGAGATCTGCAACTATAGCATTTCGTCAGTTTAATTTAAGAATTATTATCATATACCTCCCTCCATATTTAGGTAAATCTTATTTGTAACCAACAGTTTTTGGAATCATTATTTGAACTCCCTCATTTTAGAATTTGTTATCATATGCAGGAAATTTATTATTATTTAATCACCCTCACATTGGAGCTTTTGGAGGGCAAATAATAATAAGTTTTAAGTTAAGGGAGGTTAAATAATAATTCCAAAAACTGTGGGTTGCAGATATGATTTACCTAAATATGGAGGGGGTGTATGATAATAATTCATTTAATTTATTATCCGTTCAAAATTCCTGTCCAAATTTATGACAGATAAATTTTATGTCAAAAAATCCCATCAAAATTCAACTGTAATTTTGCAGTATTCCCTAGTCTTTACTATGATCATGTTATTATTGTTTATAACACTCAACTCTTAACTTTTTCCATTGTGATTTTTCATGCCTAGCTAAATGTCCACAAAGGCCGCCTAGACCTTCAAAATGCTTTGAAAGACAATGACATTACTTTAAAGCAATTTAATTGGCTCTTTATGACATCATCGATTCTTCCTTTGGGCACGATAATTTCATTGCCGGTGTTAGGAGTGGAACCGTTGAAAGCATTCTTGCTCTTCTTCCCACCACTTATAATAGTGGTTGTGTTTGGGATTGCTGTCAAGATTTTATTTGAATCAGTTATGTTAATTATCTTCATCATAAATGCATTTGATGTTGGGGCCTGATGCACTATTGATGACAAAATGGTAATTTTCGAAACAAAAATTTAGGACACAAAATAGTTGTATAGTTATTGATTTAATTCATTTAATCCATTTTATTTTAATTGTTATAGATAGTGCTTGAATAGATGAGTATATTCACCACCTTATTTTGAAGAGAGAATGAAGAGAAGTTGTGGGTTCCTAATACAGTGTTAGGCACAAAAATCGTTGGTAACTATCCTCACAGGCCCAATCAAGGAGATACGGTGCATTTCTTAATTGAGTATCCAGATGTTTTCTCAAAGCTGGAGGAGCTAAAGAGTGGCATAAGGGAGTTAGTTGCTTGAATTTTCCTGTGACTTCTAGTGCTAAGTTATTCTTGGTTCAGTAATTTTTCGATATAGGTTGAATGTCCATGAATAATCTTAAACTCATTATGAACATTTATACTAATATTTCAATTAGTGACCCATATATAAAATGTTCTTTTTCCCATAACATGATTCTCTTGCATTATAATTGGGAAAATATGTCTACACAATTATTTGAAATGTTTTTATACGTTGTCATGATATTATTAGAACTTTTCTCTTAATTATTTTCATCATTTTGTAGGTATTTGTAGGACCTCCACTTTTGGCACCCAGAACATAATGCGGCGGTCAAGGTGTCGAAGATAAAGTAAAGAAGAACAAGATGGCGCTCTTCTTCACCCATCGATTGAGCTTACAAGGCCATCAAAAAAAGAAAAGGAGGAACGAAAAACTCATCTTGAAGTTGCACTAGATTTTTCAGGAGCTAAGGTTCCAAAGTTGGAACATCCTACAGAAAGCTCCATCAGCAAAAGTAGGACATATATCAAACCTTACGAGCAATGTTAACCAAGACTCTAACTGTCAACTTTGAACCCCAAGTCCTAAAGTTTAAACCCTAAACCCTAAACTCTTGAACACTGGGGTTTATACTCTAAACCTTAAACCTTAAACCCTATACTTGTATACATCATACAATTGGCTAGGAAACTGCCGTAGACCTTAACCCTCCGTAAACCCTAACCTCAAACTTCAAACCACAAAAGATGAATCCTAAATCTCAAACCTCATACATCTTAACTTGCAAAACCCTAAATCATTAACATTGAACTCAAACCCTAAAACCCTACACGCATATATGTTTCCTCTTAAAGCACTAATCTCTAAAATGTAAATCTCAAAAAGTACTACCGTAATTCCTTCAAATATATTAGAATATTACTTGAAAGTCGCTTAGTCAAGTGATGCTAGAACCCCACATTCAAAGCCTGAATCCTAGAGTTTACTAGTATGGTTTAGGGTTTAAAAGTAAAGGGTTTTAGCGTTTATGGTGTAGAGTAAACCCTAATATTTGAATTGTTGAATAAACAACCCTAAACCCTAAACTTACTATACTATCATTATGCTGAATTTCGTCATAGGTTATCCTAGGTAGTTCTATGTGCATTTTTAGGAAAACTTGTTTGAACTATTATAGATATGTAGGACGTTAACGAAGACTTGTAACTACTAACTTGCAAGCCCAAATACCAAATGCTAAACTATTAATTACCCTATATTTCTTTAACTCTTGGGTTAATACCATAAACCTTAAACCATAAACCCTATACTCTTGTACCCTAAATGGTAAAATGCTAATCTCTAAATTCTAAACTTGAAAAAGTTGAACTCTAAACCCTTTGAATATCGCTTAAAAGTCACTCAAGTGATACTAGAGTCCAATATTCAAAAACTGCAAACACCAGAGCTTAGGGTTATGATTTAGGCTATAAGAGTTTAGGAATTTAGCATTTAAGGTGTAGTGTAAACCTTGATATTTGAAGAGTACATATAGAACCCTAAACTTTAAACCCTAAACGTATTATTCTGTAATTATCTTGAATTTTGTTATAAGTTATCCCAGGCAGTTGTGTCTACATTTCTAGGTCAACTTGTATGAAATATTGTATATGTTACCAATGACATTAACAAAGACTTGCAACTATTAACCCTAAATCCTAAACACCGAATCCTAAATCCTAAACTTTTGAACCCTTGGCGTAATACCCTAACTACACCTTAAACTTTAAACTCTAAACCCTAAATCATAAACCTTGAATGATATAATTCTCTTTTTTTTTGTTTCATTTTTTTAATTCTCATTTTTAAGGTTTAGTGTCTAGCATAATCTGATTTAGGGTCTAGGATTTTTAACCATAGAGTTCGAATGTAACTTTAACATCTATAGTCTAGCATTTAGTAAATGCTTATGATTAAAATTCCCAAAAGGCATAACTCTAATAAGGTTTATGGTTTAAAATTTAATGCTCATGATTGAAAGTTGAACCCCAAGATTCAAGATAGTAACAAATATATTTTCAGTTTTGAACCATAAACTCTAAACCTTAAACGCTTAACCACAAAAGCTGATCCCTAAACCCTATACATATTGAGGTGTAATATTGCTTACATTTTGCTAATTTCGCTTCACTTTCTCTCATTATTTTAATTTATTTTAAATTTTTTTAATAAAACCTTTATAACTCCATACGTATCCTGAATATCTTACTATATTATCTCAGGTTGTTGTAAATACATATTTGGATTAATATGTTTGAATTGTTATATATGATACGCATAATGTTAACCAATACTCTAATTACTAACTATAAACCCTAAACACTAAACTCGAAACCTACACTCAAAACCCTTGAACCCTAGGGTTAAACTAACCCTTAATCTTAAACCTTAACTATACTCTTAAACCCTAAACGTTTAATGCTAATTCATAAAATCTAAATATCAGAAAATTGAACCCTAAGCCTTTCATATATATTGAAATACCACCTAAATGTCACTTACTCAAGCATATAGTCACTTTCCTCCAAAATATCTTTGTTTAACATTGATAAACTCTCATCTTTTGGTTTCGATTTTTTTCCCCCTTAAACCCCATACCCTATAATTAGATGCTAAGCCTCAAATCCTAGACATTGATGCTTTTAGTCATACTTCAATTTATTTGAATGGTTGAGCCCCCAACCTTTGTATGCAAAACCCTAAACCCTGAACATAAGCTGTAAACCTCAAATCCTAAATGCTAGACCCATAAACCCTAATTCCCAAACCTTAAGCTTAAATGTTAATTTGTAAAACCTCAACTGTAAAAAGTTGAATCCAAACCCTAAACCATAGGGTTTAGGGTTTGTGAGCTTAAAGTTCAATGTTTTGCTTGTATCATAAAATTTTGACTTTTGAGTGTACTATTACTGTTTTTTCATTTCCCTTCATTTTCTCTCATGTTTTCTCTTTGTTTTTTTTTTTTTTGAAACAAACCCTATATAACCTCATACATATCTTGAATACTTTTCTATATTACTTTAGGTTGTTATATATACATATTCGGACTAACATGTTTAAATTGTTATATATGTTACGAGCAATGTCAACCAAGACTCTAACTAACCTTAAACAATAAACCCAAAACCTACTCCTTAAACTCTTGAACCCTGGGTTAATACCATAAACCTTAGACCTTTTAAACTTCTCTTTATGACATATATGATAACTTGTTACCTATAGCTGAAAAGCCATCTATATTAACTTAGTACCTTTACATAAATTTGAGGTGAACTATTCAAATATATTCAATAGTTTTTGAAGAGTCACCAATTTTTAAGTACACTTAATCATATATCACAAAACAAACAATAATTATCCATTATCCTTATAAACAATATAGCATTATCTAAGAATATTTATTAATAAAGGTCTGGGTAACAAGCTTTGTTTTATCCAATTTTTATTCAATTAAGATTTTTAAGCCTATTAACACCTTATTTATTTGAAGCCATACTTGTTAATCTTGAAGATTTTATTCAAATTATTTTAAAAAAGTAAGTACATGTTCAAATTATGTTCTTGCTTGTTTTTTCAATTTCATATAAGGTTTCAGTTTTAAATAGAGTAGGCAGTGGGCTCCTACATGTTATTGTTGTAAAAGAAATTTTAAAGTTAAAAGTTTCAGTAAGACAAATTGTGCATTTTGATATGAATAACGTGTGAATAATAATCAATGATAATTATTTTAATTTATGGTTCATTTTTTGTTTATTGCCAAATTTATGGTCAATTGGATTGAAAGTTGACAAATTTTTAGTCGATACTTTTTTTTGAACAAGGCAAAAACTCAAGCGTAACACATAGGGGAGGTGGGAGGCCCTCCTCTGTTTTTTGCTCTGCTATTCCATACCCTATAGATGCCTTATCGTCTTCCTTGTACTATCCTCCTTCTTCGCATCTGGTGGTGACCGACATAGCCACCACCTTTTTCACCACCATTTCTTCTCTCTCCTTTCTACTTCAAGATTGAAGATCAATTGAGGAACTAGGGGAAAAGAGGTTGATACTTTGTAATTAATTATTGATTTAAGGTTAATAATCTGTAATGAATTTTTGAATTGAGAATTTTAGGCCTTAGTTTATTTACCATTGTTGAAGTCAATTAAGTTCATAGGCATGAAAATGGGTGTGAAGTTAGAAGGATAAGATAAAGAAGAAAGAATGGGGTAGCTTGGGGCAGAGATTGGGAAAAAAGTGAGAATGTGAAAAGGGTAATTCTGACAGCAAACCCATAAAATCTTTGCCATCACAAAAGCTTTGTCAGCTAGGATCCCACAGAGAATAACACCTTCAAATTCCAAAAAATAAAAATAAATCACATGGGCCCCTATAAATTAGCCTAACATTTGCTGGGCATTTTCCCTTAAAAAGGAGGCTGCCTCCAAAATTTGTTTCAAAAGTTCTTAAATCTTTTCTTTTCCCATTTGAAGGCACATCACAAATTTTCAACCCACTAGACACTGTTAAGATAGGAGCCTAGTAGGCTGCCAAAAAAATTATGACCCGTCTATAAAAGAAAATGTATTTAATTGCCATCATCTTCAAATAGGGTTTTTAATGGGAGGAGAAGGGTTGACTATATATTTTGGACTCAAGGGAAAGGGATAAAATTTTGCAATTTAATCAAGTTTGGACCTTTAACCTTTGACATGTAGGAATTGAGGGAGTCTTTCTTCCATCAATTTCTTGTTTCGAAGATCTATGCGGATAAGACGAATTCCTACGAAATTATTAATAAGTCAAGTCCCTCTAATACGCAATACACGTATATGCTTCTCTCGTGCAGGACTTCTTTGGATGTGCATGCTTACAGGAAGCCTATGATGTAAGGTTAACTTCCTATGGTGTTTCCAAATATGCTCTCAGTGCAACATAATACTTACATGTACTCTACACATGCCATTTGAATCTTTAGTAGGGGTTAAAATGGGGGTGTTGAAGAAATTAATCATTTATGAGTTGTAGCTAAAAGGTGTTTTGTCATTGAGTCTTGACTTCCATGCATCATGTTAAAGAGTATTTCCCAAAGTTACACACCATTATCCATTACTTTCTTGAAACATTTATAGAAAAGTTGACACTTTGATACCTCCAGTTTTAGCGTATTCACACGTTAGACCAGGTTTGAAAAAATTTAACACTTTGGTACTTCTAGTTTTAGTACAAGTGACTTTTTGGTACTTTTTATTATTATTTTAGTCTTTGAACTTTTAGAAATTGCAAAAAAAACCCCTGAAATGGAAATACGTTATTTTTAGGGTTTTGTTTCACAAAATATGCTTGGCTAAACTTCTTGTAATGACTTTATCGGTACAAGTTATCACAATATACTACTTATATCTTATATATTATACTTTCTGTGACTATAGACCAACCATGCTTAGCAAAAATAATTAAAACTTAATTAGAGAGTTTCGACCGTTACCTGAACTTAGTCAGCTTTCGATCCTGACGTTCCTCTAGTTTCCAGTTTACAGAGATTGCTAATTTCAACCTCACCTTCCTTAGATCAGGCACAACACAGATCTGCTTCATTTCATATCTCAGACCGGAGTCACTAATCAAATTTTATATTTTACAGGATAGTGAGACTTTAATCAAGAACTTATAATACTTAAGATAAGAGGTTCGATTGAATAACATTCCCTACTGGGAAACTTCTTTTATTGAAAGCTTGAAAGTGAAAATATCACAATAAAAAGCTTGAAGAGTGACTTAAGCTAAGATCATTAGAGATGCTTGCTCATAGAGAAATGAAGAATCCCGGACTTCTCTTTTGCTGAAGAATGCTCAAATGGCTGTATCCCTTCTCAGCACTCAACATCTCCTTTTATAGAGGGTTGAGGGTATATATGATGCCCTAATGGCTACAGTATATGTTGATTTTTCACATGACTACAGTACACACTGAAGGCTATAGTACACTACTTTATTTTACAGACCTGACACTGGTCAAAATAGTACAATAATGGGGCAACTACTTTTTAGACCTTTTAATGATGACAAGACTAGTCATCATTATTGAGATTATGCATGCCTTTATCTCCAATTATATCTTCCAAACCATCATTATCTGGATAATCATCAAAATCTTTATTTAATTGAAGATGCTATGGATCCTATTTCCTAAATAATTCCAGAAGATATTTCTTTCCTTTTTCTGATAGGAATTTTCCGGCTCCAACATCAAAGAGATAATCAAAAACATCTTCTGAAGTCGCTCCTTCCACCTTTATATACTCGTTAAACTCATTATGATAAGCGAAAGTAGTATTTTTGCAATGCATTAATGTTCTTCCTAGTTCAATTAATCTCCACCTCTCTTGATGAATGTTAAAAAATCCAATAGCTCTTTCTAAAGTAGGATCAGTAACTAATTCTTGATGCTCTAGATTCCATTCTTGCTGTCAATCTTTGGGGTCGTTGAAATCAACTATCTGAACAAAATAATGAGCCAGTTTGGCTTTTCCATTTTCATACTTAATCAGGGCACAATGAACCTCCACATATAGACATCTGCTGTTTGGGATTTTTGTTGGACCATCAGGAGATGTAAGAATCCAATGGATCTTCTTGAATATGCATTGTTGGAATTTAGTTAGTGTTGAGAACAATGAGAACTTCAGATCTGGGAACTCTATAAAGTAAACTACCATCTCGTACTCCCAAGCTTTCATGGTAGGGTCGTTTGAAGAGAGTGAATTTCCTGGGAAACTAACACCACCAACTGTAGACCTATCAGAAAAGTAGATCATTGTACTCCAAGACTCCCAAATATCATAAGAATAGTTATGATAATAGTCTATGCAGGCTGCATACCACTCATTGAACTATTTTTCTTGAATATGAGAACTTATTTTTTTCTTGGATATCATAAGGACGTCTAAGATAATTAACTTGTAACTCTAAAAGGAAAAATCTTTGGGCTATTATGTAGGCTGAAGATAGTAGATCAAAACGTGATCTACTTTTTATATGGAGTTCCAAATTATCAATAAGGGCTTTACTAGAGGCAGAAACCCATTCTAGTAGGAATGACATTTCATTATGGATTTCCTCTTTTTCTGGCAGGAGGACGACTTTGATGGTCACCATTGGCGAGTTCTCGAGTTAAACTGTCTGCAAAAGAGTTCTTCGATCCCTGTATACGTTCAATAGAGAAGGGAAACTAGTTAAGTCATAATTGCCAATGCAGGAGTCGCCCTTGCGCTTGCATATTTGATAAATTCTTTTTTACAAAATCAAGTTTTCCTTTGCAATCAGTTCGAATAAGGAAAGGTTTTGGGGCTAAAAAGACTAAGAACTTTTCAATTCTCCTTATGACTGTAAGAATTTCCTTTTTTATCGTGGGATAGTTGCATTATGCATTATTAAAAATTTCCACTGCAATATTTGCAAAGTTTTTCTCCTTCTTTGATTTTGAGTACCGCACTCCAGTGCTCATTACTGGCATCTGTCTTGAGAATTAAATCATCTCCCTCATTAGGTAAATTAAGAACATGAAGATTTTTACACATCTTTTTGAAGTTCTAGACAATCATTGAATTGTTTGTGGTCCATGTCCAAATCACATCGTTCTTAAGTTTTTGTTGTAGTGGCGTTCTCAATTTGGCCAAATATTTAATGAAATCTGAAGCATAGGTTAGGCATCCAAGAAATCTTTCTAGGTGCTTTCTATCTTCAATCTTTTCAGAGAGTTTTTCTATTTTTTCCAAAATATGTTTTTGTAGAATAATCTATCAAGCTTTTATCTCTACACCTAAAAACCCAATCTCTAGTTCAGCATAAATGCACTTTTTTTTTCTTGGTATAATGTCATGATTAATGCATCTTTGGGTGATTGCCAAGACATCATAGACATCATCTTTGTGTTGTTCTATGGTTTTAGAAAAGACAAGGATATCATCAATGTAAACTAAACAACAATGATTAGGGTCTTTGAAGATGTTATTTATTCTTCTTTGGAATATTTGGGGTGCTTTTTTAAGATCAAATGACATTACTATCCACTCGTAATATCCTTGTGGGGCATTAAATGCAGTTAAAGGAATACTTTCCTCATCCATTTTTATTTGCCAATAACCACTTTTGCAATCCATTTTTGAGAACCAAGAGGCTGCTTGAATTCTTTTAAAAAGGACTATTTTGTTAGGAACATAGCAACCATCAAAGACAGTATTATCGTTAAGTTTTTTGTAATTGATTACCATTCTAGCTTTTCCTCTTTTTTGTTCAGCATGATTTCTTACCAAGAAAGAGGGACTATTGTGAGGACTCTTGCTATTCCTAATTAATACTTTATCCAGAAGTTCTTTGATTTGCTTATTAAATTCTTGGATGTCCTGGTTTGTATACACCATTTGTTTAACTCGGGTAATAGTATTGTGATTTAATAAAGTGATTTTAGCAAATGTTTTATCCTTATCCCAAAATTTTAGAGGGTTATCAGAGTAGAGTTCTTTGCATAATTTTTCTTGTTGTTTCACAATCTGCTCTTTAATAGATAATTCAAGCAATGAAATTGTCAGTGCTACTTCTCGTTATGTAGGCATTACCTTCTCACCACGCTGACTGCATGTAAATTCAATTTTTTGATAAGTGTAAGCCTTGCTTAATTTTTCAATAGGAACTAAGTGTCCATTAATTGTAAATATTGTTTGGTTTATAGTCTGGGTGCATAGAGAATATAATCTTTGAAAATTATTTCCAGCAATCATATCATGAGAAGGTTGATAAGTAGCCCATAGAACTGGTATAATGCATTGGACTTCTCCTAATCCTATAGATAATCCTTCTATTGCTTCGTTATGACTCATAACACTATTATCATCTATCCTTGCTTGTAAAGGAGTTTTAGCTTTCTCCCTTATAAATTCTGAAAATAATGTTATTTTTTCAAAGCATACAAAACAACCACTATCTATGTAGGCACATCACTCATATTTATTATGTCCCTCTAAGCATATGTTTATTAGGATATAGATGCTATTAGGATTTGTATTAGTAGCTTTATAGTGCATCTCCATAGTTATGTTTTTGACTAATTCATCCTCATAGATTGTTCACTAACAGTTCTAGTTTTGTACCCAATGACCTTTCTTTCTAGATTTATACTTCGATCTACACTGGGTCTTGCAGATTCAAAACTCATTCTACTCATTTCACTGGTCAGGCTAATTGTATTATCTTCTTTAGGCTCTTCTTTAGCTAATGAAGGTCCTTCTCCACAATATGATCTTGTACTCATGTTTCTTAATAATTGGGGTTTAATGGTGATTTTACCCTCCTCATCAATTTTTATTATATTTTTTTTATTGATTTTTATAGGGTTGGCAAAGCTAGATATCCATGAACGATTGATTTTGATCTCCTGAGGATTGCACGTAATCGTTCGGATCTTTTGCATAGGTGTAGGACTTTTAAATTTTTCTGCTTCTATTATTGTTACCTTGGTCTTTGGGTCTATGGTATTATCTAATTTATAGATAATTTTTCAAAATATCCTTAAAAGATATCCTCCTCTTTTCATGTCCATCCCAACTGTTTTTATCTAAAGAGATAAAACGTTTTTAGAAAATTCATCTTTTAGACTCACATAATATCGTAGTCGACAATTGAATCTTAATGACCCATTACATAAATTGGTCTTTATCCCTGTGATAATTTGATTATTGAATTTAGTATGCCTAATGTCATAGAGTAAAGCGTAAAGATCAATATCTTTACCATAATATTGTAATGGAGTGATTTGAACTTGGACACTTCGAACATGGATATACCTATAATTTCGATCTTTGTTATGCTTAAGGATGTTTTCCCAATTAATGAGATTAATTTCTCCAACGTCATAGAATCCTTTATCTCCAAATCTCCTTCCATCATTTCACATACGTACTTGCTGTTTAATTGAAAGATGAATTTTTTATAGATCATGTCTTTTTGGATTATGGGAAGGACCTAATCTCCTTTGACATCTTCGTTTTCATTGTTTACAACAAACTCTTCTCCTTGAAGATCACCAAGACTAATCGAGCTACTTTTTATCATATGACTTGTTTCTTCATAATCACTTTCTTCATATTCATTGTCCAATATAATTTCAATAATTCCTTTGTTGTTATTTAGGGCTAGATCTAATGCCTCATCTTCAGTACGCTCAACATAATCTCAGCTTCTCAAGGTTTCAATATGCTTGTTGTTCTTCCTATTTTTGCATTCATTAGTATAATGTCATACTTCTCCGCATGCCCAACATTTACAATTGTTTTTCCTGTAGGACAATAAGCGGCTTTCCTAAAAAATGTTCGTTTTTTTAGGACTTGGTTTGTTATAATATTTTCTTCTATAATTCTCACCCTTTTGCTTGTTAAAGCTCGTTTTCTTATGGAATTTTCTTGTCCTTCTTTTTTTAGGTTCTTTTTCCCATTGGTGAGGTGAATCCCAGCAAGTGAAGAACTGCTTCTTTATCTGTTTTTGCTTTTGAAGATCAAGACATTGATCATTGACCCATTTTGGTAAATGAGAGATTCTTGAACTAAGGGTATCAATGACATCTATTCTTTCAGGCCATGCCATGTATTTTTCATTAATTATGGAATTTATAGGATATGACAATTTGTCATAGAACATACCAAGATTAGTTTCGTCATGCCCAATTTGGTAATAATATTGACTGAATTCAGCAATATAATTTTCTAGATATCTCATATCTTATAGTTCTATAGTATTAATCTTTCTTTGCCATTCTCTTATGTTTTCTTCAGAATCAAGTTTTGCTCCGATGAATTCGGTTTCAATTTGTTTACACAAATTCTTGAGCATAGCATCTAGTGTTTCCATCATTCTTAATGTATTTTCACCGTCTTCACTTAATGAATCATACCAGTTAGCTACAGTGCCAGAAAAACTATGTTCGATATAGTTTAGAAAGTTTGTAGCAGTCCATGTAGTATTTAGGTTTAAGACACTATTCATTCCTCTTTTCCAGTGCTCAAATATTTCTTCTTTATTACAGGTTCCATCAATGTTTAAGGTGTATCCTGTTTGACCAATTGGGATAAAGCCAATTTCTTTATAGGTCGTGATTTTCCTTAGGATAAACCAAAAGGCAAAATTACTTGTACGTCCTGCTGGAACGTACCTAGGCCTTAAGAAATAAGTATTTCTTCTAGAAGGCTCATCAAATTCTTCAGGCTTAGGAACAATATTGTTAACTAGATTGGTCTCTATTTCATATAAGTAGAGCTATTCTCCAATCTCATTTTTCAACAGTCATTTTACCATATTTCTTATCCAGTTTTCTCCTAATTTCTTCTAATGGTAACACATAGAGATCTTCTAATTTAATGAAATTCATCTACTGATATATTTCTTCTTCTAATTGAACACTATTAGTCTCTTCATTATCGTCAGATAACACATTATGTTTATCACTAATTGCACCCATATCTTATTTAATTCTTCTGAATTTTGTTCTTTTTCGAACATTTTCTGTAACTCTTCAAGAGTATACTGCTTATACGCTATCTTCTTTTTCTACTTTTTCAGCCAATTTTACACCGAATTTTTCTCCTCCTTCTTTTTGGATTTTTATATCTTGTAATGGAAATGGAATTTGGTTCTTTAGGTTTTGGAAGGATATTTATGCTGAAATGGAGTATTCATACTGGAAGTAGATTTTTCGCTATGTCTAACTTCGTTAATAAGAGAAAAAAGCAGTCAACTGATTCTTAAGCTCCTTCACTTTAGTCTTAATTTTAGCTAATTCAGCTTTTAATTCTAGAGCTATATCAGTAATATAGTTTAACTGAGGTACTAGTGAAATAATTCTTTCTGGACAGTGAACAATATGCGCATAATTAGGACCAGGGCAAGCAGGTGATGATTTAAGCATTAGACATAGTTAATTAGCTTAATTAGGCATTAATTAGCTTAATTATCTTAGTTTTTTTTAGTCACGTGGGTCTGGTACTAGATGAACGAGGACTTCGAGTACTAATATTGTGAAAAATACCACATACACAATTTTAGATTTTTTGAAAGTAAGTTTTTAATGATTTGTGCTAAAATGCAAATATGAAAAGTTCAGGGATTTGCTAATAAATTTCAACTGTGATTTATCCCCCAATGTTAATGATGCAATAACTCAATGGACTTGATTGTAGCTTTTTCAAAAAGTTGGTCCTGTAAATAAATACACCAAAGTTCGATGTACCCAAATGTAAATTACAACCATAATCTTCCTTACAAATCACAGGAATCACGCTTTATAAGAACTAAGTTAACTTATATTGCATTTCGTACTAGCTCCTTCATTTGAGCTATGAAAAAACTAAAGCGTTTCCCAACATGCCTAAGATTAGTTTACATAGCTAGCCAACTATAGCCCATCACTCCTAACCCCGGCCAACCTCCTAATCACAACCTAACCCTGTTATTGATCAGAAATGTTACCAAAGACTCCCAAATGGCCAATAACCCCAAATTTTGGATGACCAGCTGTTAAAAAGACATGACATAAATGTTTGGAGTGGGCATTTGATGCAATTGTCACTTTATTACGCTTGTAACCTACAATCAAGGAAAAGATAGATATGACCTAGACCAAAGTTGTCATAAGCCTTGACCTTGATAATGATTAATTTAAAGGGTAAGCCAGCTACTATTTGTTTAAACAAACCCAAAAATTCACCACCAATGGGTCTTTTTTTGGGGGGAGAGAGGATTTAAAGTAGAGGGAGAGAGGTGATCTCAATAAAATTTTTCATTAGCTAAATATGATTTTTACAACATAACGGAACCCTCTTATGGGAGTATT
>JACYFF010031954.1:78862737-78878981 GCA_017589665.1 Selenicereus undatus | reverse complement strand
ACACACACACACACACACACACACACACACACACACACACACACACACATATATATATATATATATATATATGTCATTAACTTATTTAGTAGTTGCAGAATTCAATGTTGCTTAAAGAAGATGTTATATGTAATGACTTGCAATGTGTACCTACATTGCAATAAGTGTAAATCTTAGTAGACATCATGGACTTAATGGGTAAACATTGAAAAGTAGTTTTTGTGGAGACTCCTTCACCTAATGTGTTGAATATTTGATGAAAGGAATCTTATAGTGATAGTAATGGAGTTATATGCCTAGTGTAATGTGTATGTAATGGTGTGTGTTTTACAGATGTATGTAATGGAGTTACAAAGTGTATGGAAACAGATGTGAAGCCTTATAAAAGACATCATGTACGTAACAGAAAGGACTTCGAAAATGGATAGTTTGGGAAGTGGATCTATTTATGTGAATGAAGGAGGGGTAAATACGACGAGCAGCCCATCAATGTCTTTAAAAGAGGAGGAAAGTACAAGTGGTGTGAGCCTATCAGGGGGTGATATGATCATAGAAGATAGAGGATAAAGGGAATAGAGGTAGTACATATTGCCAGTTGCAGTTTACCATAAAAGAAGGAACAAAGTATAAGTCAGAGAGAGAGGGTTTGAGAGAATGCTTTGTATTGGACTTCGAATGCTTTGAATGGCTTGATGTGCAAATGAGCCCTCTTAAGGGTATATGTATCCATCTATCTCCTCAATAGACAATAGAGATCTATTTAATCCAACGGTCATTATTATACTTTTAGAATATTCTATATAAATATCCTAAATACCACACAAGTGTACAACTATGTAGAACATTCTATAGAATATTCTGGAATATTCTAGTATAGCCTAGAAGGTTCTAGGACTATCCACAAGTTCCTAGCTACTCTAGAAGCTGCTAGAATAATCTAGAAGTACCTAGAATACTCTAGAAGATTATAGAGTATTCTAGAACGTTCTAATGTATTCCAGAAGGTTCTAGACAATTTTGGAAGATTCTGAAATATTCAAGAACTCTTCGAAAACTCATCTGCTGACAAGAGGTAGATGGTGGAAGGTAAGTAGGGGAAAAAGGGAGTGACAAGCACCATTCCTGAGGGAGTTAAGAAATAGGCAGAGGCAGGTGGCGATGTTGTGATTTGACATCAGTGCACTCTTAAAGCCATTTGTGCTCTAAATGATGAGTTAAAGGACTTTTAGAATAAAGTAATTAAGGGAACAATGTAGAGTCAAGTGTTGGACTGGCCATTTGGGATAGATATACACATAGTCCGGCCCCTCATTGGAAAGTAGAATAAGGGTATGAACTCTTTCAAGCTTGGCTAGAGGGAGGTCCGAACTCTTTCAATCTTGGCTGGAGGGAGATACCATTCTCAGTATATGAAGTGGATTAGTAACGGGTCTCCCAACTACTGGGAACCCAATTATATTTGAATGTAGACAGGGTTAGGTTAATAACAGGGGATGCTGAAATCGTTCAAATTCAACAAGAGCACGAACTGGAACTAACTACACTTATTTTCTAGTTATTCAAAGACAATACGTTATACTGTAAGTAAATGTTCGTTTATTTGATGCAAAAAGAAATCATTTTAATCAAGCACGACTGACAAAGAGGGACACGTATCATTGCTTGATGCAAACAATATGGTCTTATTGTGTATTCAATTAATTCTGTACTTCATGTCCATATTATAGCTTAAATTGATTCATTGAATTGAGTGCCCTACATTTTCTTATATGTTTATAAGGATTATGCTAATGATGCCCTGTAAACAGCTTTAGCGGTTATTAGTGTACTCCGTACAAGTGTCAGTCCACCTCACATGGTAATTACTTGTTATTTGCCTTTCTCTTAGCTGATGTTATTTTCAATGAACATTTTCTTCATGTTATGTGTTTACCTACAATTCAGTATTGGTTTACTAGTGTTCACTTCATTGATATCGTGGTAAACTTAAAATTGATACTAACATACACCCTTTTCTCGTATCATTCTCCTGGTTGAGAGAACTAGCTCTACCCAGTTTTGGGAAGTATTAGCTTTACAATTTTTTAATATATGTCTACCTAGGTATACGAGTACAGGTAATGTGGTATGTAGACGTCATATGTACCGCTTATCCTTCCTATATGGTTAATGATTCAATCCCTAGAACGCATCATTGAGTGTTGCTAACTCATAATAGTTGAGGGGCAGGTGCAAATAACAATTCGTTTAATGAAGCATGTCTCTCAGAAAGGGACACGTATAATTTTTGCATCGGTTAACAAGTATTGACTTCACTCGTAATGTGCACATAATAAATTTTTAAACCTAATACATCGTATCACTAAGCTCCCCTCTATGTAACTAACTTTCACTCCCTACTAATGGGAACTATGCGGTTTATCTCATTTTTGATTAGGTAACGTCAAGGTAAATGAGTACATAGGAGTGGTTAATAGCAAAAATTTATAAAGTGTTTTTTCCATGCACATTTAAATGCATGTTAGTAAGAGGTCCTGTAAGAGAGAGTAGATCATTTTGTAAATTAACATTATTTCATTTGTTGTCATAAAGAGCAATATGTTTACATATATCACTGCATGTGCATACAAAACAATCACCAAATAACTGACAAGCCATCTTGATTGATGACATATTTGTCAAGCATAGTTGACTCAGTATGAAATTTGAACTACTTGCACATGATCATGCATCAGTGGTACACACAATGGTGCACATCTCCACACACTATCCATCCAGTCCTAGAAATACACTACATATACCAGTGTATCATTCATTGCTTTCCACAGTGAACACTACATGGGGAGTGGGTCAACATCGATAATGGATGTAACCATTGAACCTGCAAAATGTGATCTCTTCTCATACAGTCAAACAATATCGAAACATTTTGGTTGTACTACAACATATTTATCAAGTCGACAAATTCAAACAAGATAGACCACAATGGTGTATAATTAGTAAAGCTCTTGCACGACTGGGATTAAAAGTATGTGTAATTAAGAAAATGTCTACCAAACCATTACGGTTTGCCCCTTGTAAGCACGCCCTACTTTTGTCTGTCCCGTCTGAACCCTCAATCAAATGTTCAACTTGCACAACAACAGTAGTTGGCATCAACATCAGCTTCGGAATTACTACGAGCCCTCGGTATATGCCCAACTTTCTGCACTAGAGTGCACATCCTCACACACTGTCCATGTACTTTAAGACAGATAATACATATATTAGGTGTAGTCGTTACTTATCATAGTACACATGACACTATGGTAGTGTTAACAACGATGCTGGGTACAACTACTGAACCTGCAAAATGTGACATCGTCATAGTCGAGTTGAACATCACCCAAACATTTTGGTTCTATAATTATAAATAAGTCAATGTCATAAACTACAATAACAAAGACCACAATGACATACATTTAGTACACCCTATCATATTAGGGTTATTAGCCTGTGTACAAACCAAAAATACAATCAAACCATTAGGTTTTGTCCCGTGCAATCACATCTTGCTTGTCGTTATGAGTACAATTTTTTTTCTTTGAATGTATGCCTTTCTTCACTCTTATGGTACACGATCCTCACTATATTTCATTCGATTTGGATTACATAGCAATAAATAACCCTACTATCATGATAGATAGTCAACAAAATCATGACATACCTGTATACACAGTCAATTACCATTCACAACAACGACAATATTGACAACATGCTTATTCCACTGACATATAACTAAAATTTACTGCCAAGTACAATAATGTTGTATACCTAATTAGTTACAGCAGTCTACCCATATGAGATTTTTCTAGTTCTTCATCTTTATATTTACCAGTTACCTTCATCATTGGCTCCCCACCTTCGCCAGAAACTGTAGAGAGGTAGAGAAACGGTTGATGCGTTGCTGAAGTTGGACAACTACGTACTTTGCCTCATTCCATTCTTATCATCCATTTCTAGATCTGTGCTAAAAGCCACCAAATTTGCCTTGAATTCACTACACTTTTCACATAAACAGTGGAGAGGTTGGGAGAGGTGAAGGAGCATAAGTTGTATGGAGAGGGTTAATGGAATTCTTGAGGTTGAATGGAGACACACACAGAGAGAGAGCGACCGAGAGAGAGAGAGCAAACATGACATCCCAAGTATCCCCACTACCTCTCACAGCTTTCTATTTCCTCTAATAATTTCATTAAGGGTAGTTTGGTAATTTTTTCACCCACTTCTTTTTCCCTCCAAAATCAACACTAGATTGTTGGGAAAAAAAAATGACTTCATTGTACCCGTTTTAATGCATTACTTGCCTGTAGATTTCCTATATGATTAATATACTAATAGTGTCGCTTGTTTTATATCCCAAATGAGCCTTTGTCTTATGCTACTCTAGTTCACTTTATTTATGTTTGGGCTCCTTTTTATTTGTTTGGTCGTGAACTCTTAAGTCTATTTAGGCGGTTTATTATTAGATTTTTTTAAAATTTTATTTTTGTCTATAGATTTAGTTTAACTTAGAATTTTGAGTGTTATTTAATACTTTAGCTAATTAATTGAGTGGTAAAATTAATACTTCATCTTAAAAGGAGGATCCATACACCCCGGCTCATACTACAAATTAGACACTATGTGCTTGCGATAACATTTCATATTAACACACCCCAACCTTTGATACGACTTGCTGGGTCCAAGGTTAGTCATAGGAACAATTAGTTTCAACTAAGTAATTATATAACATCTACAAACCAATAATATGCAGAATTAAATACAAGTAATATTCAAATAGGACATTAAATTTAGAGTGGAAAACCTTTTAATGAAGATGGAAAAATCACGGGGCAAACCAACAAAAGAATTCCACTATAAGAAATTAAACAATTTGAAAATTAAAATTGGGGAACAAACTCACAAATCAAACAAATTAATCTTCAAATTGAAGAATTAACATAAAATTGAAATTAAACCTATAAATGACAAAAATCTAGAATTGAAATTGGTAAATAAATTTACAAATCAAACAAATCAAACAAATTAGACTGCAAAGTGAAGAATTAACCTAGAATTGAAACTAAACCTATGAATTAAACAAACTTGGAATTGAAATTGGCAAATAAACTAGCAAATCAAGCAATAAAAATAAATTAATCTATAAATTGAAGAATTACGTAACAAATTCAAGTAGATTAAGCATTTAAAGTGAATTAGTATAAGAATAACTCACAAATTTTGTTTGGAGAGGGGGGAGGTAGTTCTAAGGCAAAAAGTATAAAAAAAATAAAAAAATGAAATGGCATTTCAGGGGTTCAAACTCACAAAATTAGGGAACTAACCATAGCAAACAAGTGAACCTCCACCGCCGAGCCAAGGGGAGTTCAATGGAATAGTATAGCCTATTTTCAATTTAGATCAATCTTCATTTTTTTTAATTTCTACCATATATTTTTTTTTTTGGGAGTGTCAGAGGTGCCTCCACTGACACCATGTTGGATCCGGCCACAGGATGTTGTAGTGATGAATAATCAATGCTCAAAAGCTTTAATTTATATTAGCCAAAGATCTTGGGGAACAAGGCAATGCTTGCCTAAATTATGCTTGCGCAATGATCTTGGAAGCTTATTTGAAAGGAATTACTATTATTGTTTTGTGTGAGAGTAAGCAAACTAGTTCTTCGACATTTAGCTATTAGTGAAGCTTCCATGCTACTACCAAAATGGGTGACTGTGGACTTAGTAACGAGTGATTATTAGAATTCACATGAAGTAACCGATAACAATTAACTAAAAGTTTGGTATCGATGAAAAGTAAGTAAACAGCGGCAACATGAATAAGGTAATTTATTTTAATCAAAACTTTCAGAGGGTGATGTGAATATTATAATTAAATCTAGTAACTATTAAGGGTTAAAGCGAACAGTAAAAAGATTCACAGAAAGGATGACTAATAGTTTATACACACGAAAAGGATTAAGTATTATTTTAGTTAAGTATGGGTATCATCACACCGGTACGCTAAATACTGCACCATACGAGATTAATTATGTCTATTAATGTCATTGTAGCATGACTGTTGTTGTTGTGATGCTTATATGATATGGCTAATATAGTTTTCCAAGGGATCAAAATGATTCTGCCGAAAATAAAAAAGAATGACAAATAAAGATAATTAAAAGACAAAATTGCAATTATGCATTGAGTAGAGTCACCAGTGAGTTTTAGGAAACTTATAAACGGTATCACTTTTTGAAGCAAATCATATTGATAGGAATAACCGAAAGCGACAGCTGATCGCTTCAGAAAGATTTTCGAAAGGCCCCCGATTAATCCCTAGTGTTTGGACTATATTGACGCCTTTGAATCGAGGACCTATATTCGGGGGTGATGGTACGATGATGTGATGAGATGCATCACATCACCGCTCGTCATTACAGACGGCTTCTATTATTCAATATGGGAAATAAAACTTTTAATCACACTAACACATACTTGTGCAACATATTAGTATAAATCATATTAAATCATAACAAAAATACAAATGTTCGTCCAATACAAACAAAAGTAAAGTAAATAGTGTCGGTGGACGGGACTACCTAAAGATTAGATCTTTAACGATGGTGAAATCAAAACAATAACAACAGAGAACAACTGGAAGAGTGGAAGAAGGATATAATTTTACCCTTAGGACAGCCCAACTTATTTACTTGGGAAACCTAACAAAGTAATTAATCCTTGGTGCCTTCATTAGGAGACTCAAGATTTGATCTCTCGAATTTTGTGAAAAACTCACAATTTTCATTTTTCTCACAATGACAATATCTCGTGTCTCACTGATCTCAATTGACTAATGATGATTTGATGATCTTAACCCCAGACAGCAACCTCCCTGTTATAGTGGATGAATAGATCGACTTAGCTTAGGAAAAGAAGACCAACTCCTACTCTTATCAAACTTAATCTTAATAGGTTCACTAATTTGACTAGGAATATGACTAATTAAGCACAACAAACTAATTAACCTTGAACTAGAATTAGGATTAACTAAACCGACTTGGACTTGGGGCGGGGAAAAGGAGGAAACCCGGTCGTGTTCCCTATTGGTGAACCAACCGGTTCCCTGGCCCAGTGGGCCTATTAACTCACATGCCTTGGACTCTGGTTGCCTTAATTGGACTCTCATTCGCTTAATGACTTCGTTGGGCCCCAAAATTATAGCTGGGATTTTGTTTCCATCATTGGCCGATTTAAAAATATAGATACCATTTTTAGGAGACTACATTTAGCCCCCACTTATAAGGTGATGGTGAAAGTAACACTCTTAACTTATAGCTGCTTGTCTGGTTGTGCCGATGTGATATCCAAACCTAGCTACTGAGGGTCATGAGATTCAGCATCCGCCAACTTTCGCCGTGATAGTTTCCTGATAATGTGAAATCCAAACCTAGCTACTGAGGGTCCTAAGATTTGGCATCTGCCAACTTTTGTTGTGGCGGTAGCCTGATGATGTGAAATCCAAATTCGGCTACTAAGGGTCCTGAGATTTCGTATTCGCCAACTTTCACCGTGACAATGGTCTGATGATGTCCTATTGTGCCGGGAGCCAGCAGGTTCTTATTCTGTAGCCGGATTAGTGGAGCTTTTGCCGATTTAGCAAATTTCATTATCGCCAAAGGACCAAACCTTTCACCAGTCTAGTGGTTTCCTTGTTGAAGGAGGAGCAAACCTTTCTCTACGAGTCTAACCCTTTTCCGGATTAGCAAACCTTTTGTAAGTCTAGTGGACTTATCCTTAAATTTTTGATCTTGCTTAAGGTCTCTTGCCTTATTTGCTTACTATTATTTTTTTGCTGATTCTTTCTTTCCTCTATTATTGCCAAAGCTAATGCATCCTTTGAATAACTTGAGTGATAAATTGACAAGTTTAGACTTATCGCTTGCTTGGCATGTAGAGGTGAACTCGCCCGGGCCCCCTTTTTTCCATTTGCTCTTCTTTACCGCTTGTAGATTACCTTAGTTCATGGGAAAGGTAATGTTTGTGGCCACAATTCCCCTTGAAAGTCGGTCGGGTCTCCCTTGACCATTTTTTCCACTTTCCTTGTTTTCTGCTTGTTTGACAAGGCAATGCATGGGAAGTTTCTTCTTTATTGAGTTTTCAAAGTTGCATGTGTGAGGGTGATACCAAATGCGTCTCTAGGCCAATGTTCTTGCCTTTTCTTCTTTGTTTTCTTATACACAATAGATGCTTGAATTCTTGGATTCCTTCCTTGTCGCATGCCATGACACTGGTCGAGCCCTTTATGCTTTGGATATTCTTTTTTGGCTTGCTTTCTCTTTAATTTAGAGTGTTTTGTTTACATACTTTTGGCAAAGAATTCCCAAGTGGAACCTGGCTGCTTTCCACCTTGTTTGGCTTGCCTTCTTCTTCTACAAAATAGCCCCCTTGGATTTGCATAAGTCAGACCATCATTCTATCTTGTATTCGGGTGTGCATTCCTCTATTAATTCCTTAACTTTGTCATTTCTCCATTAGGAATATCATAATTGTGTTTTGAAGAATTGTGAGTGCAAAAAGAGCTCATCCACCTCATAAGGAGGTAAGGGTTTATCAAGTTTCTTCACTGAGAGGGAATGAAGGCTTGTTGATGCCTGGAATGGACTTGATCTCTTACTAGATGCGGGTTGTCATGCATTGAGCCATGCTACTGTAGATGTAGTAAGTGTTCTTATTTCTTCACTTTATTTCATATTTCTATCTAATGTGGATCTCATGTCATTTTTTGTTTATTTCATTTTCAGGATAATCTAACAAGGGTGCTAGTGCCCCTAGGAAATTTCTGAGCGAGTTAGGCGTCGGAGAGTTCAAATCCAAGCCGTGTTAGAGCATGCGGGGTTTGGTGTGTTCTATTCCGCATTGAGCAGAGTGGTGTATTTAATCAACCAAATGTGTTATAAGTGGTGTGGTCGAGAGGTTCTAGGACACGACCAACACATTTCTCCTCCCATTTAGGGAGATGACTATAACTCCTTTCAATTTTTCTATGCTAACGGGTCTTCGATTTACAAGGGAGTCGTTAGTATACCAAGAGGATTTCTACACCCTTCGCAACCAACTCTTGCACCTTTTTGGTCCGATCATGCAGTCTACTCCTCATGAAAACCATTTTTCTTATAGTATTCCCATCAATTTGATGGGTGATAACGAGTGGTGGCCACAACATTCGCCCGATCAACAATCCGACATCATTCTTACCCTTCTTCTTGGCATGACTATCTTCATTGACCTTGGTAACCGTTGTCATTACTTGGTTAGCTTGCTTAACTTGGATAGAGTAAGAAGCTTAAACTAGGGAATTCCAACATATTCCACCCTTAACTGTGGAATGTGACAAAGAGTGTAGAAAACCAAGCACACTCGTGGGGAACAAAGTACAAGTCTGCAACTTAGAGGTTTGTGGGGAGTTATCGAGGTAGCAACTTTTACCCTTTTTTAGTTCCCCCATACTTGCTAACTTTTAACATTAGCTATTTCATTTTGCAACTTTGCTTTTATGGATATTTCCCAAATCTTTTGCCAAGGTTACAGGTTCTCACAAGATTCTCTGCAATGGTCTCATGGACCAAGGGAAATCATATTCAATGGCGGTTCCAATAAGGAGATCTTCAATGTCTCTGTGTGGTCATCAATACTTCAGAAATGGTAACGTTATTTTATTCTGAAAATAACTCAACCGTGGGATTTTGCTCTTCTGACCTGCTCTTTAACCGGCCAATTTTCACCCATAGAAAAATCGTATTGTGCCTCCCCGAAGTTGAAGTCGCTCAATTTTATACTCAACGGCGGATCCTTATGGAAGGACCTTTTAGTTTCATCTGGTACTTACTGCCCAAGTTGCCAATCGGTGAGCTCCATTTATTCCTCAAGATCCGCCCTGATCGATGTTCTATATAAGAACTCTTACTGTAAAAGATATAGTAGAGATGAACGTTCTTCTTTGCTTTATTCCCTTTTATTCCATTAATGATGCTAACATTTGCAATTCTTGTTTTAACAGTGACTGCTACTGAGATTCCTATGCTGAATTTGAACGTTCGTGTATTCGGAGAAGGGAAGGAAGCCATTTATATGGATGCCCCATTTGTTCCTGAATCAGAGTGCCTACAACTCCCCTTTCCGCCTACTTTTACTAGGGTACACGTGTTGCTTATTTTGTTTGCCATAAGCTGAATTACAACCTTTTAACTATTCTCTTCTTTTTAGTATAACTGCCAACAGTCTGGGTTAATAATATGCCATTTCCACTCCTTTAGGAAGGCATTTGAAAACCTTTTTACTTTTCATCATCCTCAAATGAACGAAGTAAGTTTCTCTCTTTGAGTTGACCTTGCATATTACTCCCTTTCATTAATGTTTCTTCATATATGCGACAGGGACCGGAAGAAGATGTTCCTCCTTAGAGGTCTCATGCCTCTCATTTCAGAAGGCATTCTTTTGCTAGAGCTCAAGACATTCTTGAGTCTTCACATGCCAGAGAAAGGAGCCAATATCCCGACTTCCTATTAGAGGTCGAACTACTTCAAGTTTACGATACTGCATATCCGTATGCTTTGTCTACTCCTTTGGGAGAACCTTATGTGCCCCGTATTTTATATGGTGATTCTTCATCTAGAGTGGTGCATGATGATCCTCTACACCATTCCGGGACCTCTAGGGGCAATCCTTAAGTCGACACAGATTATGATTATACTTCAGGCTATGTTCTCTATGTTTTTGGTGGAAATAGTAATGGGTTCCCAAATAATTAGTAGGGGTAATCACATTAAGTCTATATATGATGATTTTACTTGTAATGTAATTTTCCTTTTTTTTACAATGTTAATTTCATGCAAATTTTTATGCAAGATCACTATGACTCTAACGCACATTAGCCCCAACTTCCCCCCAAAATAAAAAGACGCAAAGCAAAAGGGCATGGTAATTATTTAAGAGCTCTGTGGTCCTGAGCAATAATTCAAAAACTTTGTTGAATAATTTTTGAACGACAATCAATCAAATTTTACAAGCCAAGCAGTGGAAAAATAATAAAAGGGAAGAAAACAGGAGCTCGCCTAGCCCTGGATACCGGTCGGTATCTCCACTGCGCTTTTTTGTCAAGTCCACATTGGATTTGCGCTCTTGACTAGTATGAATTGGATATGGCTTTTGATCTCGTGCAGTCATGGATCTTGGTTGGCTTCTTAGGGAACAGCTGGCAGAGTGCTACTTGGATTTTGATCAGCTCTTTGGAGCTATAAATTAAGACTTCTTAATTTTGCTAATTTTCATCAATTGGTAGTGAGATCACATAAGCACAATCACAATGTCGTTTGAAAAGATGATCACTTCCTGGCTCCTTTCGCTTGGCACCACCAATAAGCATGACCTTAAGAGTCTTTGGGTCTTCGCTTGATTGGTCTTTCTTAGCCTATGTGAAGTTAAGATTTCAAGGGATTTCCTTAGGGGTGCTGCCACTTTTTGGGGTTCTAAACTGCATGTCTTCCACATTGGGATGCGTAAATTATTTCCACCCATGCACGAATTTAGTGCTATTATTGGCTTTGCCCATTATTACCCTCTTGTTGTACCTTACATCCCTAGGGATATTTTTTCTTTGTATGGTCAAGTCTTAGGTCTAGATAAAGAGGGTGTGGCCACCATACTTTTTGAGGATGAGGTGGACTTTATGGCCGTATTCTCTTACCTTAAGAAGAATAGTCGTACCCTTGACAGTGTGTTTAGGCTTAGGGCTACCCTCCTTTGTCTTCTTGGGGCTTTCCTATTCATGGATGGTTTTGAAAATAAGGGGCATGCGATGCTTTTGAGCGTAATAGAGGCAGTATGCTGTGATGCCGAGACTATCTTGTGTTTAGACCGTATCCGCCATCATCCTAATCAATTTTTCTCAAAAAACCCATTGCTATTATAGGTGGGCCCCTGCCTTTCCTCTCTGTTTTCTTTTGTTGTTGTTTTTTTTTGGTTCGGTTCTGCTTTCTTTCTTTTTTGGTCTCTTATGTGCTAGCAAACTGGCCGGCATATCCCTTGGATGTTGCTAGCTTTTCTCCATTTTTTTGGTAGATTTGGTTGCTCGAGCATCTAAGACTAACAGAAATTCTAAGGAATGTGAACACTTACCCAGCCTTACAGTTCTACAAAAGAAGTAGACTTTTCAAGGATCAATCCTCTTGGAGAAACATCCTCCCTATAATTCTGCCTAAAGAGGCAATCTAGATCGGCTTCTTGGATAAAGTTTCTCCTCTTCGTTGAGTCATTTGGTGGTGTCGCACACGACGATTTGTGGCCAATAAGGAAAGCCTTGCCTATATCGGTCTCATCGACTTATTCATTGGTACTCATTATTTTTCAGGTCTAATAAAGAGGCAATTTAGTCATAAGCAATGTGTCCCTACATTGGATTGTATCATCTCTAGGTTCTGTACGAATGACCATTCTCACATCAAGTATTGGGTGGACTATTGGCTACCCTTGCAATGCCGTATGTCCTATGCTCTCCACACATCTATGAGCATTATCTGCCGTGGATGACCAAACGTGATGCTGAGACAAGAAAGGTCCTATGCTAAGGAGAGTGCTACTATAAAGGAAAGATGGAGAATGACCCGTCCTGAAATGGGAAGAAGAGCGCTAAGGATCCTACCTCCTAAAAGATAGTCTCTCCAGTTGTGAAGGACAAGAAGTTAAAGAAGGATTAGGAACGTTAGCTTTGCCTCTTTTATAAAATTTAGTGCTTTTATAGCAATAATGTGCTATTAGGACTTTGTTTTCAAGTTTTATGCTCTTAAAATTTTCTAAATGGCAATAAAAGTATTAACTTTGGTTCTGTTACTATTAAAACTCCTTGATTATTTGCACTTTTCCTGCATAAATTTTCCCTTTTTTCCTTTTTTTTTTGGTTGTTCGTTGGACTGACCCTATTTGCTGTGAGAGAGAGAGGACCGAAATAAGTTTTCTGGGAATTTGACCCGGTTTCTGTATGAAACTTGCCAGTGTCACTCTCATGATTGGCCTATTTGGCCTGCTCCTTTAGGCCCCGACCTTTGCTCTTCTTATCTTTATCTTTTTTGTCAACATAAATAATTAGCAATTAGGCGACACCAATAGGGCTTTCTATGTATCTAAGATACGGCATAATGCCTTCTTAGTTCATTAATCGCATATTTTATTGTTATTTCTTTTGCGTGGGCCTAACATGGGCCTTATGAACCTATTGTGGATTCAAGTATGAATCAAAAGCTTATTATGGACAGCTAATCCAAGGTGGTATATTGAGTATATTCCTCTCTATTTATGTCCATAAGTTTTACCGCTCCTCCAAGCAACATAGTTTTTATGATATATGGGCCTCGCTAATTAGGTCTAAATTTTCTTCTTAGATCTTGTATTGGGGCCCGTATTTCCCTTTACGACCCGATCACCTTCTTGGAGGTTCCTAGGCTTCACTTTGTTGTTGAAAGCTCTTTAAATTTGAGCTTGGTAAATATGAACATTATGTAACATCCTTAACCTTTTTTCATCCAACATCACTAACTCTTCATATCAGGCTTTTGCCCGTTCCGACTCTAGCATTTTGGTTTCTACAATTACCCTAAGTGAGGGTATTATTATTTCAATTTGCAGTACCGCTTCTATTCCATATACCAAAGAGGATGGAGCAGAACCTGTGGAGGTGCGAATTGATAACTTATACCCCCATAACGCAAATGGGAGTTTATTAGGCCACTCTTTATAGTTTTCAACCATTGTCTGGACTATCCTTCAAACATTTTTATTTGCTACTTCAACTGCTCTATTTGCTTGAGGCTGATAGGGAGACAACTTCTAATACTGAATCTTACATTTTTCAAGTAAGGTTGCTACTTCCTTTCTAAAATGACTCCCTTGATCACTTATTAGCTCATGTTGTACATTATATCTGCATATAATGTTATTGAGGAGGGATTTAGCCACATGCTTTGAAGTGATTTTAGTATAAGAGGCCACTTCTACCCACCAGGTGAAGTAGTTGATTACTACAAGCACATATTCGTGCCCGTTACTCGCTTTTGGTGTAATTTTCCCAATGATGCGGATTCCCTATACTAGAAAGGGCCATTGGGAAGTTATTGACGAGAGGAATGAGGGAGGCTGATGTTGCAAATTGGCATATACTTGGCATTTAGGACACCTTCTTACATATGCATAGTATTATACCCGTATTATGAACCAATAATATCCCATCCTTTGGACCTTCTAGGCTCGCATTCTATCATTCATCTATGGCCTACATTCCCTAGCACGAAATTCTTTCTTGATTTCTCGGGCTTCTTCTTGCGTGACGCATAGTATATTCATGCCCATATCTTTTTTTCTTGTAAAGTTTCATTTATCCCTAAAATATTATGAGGCTAGCAACCTTAATGCTTGTTGGGCTTTTAGGGAAAATCCTAGTGGGTATTCTTTCTTTGTCAAGTATTGGTAAATATCGTAATATCAAGTAGTAAGGTCAGCACTCCATACTTTCATGGATAGCAATGAGCTAGTTTATTCCTCCTTTTTATTGTTAGAGGTATTGGACTGTAATACCTACGTGCTTTATATTCCGTTAAGTTGTTCGTAATGCCTTTTTGCTCTTTGGAAACCGTATTTTATTAACGATATGAGCTAAAATTATTTTCTAAGTACCTATGTGAGCGCTAATTTTATTAAAAAAGGATATTATTGTCATTGCTAATCTTATTACTATTAATATTATTATTAGTCTTGAAAATATTTCAATGATTTTTAATAAGTGTTAGTAACGATTATTAACGAGTACTAAATTGATTAGCAACTCGAATACGATTTGTACGTCAACCTTAGAAGTAGTTCGATGTTATTAAATCGAACCTAGATAAATTTGGGAACGAATAGTTGATGAATGATGATATTATCGATTTGGGTTTAGAAATCGGTTTACGAATTAGACTAGCGGTGTTAAGTATGAACTACCTTGGGTCGAATAAAAGAGAGTAGGGAAGGGGAATCTGGTAATTTCGCGCGCCCCCTTATTTCTCCTCTCCGCTGCCGCGACACACCCCCCTCCCGACATTCTCTATCCTCTCCTCTTTCTTTCTTCTTCTTATTCTTCTTCTTCCAGTCTCCCCTGTTCCTCCTCCTCTGCTTCGCTCACCGGAGCAAACCGCTGGCCTTGAGCCCCCAGCCAACTCCACGGCGCCACTGGCCGAAAATCAGGCACGATTGGGCTGATTTTGACCGGAGCAGAACCGACGCCCGGCAACCTCGGTGCATGCAAGGTGATTTCGAACTCCTCCTCTATCTATAAATTGTATTCTTGACCTAGATTTTTCCTAATTGCGTTTAATTTCATCAGAAATCGTGAGTTAGGGTTTTGGGTTTGGTGGTGTTCGAACCTCACGCAAAGGCAGTCGGATTTCTTGAGTGCGTGGAGTTCGAATTCAGCTTCAACCAAGCCAATTTGCACGCAATTGGCTTGGATTCAAGGTGGGTAAACCTTTAATCCCTCCTATTTTAAGGATTTCGCATAATAATTATATGAATCAGTTTATGGGATTGGTAGTTATGAGTATTTATGCATAATCATTATGAACTATGCTTGAGATGTGAATTATATATGTTTAGCTTTGATTCGAATTGGGTAAATTATGCTTGAGGTGTTAATTCGAAGTGAGTTATATATGTTTAGTTTCAATTCGAATAAATTTGGATGAATTATGCTTGAGGTGCTAATTCGAAGTGAGTTATATATGTTTAGCTTCGATTTGAATCAATTTGGGTGAATTATGCTTGAGCTGTGAATTCGAAGTGAATTATATATGTTTAGCTTCGATTCGAATCAATTTGGGTGAATTATGCTTGAGGTGTTAATTCGAAGTGAGTTATATATGTTTAGCTTCTATTCGAATCAATTTGGGTGATCTATGCTTGAGATGTGAATTCGAAGTGAATTATATATGTTTAGCTTCGATTCGAATCAATTTGAGTGAATTATGCTAGAGATGTTAATTCAAAGTGAGTTATATATGTTTAGCTTCGATTCGAATCGATTTGTGAATTATGCTTGAGGTGTTAATTCAAAGTGAGTTATATATGTTTAGCTTCAATTCGAATCAATTTAGGTGAATTATGCTTGAGGTGTTAATTCGAAGTGAGTTATATATGTTT
>JACYFF010031954.1:78826395-78840755 GCA_017589665.1 Selenicereus undatus | reverse complement strand
TATATATATGTATGTATGTATGTGTGTGTGTGTGTATATATATATATATATATAGAGAGAGAGAGAGAGAGAGAGAGAGACACCCCCACCACCCCACACACAAAATCTCCCAAAGCTAGCATATGGCACATGTCAAATTTTTAGAAGTTTGGACTTTTCGTGACCTAATTCCAAACCTAACTCCAAGCCACATAAATTATTTTTTAATTAAAATAATAAATAATAAAAAATGTGTACTGTTGTAGATATGAAATGCTTGAGAGATGATATATATCATGGTCATAATTATGGATCCTATTTACGATAAATATATAATTATTAATAAATAATAATAGATTTCTAATTTTTATTATTATTGTTGTTGTTTTTCTTCTTCTTCTTCATATGCTATTTTCAAATTTCTTAATATCTATTAAAAGTCAAAGAAGACAGTTATTCATAAACGGGGGAAGTATAAAGTTTATCTAGTAAGGAAAAAAAGAAAGAATTGAAATATTTGATTACATACAACTATATATATCAATCGGTTGTTGACTTTACCACCAAAATTCCCAACAATATTGAACATCACATTTACATAAATTGCAGCAATATACATGTCATTTTACATACATGTGGATGAGATGTTGTACTAAACACATGCCAGCCGACTACAAGCAGTAGTCAGGTACGGTAGTTATATATGAAGATATGTAAATGGAAAAACAAAATCATCAAAATCGTGCATATGAATGATGCGATCAGGGTAAAGTACAAAAAATAGTTTATTGTATGAATAATAAATAATTACAAATTATGTAAAAATATTGTACCCAATTGACCTTGAAAAACCCAGTGAGAAATTTATAATTAGATTAAGATATTATAAATTGATTTTTCTTTTTTTCCATTCATAAATAATTTTGGGAGCGGGTTTTGGACCTAATTTTAAAAAACTATTGTACTGTCTTTTACATAGGCTCGAATAACTTTTACATGAATTACATGAATTATAAATATAATTTGTTGTACTTTTTACACATAGAATTACAACTAGAATTGCACATAGAATTATAAATAATAGAAACACTAAGGTAGGTCTAAATATAAATATACCAATAAGCCAATTCCTTTTTGTCTTTCATCAAAACATATTAATAAAATATATTGTAAGGTTTAAGAAAGCTAACAATCTCTCCCTTTTTGATGAAAGACAGAACCCAATAAAAACAACACATGAATACAGTTTTGACTATTAGACCATGAATGCATTGCCAAACACTTCTTCCCCTTTTTGTGTTTCATCAAAAAGGTAGTGCAAGAGGGGGAAAAAAAAATTAGAGCATGTAAAAATTATGGCAAACAGTTAGCTCCCTCTTAACAAATCAATAACATATGAAGATGTTCCCCCTCAATCCATGACACTCACAAAAAAATATATAGGGGATAAAATACTAACCATAAAATTAATCAAATACGCTAATGCTCATTGACGTGAAATTCTCATAAACAACATAATGATGCAATAAGTGACTAACAAATTCTCCCCTTTTCAAGACTAAATCAAGGCTATCGAAAAATGATCAAGTGATATAATTTTTCTCTTCTAGAAACAAGCAATATAAGTATTAGGGATCATAATAATTATGGACAAAAGCATTGAGATCATATGTGCATAATAACATGTAATAATAGTATAAGATATGTTGGAATATTAATCATGCTCACCTTCTAAAGCAAATTGAAACTCAAAAATTTGAAAAATCAAAATTTCTCAAATAGGAAGTAAACCACGCAAAGATAACATCACCTTCTATTTGTTAAGAATTCAAATTTTGATTTCTATTCATGTTGTTGAAATAGAAATTGAAGCCATTGATCCAGTCACACCAAAATTTTCAGTTTCTGCCTATAGTTCAAGGTCTTGAACTGTATTTCAGGCCCTTGAAATCTGGGCAATGAACTGATTACCTATTATTTCAACCTCCTTGGATCATAAATACAATTTCCATGAGGCCTGAAATTTGGCACTGAACTGATTACCTATTATTTCAACCCCTTGGATCATAATGCAATTTCCATGAGTATTTCAACATTTCTCGGGCATCCAATTCTGCAATTTCATATTTCATTCTCATGTGGATGCAAAATTCCCTGTAAAACAAACTTATACCTTCCTCAAAACACATTTAGAAAATTTAGCTCCATAATCATGAATTTGCGCCATTATGGATGACCTTGTTACTTTTGGTACCCAAATTTGTGTGCCACTAGGACCATTTCTTTTAATAGGACAATGAGTTAAAATATATCTTGTTTTGCAACAATAATTGCAAGTAATAGAAGTCTTACTTTTGGAGTAAGTCGATTTAACAAAGAAGTTTTTATAACACTTCTTTTTATTAAACAGATTAAAACCGATTCCTTCTTTATTAAACGATGTTTTTTGTATGCCAAGAATTTTGTTTAAATTCCCTTCTCCTTTTGAAAATTTTAAGACAATTTTTTCAAGATTGGCATACTTCACTTGAAGCTCATCTTTTTCTTTCTCAAGAAGGACAACTTTCTCTTGAAAACTTTTTAAATCATTACACACTAAATCATTTGCTTTTCGAAATTCAACATTTTCTTGAGATAATTCAAAGTTCTTTTTGTTCAAATCTTTAATTTTAGAAATATGTCCTTCTTGATGTCTAATATAATAAAGTAAGACTTTTATTAACTTACGTTTAGAATAATTATGAAGACAATCATATACCTCATCCGGAGTGTCATATTCCATTTCCTCATCATCTTCTTCATCATCAATTGTGATTTTATCATCGTCGTCATTGTCTCTTCTTGACGAATCGAGATTTTCTTGACTTTTGTCTTCGTATAGTAATGTAAGTTTTTCCCAAAGATCTTTAACTGTCTCACAATAGCAAACATGGTTAAATATTTCATCATTTAGAGCACATTGCAAAATATATAAAACTCTAGAATTTTTCTTAAGCATCTCGTAGCCATATTGAGTGTATTCATTCTTCAGCTTGATAACAGTACTTCCATGATCTCTTGTCCAATTTGGTACAAAAGGACCATTTGAAATGATGTCCTAAAAATCAAAATTGATGTATCTAATAAATGATTTCATCCTGCACTACCAAAGAGAAAAATTAGTTCTATCAAATATTGGTGGACAATTGATAGAAGCATTTGATAAATTAGCCATGGATCTAGCTACAGGCGGTCAGGTCTTAAAATAATAACTCCTAGTCTGATATAAATTGTTGGCCCGGTTTGGCTAGTTAAATCACCCTAGAAGGCGGTGAATAGGGTGATGATCAATATCGCAAGTTAATTGATGTTGAGTTATTATATTTAAGTTTTGATGATAACAAATCCAAGTGTAAAAATGTGTCCAAGTAATGTTGCTCCAAACATGATCTGCAAACAGGCCTAACTGGTGTTTGTAATCTTTACTGTGTTAACTGGTTTGTTACATGTGAGAACAAGTCCTTAAAATAGGTTTTAAATTGGTGATTCTACATTAAGTCAAGAACGCCATCTCACAGTTGGTTGTAAGGCATGTTCACAACAGCTCTTCTAGCAATGCAAAGAACAACTCCAGCAAACAAGGCAGTCTTGGTGTTCACAGCAGCTCTACAAGTCTTGGACAAGATGACTGGTTCAAAACAAGAAGTCTTGGGTATATAGGTTTTATTTATTTATTTAGACTCTTGTTAATATGTCAATATTGAAAACATCATTTTAAACACCTCTTGAATCGGCAGTTGCGCTAAGCGCTTCAGAACACCAGTTGCGAACAACCCTGCAAACAGGGTGCCTAGGGTGTTTCTGAACAGAAACGGCTATGCTCGATTATTTTGGAAAAATTTATTTCGGCTGGCCAAAAGCTCTAAAATACTTTCTTAAAATCCAAGGATAGGATATTTTTGAGATACGAGTTATTATGGGAGATTTGCCAAAATTGTGTTGCTAAATATTTTCCAAAACCAAAAGATCTTTATCACCGATATTTTAGGAAGTGATTTATTCAAATTTCAAAGTTGAGATTTCTGGTTCCTTATTTGAAATTCTCCACGGCTATTTCAAACGAGAGGATAAGTTTTTATCTTTTAGAAACAAATCCCTTTTATTTTGGATATTTCTTATCCACTAGCCGTGTGGAAAATCCTTTGCTTGGAAATCTCCTTTGATACCATACTTGGTAGATTCTCAACAACCTCCTTGATTTCTTTACCGTTGATTTTCTTGGTTAAAAGCTTAACTCTTCTCTCCCATTTGGTAGACACAACAGATATTGAAAAAACACAGTGTGGTAAAAAAGGGAAAATTCTGAAAATCCGATTTTTACTCAAAAGTAAGAAAAGATTTCTTGAGCTTCAATTCGCAAAGAAAACCGTGACAAGCTGTGTTAATTTGAGTTTTCAAACCATTGGCATAATAGGATTTTCAGTGTACCTTACATCTGCTTAGTGAGAAGCACCCCCATTAAGGTGTTTTCAACCCTGATCTTGGATCAGAAAAGTGAGTGAGTGGTCCTTAGTCGTGTGGACTTTGGACGTGTCCAATCTGGTGAGATTTGGACGTAGTGTAACCGTTCTTAGGGAAGAAGGTTACGTGGTTGCAAGTTGTAACAAGGTGTGTTACATTTGTAACGAGTTAAGCCCGGTTATAGTGAAGTGGTTAAAAGCCTACACGAGGTAGGTCGTGGTTTTTCACACCTCAGTTGGGCTAAGAGGTGTTTTCCACGTAAAAATTGTGTGTGCTTTATTTCCGCATTTATCTTGGTGATTTTCGCACTTGCAATATCTGAAAACACCCCCTGCAAACAAGTCAACAGGGTGTTCGTCATCTGAGAACAACCTCTGTCAGGGTGTTTGTTACTTATAACGTAAAAATCAGACACCACAATTCACCCCCCTCTTGTGGAAGTATACTCTAAGTTCTAACAATTGAAATAAAGAGCGAAAACATAAACGGGGACAAGACACAAGAAATTTTTAATGAGGTTAGCCTCAACTAGGTTTAGTCCCCGCCTAAAGTTCCCTAATTATAGGATTAACCTAGTTTTATTATGAGGAATTGCACAACTCTATAGTACACCTACTCTAAGTTCCAAGTTACAAGTTGACCGTTCAACAAGTCATTGGTAGAGTTGACCATGCAGTTAGTTGACCGTTCAACAAGTCATTGGTAGAGTTGACCATGCAGTTCTATATCCCACCTAATTACATCATTGAACAATACAACTCAGATAAGTGAATAGCAATTTGAAGCTCAAAGTATCCAAGTATATGTTGTTGCTCTTTTCTCTTTCTTGTGTGTCTTTCTCTAGCTGCAAAAACCTCTTAATTTATACCCAAATGATGTTGAAAAGGTTGAACGAACTTTATGAAAGTGAAAGTTGCTCCAAGGAAGGAAAGGATGATTTTCAGCATTGGTTCAAGGCCTTGAATCCCCTATTTCAAGCCCTTGAATCTGGCAGTTCTGCTACAACGTCCATGATTTGATTCCAATGGTTACTTGCCTTGCTGGAGGGATATGCTAGAGCTAATTCTTAGCTTCAACATCCTTCCAAAGAACAAGGTCAAAATATATTGTCATAATTAGGCAAATGATGATTATTTCAAAAGTATTAGCATATAGAGAAACATAATATTATCTCAAGATCACATAATCAAATTTGAATATAAAGATCACATATTCAAATTTAAATACTAAATTATCCCAAAGATAAAATCAATCATGTCAATATCTACTTATAATCATATTACATTAAATAATAAAAACACTAAGGTAGGTCCAAATATAAATATACCAATAAACCAATCTCTTGTTGTCTTTCATCAAAACATATTAATAAAATATATTGTAAGCTTTAAGAAAGCTAACAAGAGTAAATAAGAGTAAGTGAAACAATTGATACATATGCCCCCTCTAAATAGATTAAAATATATTATAATTAGATTTTATGGGGGCAAATATGTAAAATCCTCCTCCTTACACTCCATTTTAGAGAGTAAGAAAATGGTGGGTTGAGAGGAGTAAAGGGGAGTAAGAGTTACTCTTACTTACTCCTCCTTAGCCTTCTTTTCTTACTTTCAAATAAGAGTAAATGGGTGTACTCACTCTTCCTTACTCCCTTTTACTCCTCCCTACTGTCCATCCAAACAGACCCTTATTTACTCTTACTTCTCTAACTTACTCTCCTCCCAAACGCACCCTTAGAGAGGTGAGGAAAGTGCTTGGAAAATGTCAAAAGCCTAGGCCCGATGTTCTGAGTTCTAGCGTTCTCATTCAACAAAACGCAAGATCATAACTCACCTCTCTCTCTCTTTCACGTTTTCAATTACTGTTGTTTACTCCACTGACACACTTTCTCCTTTTTCTATCTCCTCCAATAGCTATCTCTCTCATATGGTGATGTAGTTTGGATGTATTGCTTTAATTTGTGTTTACAATTTGATTGGAAGCAACATAAATTGAAATTATGTTGGTGAATTTTTTGTGATTTTGCTCAAATTTGAAAATGAACCGTAGTTTCTTATAGGGTTTTGCTTTTTAGGGAAAGTGGAAGATAGACATCAGAAAGTGGGTTTCCCACCAAAGAGAGGTAGAGGGCAGAAATAAGGTAGTGGGGTCAGGGTTTAGCGAGAGTTTATGTGTGAAAGTTGAAGAAGCATTTGAAAGATGAAACTTGGCAAAAGCAAGTGCCATTGATGTATTGTGACTAGTCAATTTGAGAGAGCAAATGAAAGGTAGAACCTAATCAATCTTTCTAGGTGTACTTGGAGTGAGATTTGAATTGCAATTTTGGATTTAGAGCAAGTTGTTTGTTATTAATTAAGATCAAAATTTGTGGGTGGATTTTTTGAGTAGAGAGATTTTGATGGTTCTAGAAGTGATTGGTGATGGAGTTTCATGAATTGATTGAAAGAGGTAGTGGAAGAAGAAGTAGAAGAAGCAAAATCGATGGTGGAACACCATGGAATCAAGCTTTTTTGAATAGGAAAATTCACCAAATAACACTTTTCAATTTGGAACTTTTCGTACTTAGAGGTCTTATTTTGGTCTGGAACAACTTTTGAGGCTGTCATTTCTTGTATGTCCATACAGACTTAATTGCCCTTAATGAACTCTTTGCAAAATAGGGGGAAAAGTCAGGTGAAGAAAGAGTTAGGATTTGATCGCTTGCAAAAAAAGACTCGCACAAAGGAGACTCGCCCATATTTTGAGCTTGTACAAGTCGATAATGGCGGAGGAAGAGGTGGGTGTTGGTGGGTTGTAAACGGAAGGTGGGGAAGGAAGCTTTTGTTGGTATATGGAAGATGTCATTTTTCTCAAGGATTGAAAAAGAGTGAAGGGGTTGAGGGCATTGAGCACTATGCATGTTGTGGGTGGTGAGCTATGGAAGACTTCTTATTTGCATTGTACACAGGTACGTGAGTTAATTAGTTGTGTAACTTGTGTGTGTCAATTTCAACTTCGAATTGGGGAGGTGACGATTTGGGGGGAGGGTACTGCTGCTTACTGTTGATGAAGAGTTAGGGTTGGGTGTTGAGGTTGGGGAGATGTGGGTAGTATACCCGTGGGTAGTTAGGGATTGGATTAAATTGATGTATGCAATTATTGTGTGCTTGTGGTGCTGAATGTGTAATGCATGTGATTGGACAGTACGTGTTTGGTATGCATGTGATTGGACAGTACGTGTTTGGTATGCATGTGCTCCTGTGTGCTGGTTATGTCGGATATGTCTGTTGAATAACCCGGGATAACAATTACAGTAGGGTAGTGACGGTTGTTCATGGGAAAAGTGGTTAACTGGTAAATGCGTAATGAATAACCCAGTAAGTAAGAGTGGTTAACTCGGTAATACGTATTGACTAATCCGGATTAACCGCTTGAGAAGGTGTGGATGAACATGTTTGGAGTGATGGTCTTTACTAATAGATGTGTAGAATGCTTGTAATTGATGTGGACATGTGTAGTTAAGTAGGTGATGGTGCCTATCTTAAGTTGCATTGGCTGACCCATAAATGCGTACTGAATAAACGAGGATATAGTAGTGGATAACTCGGGTATGGGTGACTGTTATTACATCCATATATGCATTGTGATTTGTAGTTACATGTGCATTTTTCATGTGATGTAGAGAAAGTGCAACCACTTTCAATGGGTGGATGATCGCCTAACCAGGGCTGACAAGATATCTGTTACGAACCTTCAAGCGAAGAACCGATTGTTGCATGTTGATTTATTGACTGCTACAGCTACTCTCCGCTGGTACATGGACACCGAATTGGGTGTGAAACTACTCCTCAACGACGACATGAGAGCTTAATTAATGAGCTTGTGTGTATGCATCACTGCGGTTATCGCGTACGTGATGATATTCACAGGTGTCCTCATCTAATCTCATTTCCCGGGTTATGGGTTAGACTTTTTTGGGCTCGTCACTACATCAACGTGAGCCATTGGGGATATGTTCATATATTAGTACTCCCTGGCTGCAGTACCATATGTTTTGTGTCACATGCTGGAAGTTTACTGCACCACTTAAGCCCAAACTTTCAGTATGTGACAACTATTCTTCTCCTTAACTTCACCATCTTTTTGTACGTCCACCTTATACAATGGTGTATATGGGTGGGTATCTACTACTCCCCCACCTGCAGTGCTTGTGGATAGTTCCATGTAAGCATCCCCATGTATTGTATGTGTAGAAGACAGGTTATCTATTCGAATGCAATGGTGTGTATGTGTGCGTATAACAATAACAGGACCATTTCGATGCAACAAATAAATATCCCAAAACATTTCCTAACCAGTGTGATAGAGGTGCAATTTGAGTAGTACCCCAGAAAGAGGTCAACCAACCCTATTCACTAACCCCGGGTGTCGATAAATTTCATTAGTGGGATACTGCAACATGTCAATATGCCACTTAATGAACGTCACTAACTCAGCATGTGGATGTCACAATAACGGGACAATTGACCTGGACCATATAAGCATCCCACACAATAAAGGTCAGTAACCCGGGTTGTGGATATATCCACCTGTGCACCATATACGTCTAACATGTCAGTAACCCAAATAATAACGGAGACTAACCCGTGTAGTGGGATTAATAATAACAGGGTCATTGAGGTGCATCAAATCAGTATCCCAACAAACAAAGGACACTAATCCGGGTTGTGGAGGTGACAATAACAGGATCATTGACGTGTACCAATTCAATATCCCTGCCCAGTACCCTTTGACATGAAGTGTACAGCACCGACAGAAGTGCCTCTGTATTGGGCAATTGACAATTCAGGGATGTCTGCCCACTAATTACTGCCCCACCTCCCATTCTATTTACATAGCACGGTATATTGTAAGTTTCTAAGGTAGGTTATAAACACAATGTTCACATCATTACGGGGTCCCCCATGTCGATATCTCGAGGTACACAGCTAACTAAATTGGGATCTCCATACGGTTAGTTCAGGAAATGTTGTCCAAGTTAACCCCCAGAACACTATAGTCATCATAAAAGCAAATGTGTTGTGGTTTCCTGTTCCCATGTCACCGATACCGTATGTGACAAATGCATCCGACATGAGCACCTTTTGAGGTGTACTTGGTGAGGAATTTTTGTTTACCCAATCCAACACTTCGTAGGCCCTTACAATGTATTGTAGTTTCATGTGTTTCTTATATAGATTATCTGGGTTAGTGACATTGGGGGCTGGCGAAATTGTCACCTGCTTAAAGTCGATCATTGACAAAAATGACATCTTCCATATACCAACACAAGTTCCCTTCCCCACTTTTCGCTTACAGCCCACCCACACCCACCTCTTCCTCCGCCATTATCGACTTGTACAAGCTCAGAATATGGGTGAGTCTCCTTTGTGGGAGTCTTCTTTCGTAAGCTATCAAACCCAACTCTTTCTTCACCTGAATTTTCCCCCCATTTTGCAAAGAGTTCATTAAGGGTAGTTAAGTCTTTATGCGCAGACAAGAAATGACAACCTCAAAAGTTGTTCCACATCAAAACACCACCTCTAAGCAAGAAAAACGCAAACTGAAAAGTGTTAATTTGAACAACACCATTTGATAAATTTTCCTTTTGAATAATTGAGTTAATAGATCAAAATTCAAAAATCTGTAATTAGTATTAGACCAAAAACTTAGGAAGTATCTAGAAAATGAATGATCTGACCCATGGATATATGTGTTTCATTGAGTACATGCCCATTTTTCAATTCTTACATGTATTCCCAAATTACAAAAAATAAAAAATGACCAAGATACATCTTTCTTTGTCAATTCTTTTTCTCCTTTTCAAACAAAAGAAACCAAAGTTTTGTAGAAAATTATTTTTTTCAATAGTGGTTTTTCCTTAATTCAAACAAAAGAAGGAGAGGGCTTTCTCTCAATTTTCTTTTTAATTTTCTTTTCATATAATTTTCCTAGAACCAAACCGGGTCTTAGACTTGCTATCATACATTGAAAAAACTTCGTTCAAGATCTAACTCTAAAATTTTTGTTTCTTTCCTCCTATTTTTTGTTTGTAGGTTATTTGTACAATTACAGATGAGTTAAGTTCACAGGTACCCTAGAACCATTTTGAAACCAATTAAATAGTTCCGGTTCCTAAAAAATGACAAACCTGTTCAATCAGTTCTAGTTTCGGTTCTCAAAACTATAGTTGGAACCTGGAACCGGTTTCGAGAGTAGAAAATGAATATTTTTTTACTATATTTTCTTTTTTTTTTCTCTATTCTTTTTCTAGTTGATTTTTTTCCCTACAAAAGTGATTCTTTAAATAGTGGATTTAATGTTGTACCAGTTAATTTCTAAAACTAATTGAAAAATAAATCATTACATTTTTCAAGTAACTAAGATTAAAAAATTACAAATTTGATAAATTAACCTTCTTTTTTATGTAAAGTAAAAGATGAAGGTAGGAAAAAGATTAAACGCCCGCATCTCCCACTCCAAATAAATAAAAACATTTAATTTATTACGTAGGAAAATTTTAGCATTAGGTACAACGAGTAGCTTGGAATCGAAATCAGTTCCGGTTCGCAAAAGTTAGGAACCTATTTGAGTTCCGATTCCGATTCTCAATTTTTGGGCGGGAACTCAGAATATACAATGTCTCTTCCTCGCAAAGTTAAGACTAATTAAAAAGGGCGTGTTTCTTAATCCTTGGGGAACACCTTTTAATGAATGGAGTCAAGTATTGATGGTGATTAAAATTACCAAGAAGATGTAATCATGCATTCTCTATACAAGTCTATGTTAAAATACAGACACGATTTTCAGAGCAAGGTTTATTTGAAAACAAACGGCATATAATAGAAGAACTAGAACTTAGAAGGGAATTGAATGTGCATCTTAAAGCCTTGTGATTATTGTCTATCAATTTTATCGCCAAATCGCTGGCAAAGTTTGCATGCCTGATTCGCTGCATTATTAAGGCTTGCAAACGCAAACGAATTGATTCATTTGTGGTTCAAGCTTTTTACATCTCAATAAGAAATGATTTTTCTTAATTCTCAATATTGGGTCGAAGACTACCAATAGGAACAATTAGTTACAACTAAGTAATTATATAACACTCACAAGCAAATAATATGTAGAATTAAAAGCAGAAATAATTAAAAGGATGCCAAATTTAATGTGGAAAGTACCGTGTAGAGGGAAAGCTACGAGCAAAATTGCCAGAAGGATTTCACTATAAGAACAGTAAACATTATAACAAGTAACCCTCTCAAATTATTTTCCATAATTCGAGACCAACAGTAATTCAGGAATAATACAAAAATTACCTCAGGACTCGAACACATTTGAATGACATCGCCAATCAATTCTGCCACCACTTAGACAAACACCCAAATTATTTCATCTCCAACATGTCGCACAACTCTTGCCACAACCCAAATACCTCACACAAAACCCTCACAAGTTCTGTGTGAATTTTGTGATGCTGCCATGATGAATAACCAATGCTCAAAAACCTTAATTTATAGTAGCAAAAGATCTTGGTGAGCAAGGTAATATTGGCCTAAATTAAGCTTGCCGGAAAGTCGTTTCTTCAAGTGTTCAACTAACAATAGAAAATCATCATCATTTCCCCCAAAAAAACCTTTCCTTTTTTCATTCACCCCTCACCATGTCACTTGGAGCTCAACCTGTCCAATTGCATACGCAAGTCGAACATACCATTGAGAATCACTTTAGTCAACATGTCTACAACATTTTTTATCCGTGTGAATTTTATTGAACACTATTAGCTTTGCGTCGGTAATAGATTGCTGCCAATGGTATTTTCACGTCTATGTGTTTTGCTAAAGAGTGATACTTGAATTTCTTAATCAAGTCAATGACACTCTAACTCGTACAAAACACCACATACTCTTTCTATTTTAACCCCAACTCTTGAAGAAAGTACTTCATCCACTACATCTGCTTTCTTGTTTCAATATTTGCTATATACTCAGTTTCAATTGTGCACACTCTTGTAATTTATACTACAATGATATAGTTGCCTTGGAAAATTAAAGACATAGCCGAAGTAGACCTTCCACCATCTAAACAACCTGCCATTCCAGAATTAGTATAGCCTTCAAGCATAAGTTCAGACCCACCAAACTGCAAACAGCCACCACTTCCCTTCTCCATCTGAAGAAAATAAAAAAAAAAATTAAACTCAACTTCCCCACCTCCCACTCTTTCCTTACGCGACACTCTACCCACGACTCATAATCTTCTCTCTTCTCTTTCGGTGCCCCCATCCTGGTTACCCATCATCTTCATCAGCAGCTTTATCATTCTCTCCTCCTTTACAACCCACATCTAACTCATGATCATTCTCTATGCTCAATTCGCCACAAAACTGCATCCTCATCTTTCTCCTCCGGCGCAACCCTTGTCTAACTTATCATCAACCATCAAGTTGGAATTGTCCATATCATTTTTTGAGTGAGTCTCTTAAGAAGACCCAGTCATAGCTCCTGAACTTGGACCAAACATGACCGTTCAAGTGGGAAGAAAAGACCCCAAATTGACTCAAATTTTTAGCAGAAATTGTGAGTGGCAAGAATCAACTAGTACGTTTAGATTTTGTTCCAGATTTTGGGGTAGTTAGGAGGTCGATTAGGGTTGTAATTTTGTATAAATAGAGGTGGAATGGGAGGTGTAGGGCATAAAGTTTAGTAGCTAGCAATCAAGTTCAGTAGTCGTAGTTCAATTTTAATTAGCTCTCCTCTTATTTTCATCCCTTCTTTCAATTGTTAAGAATTTCTAGGTTCGTGTCCATTGTTGGTTCGAGAGCCCGGGAAGCCATTATTGAATTTTTGAGCTTGTTGAATGCTAGTTTAACATAATTCTATGTTGACTTTTTTTTGGTCACTCATTCCATACTAAATCGAGTCCTATTGTCAATCTTGAATGGTTTAGTTACTCTGTTTTTGTTTCCCATCCTCTGTTTTCCTAGCTAATATTTCGACAACTTCCAATCTAAAAGTCAATTTGATAAATTAATTTTTTTAATTGTCATTTCATTTTTTTTGTTTTGGTGCAGAGCCTATGTTTTTTAATTCCCTAACATTGAGTCTTTAATGTACTCTAATTGTTTTGGGTGATGAGATTATTTGTCATTTGAAAAAGGGTTGGGACTTGGGCAATGTGTACTAATTTTATTGGCCATATTAAGCTCACAGTTAGATAGCTTTTGCTAATGGGAAATTTACAAGCAAGTTATGCACTAAAAGGGGTGCAATCAAGTCAAATTTTTTTTACAACAATTTAGTGTTGCTGGAGGCAAAAAGAAGTGGGTGAAATTGAAGGAGGAATGTAAATGACCAAACTACCCTTAATGAAATCATTGGAGGAAATAGAAAGTTGTGACAAGTTAGTGGGAATATTTGGGTTTCATATTTGCTCTCTGTCTCCATTCAACTTCAGTAATTCCATTAGCCTTCTCGACATAACTTTTACTCCTTCACCTCTCTCAACCTCTCTGCTATTTATGTGAAAGTACAATGAATTCATGGTGAATTCGGTGGTTTTAGCATAGATCTGAAAATGGGCGAGGGAAATGGAGTGAGGCAAGGTACATAGTGGTCCAGCTTCAGCAATGAATCAACCATTTCTCTGCTGTTTCTAATGAAGTTGGAAGCCTATAGTAAAAGTGACTAGTTAATGTGAAGAGGAAGGTTAGGAAAAATTCCAGATCGGTAGATCACTAGTAAATGCCAGTTATATGTTGGTAGAATGAGCATGTTGTCATTGTTATTGTTGATGTGAATGGTAATTAACTAGATATGCATGTATGCCATGGTTTTATTGGCTGTCCACCATGGCAGTAGGATTGT
>JACYFF010031954.1:78794101-78816474 GCA_017589665.1 Selenicereus undatus | reverse complement strand
CCCCCCACTTTGCACACAAAATCTCCAAAAGCTAGCATACGGCAGATGTCAAATTTTTAGAAGTTTGGACTTTTCGTGACCTAATTTCGAACCTAATTCCAAGCCACATAAATTATTTTTTAATTAAAATAATAAATAATAGGAAATGTATACTATTGTAGATATGAAATGCTTGAGAGATGATATATATCATGGTCATAATTATGGATCCTATTTACAGTAAATATATAACTATTAATAAATAATAAAAGATTTCTAATTTTTATTATTATTTTTGTTGTTTTTCTTCTTCTTCTTCTTATGCTATTTTCAAATTTCTTAATATTTGTCAAAAGTCAAGGAAGACAGTTATTCATGAACGGAGGAAGTATAATGTTTATCTAGTAAGGAAAAAAAGAATGAATTGAAATATTTGATTACATACAACTATATATATGTAAGACCCGCGTCTTTGTTTTCCATTAAGCTAGCTGTATTATCTTTTTACGTTATAAAATCGTATTTTTAGTAATTGTACGAGTTAAATTATTATCGATGTGCTTATGTAAACGATAATCTTATTAAAAATAATTACTATTGTTATTATTGATTTTATTGACGTTACCTTTTTTTATTGACGTCACTTATTTATAAAATTATTGAATCGATGCTAATTCGAGTTTTTAAAATCGTTTTTCGATTTATTTAGTCGATTCCTGAAGTTCGATTGAAGATGTTAATTGTAGGACGTTTCAACTCGAGTTTAGCCTAACCGTTAACGAGTATGGGACCAGAACTTAGCTTAATTGTGTTAATTGAGTCCAAAAAAAAAAGAGAAAAAGCAAAATTAGAAAAGGGGGGTGGGGTCGAAGTCGGGGGCTTGAAGCCCGACTCCCCGACGCCTCCCTCTCTCTCTCTAATGCTAGCTCTCTCACTCTCTCTCTCCCCCTCTCATTGGCAACCACTGGCCGGCGTTTGGCGTCACCGTCGTCCGCCACGCGTCGCCGGCGAGAGGAGACCATCAGTCCCCCCAGCATGCGTCCACCACCGCCGAAACCACCACACATCGTCATCCACTTCTCCTAGCCCGAAAACCACGCATCTAGCCGCCCGTAAACCACCACCCACATGTCGAAATCCGGCCAAACACCCAGAATCAACCTTCCCCATAAGTCAAGTGGCCGAATTCAACCCAAATCAGCCAAAAATGTCACCAAATTTTGGAGCTAGGGTTCGATTCGAACAAGGCATCAGACTGGGTTTCGGGTTCCTCAATTGGGCGTGCGTTTGGGGCTAATTGGGTCGAGGATTGAGACTTCCCAGCATCCAAATCGGGCTCGAAAGCGCTTAGAACGAGTCCTTTAGCTTGGATTGAGGTGGGTATTCTTCACCTCCTAAATTAGTATTAATTTCGAAATGTTTTAACCTAAACGATGATTTATGTGAGCTTAGGTTTAGTTAATTTCATGGATTATGTGATGAGAAGCTATGCATGTTTAGAATCGATTCGAACATGTTAAGTTTATTTATGCCTGAGTTGTTAATTCGAAGTGAACTATATGTGTTTAGCATCGATTCAAGTTAAGTAGTTGATGCATGAAAAAGAATTAAAAACGAAGTTAGTTTAACGTGTTTAGCTTCCATTCGAGTTAATTAACCAATGCATGGAAATGAACTAATTTCGAAGTTAATGAAATGTGTTTAGCATCGAATCGAGTACATTAGCTAATGCATGATTAAAGAATTAACTCGAAGTGAATTATATATGTTTAACTTCGATTCGAATCGACCTAGGTAAATTATGCCTGAAATGTTAATTCGAAGTGAATTATGTATGTTTAGCGTCGATTCGAATCAGTTAATTAATTCAAGCTAGAGGTTTTAATTCGAAATAAAGCATGCGTGTAAAGTATGTATGTTTAGCCTTGATTCAAAACTTTCTCGTTAATTCATGTCTGAGTATAAACTTCGAAGGGCATCATATGTTAACGGTTGTATATGTTTGGACGTTCCATGATTATATATGAGCTTGAAGTGTCATGGTACGTATGCGTACGTATGCTTGTATGCTTAACTATTCCGTAATGGCCTACTAATTGCTAAATAAAGTGTTATGGTTTATACGTGAAGGTAATGGTACGTATGCGTTATGCGTTAGTATGCTTGCTATAACGCACCACTCAATGAGGTTGCTTGCCCAGGTAAGTGCATAAACCCCATTACATGTCCTTTTTTTTTTTATAAGCTAGCATGATAATGTGTTATGATTTATGAAATTGAAACCGAGATGGCAGTTGGATGGTTTGAGGAAGAACTATGAGTGGTTCGAGGTCTTTGTGGTACGGTGCTTGTGAGGAGGGAGTTCGGGTTGTGAATTGACCGCAATCGTGTGGATTGCGAGGCCATGTGTGGCTCATTATGTTGAATTGATTATGAAGAGCTTGAATGTGATATATGTGAACCCCCCTTCCCTTCAATGTCTTCAAATTACATTATGTGCATAAGGGTGAGTTTTTCAAGAAGGATTTCATGTTTTGAAATGATAGTAGCCATAACTATTAGTGCATGATGGCCTATTTTAATTAAATGCAAACAGTTTTGGGAGTGAACTCGCTTGAACGGGGGAATCCCTAAAGAGTTTTAAAAATGTGTGAGTTATACGTTGAATGATTTTACTGTTTGAAACGCAAAGTTATAGCCGTTATGGCTGATACGCTTTAAGTGGCTAGGATAATGTGCTTCGAACAATATGAAAAGAACGAAAGAACAATATTATCCTAGGGGAAGGTCCGGAAACCCTAGAGGCCCTGACGAGGGTTAATGTAATGGTCCGATATGTTATGTAGCCATCCCGGGAGTAAGAGCTTAAGTGTGAGCGTTATGTCTCACTATGGGGTTGAGAATAGATCTCACCCAATCAGCACCTGTAATGATCTTATGCCAGATGTATTTTCCTAAAAAGTAAAGAAAAGCAATGGGCACTTTGCCATTTTAAGTGTTTCAAAAGGAAAGAAAGTCTTTATGGGCCCGAAGAGGCCATATGGAATGAATATGAAATGCTTATAAGGGTCGTTGTACAACCAATACGAATGAAATCTCTTTGAAAAGGACAAGAGCCTCAAGAGGTTAAGAAAATGTTTTCAATGAAAGAAAGAAAGTACTCAATGAATGCGTTATGAAATGATTCCTAAGCATGTTTGAAAGTGGATTCCAATATCATGTGGCCTCATCCTTTTCCATATCAAACCTGTCTGATTAAAAGTGCATATTGAGTATGTAAGTGATACTGTATCCAATGTTTATGTTTTAGAAACACATGATGAGTAAGCAAGTTCCTAGCATGCCAACGTTATTCGAAACTTAGAATCTATCATGCTTGAATGTCTAGCCAAGAGCTTACGATCTGTGATGTGTAGCTTGATACCCTGTTAGTAACACTTAACTGCTTGTTACTCAAGGAACTTAATCATTCAGGAGCCTAGATATATGTTCGAAGGGTTAAAACGAAGTTTATGTTTAGTGATCCTTCTATAAGAGTTTTATGAATCCCTAATATGATAGTAAAATATGAATACGTGGTATGTGACTATTAAAGATATTACTGCCTGCAACGATTTTGTTTTAAGGGGGTCGGGGGACACTCAGTGAGCGTGTGGTTGCTCATCCCACTACTCTTTCCCCTTTTCCCCAGGTTTTCTTTATAACAGGAAGACGTTGAATTAGCTGGATTCTATTCTTGCTTGCAAGGTGTCATTTGTGCCATTTGAAGGGATCACACGTGTTTAATGAAGTCATGTTATGTATTCTTAGTTTGTAAGTGTTTGTAAGCAAGTATTCTAAGTTTATGTAATGCATATTGTTTATGAGTCGCTCTGTATGGCTATATGAGCCGACCATCTAATTGGTTAGATGTCTTCTTGGTTAAAGTGAGTTATGTTTTGGGATGTCAACCCCAGTACTCCGGTTGTGTGAACCGTTGAGTTGTATCTTCCATTTCTTCTTTATTCATGAATCATTATGTTTGGTGTACTCTGAGCGAGTGGCTCGTTGAGTTATGAACTCCGGCGTGTAGCCGTTGAGCTTCTTTTAAATGTTGTACGCTTCCGTTTATTTGTAGGGATTATTGTAAGGCTTTTAGCCTGAAAATGGTCAGTTTTTAGGGAAAAATCTGTCCGTTTCGTCCTAGAATTTAGGTAGAAAGTCAAGAAAACGTAACGCTTTCGACCCTAGGGGCTGGGGCTGTTAAAATATATCAATCGGTTGTTGACTTTACCACCAAAATTCCCAACAATATTGAACATCACATTTACATAAATTGCAACAATATACATGTCATTTTATATACATCTGGATGAGATGTTGTACTAAACACATGCCAGCCGACTACAAGCAGTAGTCAGGTAAGGTAGTTATATATGAAGATATGTAAATGCCAAAACAAAATCATCAAAATCATGCATATGAATGATACGATCAGGGTAAAGTACAAAAAATAGTTTATTGTATGAATAATAAATAATTACAAATTATGTACAAATATTGTAACCAATTGACTTTGAAAAACCAAGTGAGAAATTTATAATTAGATTAAGATATTATAAATTGATTTTTCTTTTTTTCCATTCATAAATAATTTTGGGAGCGGGTTTTGCACCTAATTTTAAAAAACTATTGTACTGTCTTTTACATAGGCTCGAATAACTTTTACATGAATTACATGAATTATAAATATAATTTGCTGTACTTTTTACCCATAGAATTACAACTAGAAAAATTCAAAATTTTTTCATGCATGTAGAGGGCAACAAAACAAAACCTCATAATCTTTTGATGCATGCCACTCTTTACATAATATACATTTAAAAAAAATTAAATCCTTACTGTTAGAAATATTAGAAGACAACTCATTATGTTTTAATAATACATTATACCAAAAATCATGCATTATATTTTTTTATCCAAAAACAATACACTATCTTTGAAAAATTCTCGCATTATATTGTATAACTAAATCAATCATATAAATAATTTTTTTAACAAAAATTGTATAAACAATTAACTCATGATAAAGATTATGGCATTATATATTTTTTTTCTGAGTATTGTATTTTTTTATCAGTCCAATTATTGCATCGTATTATAATAAAATAAATGCACCAATTTTAATCTACTATTTTAAATAAATATAAACATAAATATGAAATATGGAATATCAGAGATCTTCCATACAATATAATCATTGTTATACATCTTATATATATGACATAAAACCACTAACAAATTACCACAAGGTACCTAATTGTGTTCAATTTTCAAAGCATAAGAGCCCAAATTATGTTAGTAATTAATGGTGTCAAGATTACCTTCGCTTTATTACATATTCCTACTGTCATATGTTAGAGGTTATCAAATTTCTTTCAATTTTCAGAATACAAGAGTCCAAGCCAGTATTAATGGTTTTGTGTGGTAAGATTATCTTCCCTTTTCTTATTCTAATGATGTATGAAAGCTTTCCACACCTGCAGAAGAGTATATTATGTGTTATATCAAAATACAAATTCTGATAACATATACGCTAAGGAACCATGCATCAAATTCATTCATGTATGATCATTATCTACTTTGATAAATAGCAAATCTCAATGTAATGATTTCTTATAATTTGTATCATCAAATAACCGTATTTCAAGTTTGTTGAAAAAAAAAAACTTGAATTTTTTTTTACATCACTTGAAATATTAGATGAGTTATTATTTTATATGTACATTTACTACACACAAGAACTCAAAAATTATCCCCTGCATTGCATGAAAGAAAACATTACTCGCATAGTTCTAAAACTTAGTTCAAGTGGGTAACAAAAAATATAATTCAATCATCCAAACTAGAAAATTTTTAATAAAATTAAAATAATAAACCAAATGTTGATTTTCAATCAACTAACCTTACTTATGGGTTGGTATTTTAATTCTAGGCTTAATTTTGGTTTTGATTTCAATTTTTTTTTTTGGCACACCTTGTTACAATGATCAGTAGAAAATTCAAACTTTTTAAAATATCAAGAGTCATGTAGGCCTTAATCCATGGAAGCGATATGAAATTAATATTGTATAAATATAACAATACATAACTTTATAAAAAAAAAAGAAGCAACATAGCACGCATTAATCTATCTTTGCGATCTAACTACTTTACATTCATAAATTTCTAGACACTCAAAATTCTTTTAAGCTCCATTTCGTCCTTGAAAAGTACCATGGAAGAAAAATATTTAAAAAACTAAAATTTTTTCCAAGTTTGGAGTGAAGAAAAAAGAAATGAAAAAAAAAAAATTGAAAGTAAAAATTCGAAGAATGTTTGAAAATTATAACACACAATATTTTGAAGAGTAAGGAGGAGTAAATAAAAGTAAGTTGCCTAATCTTGATTGGGAGTTTATGGAGAGTGAGGACTAACCCTTGTTTGGAAGAATAAGAGAGTTGTTGGCCCGATTTGGCTAGTTAAGTCACCCTAGAAGGCGGTGAATAGGGTGGTGATCAATATCGCAAATTAACTAAAATAAAAAGCGAAAAGATAAACGTGGACAAGACTCATGAGCTTTTTAACGAGGTTAGCCTCAACCAGGTTTAGTCTTTGCCTAGAGTTCCCTAACTCTAGGATTAACCCAGTCTTATTATGAGGGATTACACAATTCTAGAGTACACGTACTCTAAGTTCTAAGCTATAAGTTGACCTTTCAACAAGTCGTTGGTAGAGTTGACCATTCAGTTCTATATCCCACCTAATTACAACATTGAACAATACAACTCAAATAATCGAATAGCAATTTGAAGCTCAAAGTATGCAAGTCTTTGTTGTTGCTCTTTTCTCTTTCTTATGCGTCTTTCTCCAGCTACAAAAACCTCTTAATTTATAGCCAAATGATGTTGAAGAGGTTGACAGAACTTTAGGAAAGTGACCGTTGCTCCCAGGAAGGAAATGATGATTTTCAGCATTGGTTCAAGGCCTTGAATCCCCTAATTTCAAGCCCTTGAATCTGGTAGTTCTGCTACAATGTCCATGATTTGATTCCAACGGTTACTTGCCTTGTTGGAGAGATATGCTAGAGCTAATTCTTAGCATCAACATCATTCCAAAGAATAAGGTCAAAATATATTGTCATAATTAGGCAAATGATGATTATTTCAAAAGTATTAGCATATAGAGAATCATAATATTATCTCAAGATCACATAATCAAATTTGAATATAAAGATCACATATTCAAATTTAAATACTAAATTATCCCAAAAATAAAATCAATCATGTCAATATCTACTTATAATCACATTACATTAAATAATAGAAACACTAAGGTAGGTCCAAATATAAATATACCAATAAGCCAATTCCTTTTTGTCTTTCATCAAAACATATTAATAAAATATATTGTAAGCTTTAAGAAAGCTAACAATCTCCCCCTTTTTGATGAAAGACAAAACCCAATAAAAAAACACATGAATACAGTTTTGACTATTAGACCATGAATGCATTGCTAAACACTTCTTCCCCTTTTTGTGTTTCATCAAAAAGGTAGTGCAAGAGGGAGAAAAAAAAATCGGAGCATGTAAAAATTATGGCAAACACTTAGCTCCCTCTTAACAAATCAATAACATATGAAGATGTTCCCCCTCAATCCATGGCACTCATAAAAAATATATAGAGGATAAAATACTAACCATAAAATTAATCAAATACGCTAATGCTCATTGACGTGAAATTCTCATAAACAACATAATGATTCAATAAGTGACTAATAAATTCTCCCCTTTTCAAGATTAAATCGAGGCTATCGAAAAATGATCAAGTGATATAATTTTTCTCTTCTAGAAACAAGCAATATAAGTATTAGGTATCATAATAATTATGGACAAAAGCATTGAGATCATATGTGCATAATAACATGTAATAATAGTATAAGATATGTTGGAATATTAATCGTGCCCACCTTCTAAAGCAAATTGAAACTCAAAAATTTGAAAAATCAAAATTTCTCAAATAGGAAGTAAACCACGCAAAGATAACATCACCTTCTATTTGTTAAGAATTCAAATTTTGATTTTTATTCATGTTGTTGAAATAGAAATTGAAGCCATTGATTCAGTCACACCAAAATTTTCAGTTTCTACCTATAGTTCAAGGTCTTGAACTGTATTTCAGGCCTTTGAAATTTGGGCATTGAACTGATTACCTATTATTACAACCTCCTTGGATCATAATACAATTTCCATGAGGCCTGAAATATGGCACTGAACTGATTACCTATTATTTCAACCTCCTTGGATCATAATGCAATTTCCATGAGTATTTTAACATTTCTCGGGCATCAAATTCTGCAATTTCATATTTCATTCTCATGTGGATGCAAAATTCCCTGTAAAACAAACTTATACCTTTCTCAAAACACATTTAGAAAATTTAGCTCCATAATCGTGAATTTGCGCCATTATGGATGACCTTGTTACTTTTGGTACCCAAATTTGTGTGCCACTAGGACTATTTCTTTTAATAGGACAATGAGTTAAAATATGTCTTGTTTTGCAACAATAATTGCAAGTAATAGAATTCTTACTTTTGGAGTAAGTCGATTTAATAAAGAAGTTTTTATAACACTTCTTTTTATTAAACAGATTAAAACCGATTCCTTCTTTGTTAAACGATGTTTTTTGTATGCCAAGAATTTTATTTAAATTCCCTTCTCCTTTCGAAAATTTTAAGACAATTTTTTCAAGATTGGCATACTTCACTTGAAGCTCATCTTTTTCTTTCTCAAGAAGGACAACTTTCTCTTGAAAACTTTTTAAATCATTACACACTAAATCATTTGCTTTTCAAAATTCAACATTTTCTTGAGAAAATTCAAAGTTCTTTTTGTTCAAATCTTTAATTTTAGAAATATGTCCTTCTTGATGTCTAATATAATAAAGTAAGACTTTTATTAACTTACATTTAGAATAATTATGAAAACAATCATATACCTCATCCGGAGTGCCATATTCCATTTCCTCATCATCTTCTTCATCATCACTTGTGATTTTGTCATCATCATCATTGTCTCTTCTTGACGAATCGAGATTTTCTTGACTTTTGTCTTCGTATAGTAATGTAAGTTTTTCCCAAAGATCTTTAACTGTCTTACAATAGCAAACATGGTTAAATATTTCATCATTTAGAGCACATTACAAAATATACAAAACTCCAGAATTTTTCTTAAGCATCTCGTAGCCATCTTGAGTGTATTCATTCTTCAGCTTGATAACAGTACTGCCATGATCTCTTGTCCAATTTGGTACAAAAGGACCATTTGAAATGATGTCCTAAAAATCAAAATTGATGTATCTAATAAATGATTTCATCCTGCACTACCAAAGAGAAAAATTAGTTCCATCAAATATTGGAGGACAATTGATAGAAGCATTTGATAAACTAGCCATGGATCTAGCTACATACGGTCAGGTCTTAAAAAAATAACACCTAGTCTGATACCAATTGTTGGCCCGGTTTGGCTAGTTAAATCACCCTAGAAGGTGGTGAATAGGGTGATGATCAATATCGCAAATTAATTGAAATAAAGAGCGAAAACATAAACGGGGACAAGACACAAGAACTTTTTAACGAGGTTAGCCTCAACTAGGTTTAGTCCCCGCCTAGAGTTTTCTAATTATAGGATTAATCCAATTTTATTAGGAGGGATTACACAACTCTAGAGTACACCTACTCTAAGTTCCAAGCTACAAGTTGACCGTTCAACAAGTCGTTGGTAGAGTTGACCATTCAGCTCTATATCCCACCTAATTACAACATTGAACAATACAACTCAGATAAGTGAATAGCAATTTGAAGCTCAAAGTATGCGAGTGTATGTTGTTGCTCTTTTCTCTTTCTTGTGCGTCTTTCTCCAGCTGCAAACACCTCTTAATTTATAGCCAAATGATGTTGAAAAGGTTCAACGAACTTTATGAAAGTGAACGTTGCTTCAACGAAGGAAAGGATGATTTTCAGCATTGGTTCAAGGCCTTGAATCCCCTAGTTCAAGCCCTTGAATCTGATAGTTCTGCTACAACGTCCATGATTTGATTCCAACGGTTACTTGCCTTGTTGGAGGGATATGCTAGAGCTAATTCTTAGCATCAACATCCTTCCAAAGAACAAGGTCAAAATATATTGTCATAATTAGGCAAATGATGATTATTTCAAAAGTATTAGCATATAGAGAAACATAATATTATCTCAAGATCACATAATCAAATTTGAATATAAAGATCACATACTCAAATTTAAATACTAAATTATCCCAAAGATAAAATCAATCATTTCAATATTTACTTATAATCATATTACATTAAATAATAAAAACACTAAGGTAGGTCCAAATATAAATATACCAATGAACCAATCTCTTATTGTCTTTCATCAAAACATATTAATGAAATATATTGTAAGCTTTAAGAAAGCTAACAAGAGTAAATAAGAGTAAGTGAAACAATTGATACATATGCCCCTCTAAATAGATTAAAATATATTATAATTAGATTTTATGGGGGCAAATATGTAAAATCCTCCTCCTTACACTTCATTTTGGAGAGTACGAAAATGGTGGGTTGAGAGGAGTAAAGGGGAGTAAGAGTTACTCTTACTTAGTCCTCCTTAGCCTTATTTTCTTACTTTCAATTAAGAGTAAAAGGGTGTACTCACTCTTCCTTACTCCTTTTAGTCCTCCCTACTGTCCATCCAAACTAACCCTTATTTACTCTTACTTCTCTAACTTACTCTGCTCCCAAACGCGCCCTTGGAGAAAGGTGAGGAAAGTGCTTGGAAAATGTCAAAAGCCTAGGCCCGATGTTTTGAGTTCTAGCTTTCTCATTCAACAAAACGCAAGAAATGTATGCTCACATAACTCACCTCTCTCTCTCTTTCACCTTTTCGATTACTGTTGTTTACTCCGCTGACACACTTTCTCCTCTTTCTATCTCCTCCAATAGCTATCTCTCTCATACGGTGATGTAGTTTAGATGCATTGCTTTAATTTGTGTTTACAATTTGATTGGAAGCAACATAAATTGAAATTATGTTGGTGATTTTTTTGTGATTTTGCTCAAATTTGAAAACGAACCGTAGTTTCTTATAGGGTTTTGCTATTTAGGGAAAGTGGAAGATAGACATCAGAAAGTGGGTTTCCCGCCAAAGAGAGGTAGAGGGCAAAAATAAGGTAGTGGGGTAAGGGTTTAACGAGAGTTTATGGGTGAAAGTTGAAGAAGCATTTGACGAATGAAACTGGGCAAAAGCAAGTGCCATTGATGTATTGTCACTAGTCAATTTGAGAGAGCGAATGAAAGGCAGAACCTAATCAATCTTTCTAGGTGTACTTGGAGTGAGACTTGAATTGCAATTTTGGATTTAGAGCAAGTTGTTTGTTATTAATTAAGATCAAAATTTATGGGTGGATTTTTTGAGCAGAGAGATTTTGATGGTTCTGGAAGTGATTGGTGATGGAGTTTCATGAATTGATTGAAAGAGGCAGTGGAAGAGGAAGTGGAACAAGCAAAATCAATGGTGGAACACCATGGATGCAAGCTTTTTTGAATAGGAAAATTCACCAAATGGTGTTGTTCAAATTAACACTTTTCAATTTGAAACTTTTCTCACTTAGAGGTGTTATTTTGGTCTGGAACAACTTTTGAGGCTGTCATTTCTTGTCTGCCCATAAAGACTTAATTGCCCTTAATGAACTCTTTGCAAAATAGGGGGAAAAGTCAGGTAAAGAAAGAGTTAGGATTTGATAGCTTGCAAAAGAAGACTCCCACAAAGAAGACTCGCCCATATTTTGAGCTTGTACAAGTCGATAATGGCGGAGGAAGAGGTGGGTGTTGTGGGCTGTAAACGGAAGGTGGAGAAGGAAGCTTTTGTTGGTATATGAAAGATGTCATTTTTGTCAAGGATCGAAAAAGAGTGAAGGGGTTGAGGGCATTGAGCACTATGCATGTTGTGGGTGGTGAGCTGTGGAAGACTTCTTATTTGCATTGTACACAGGTAAGTGAGTTAATTAGTTGTGTAACTTGTGTGTGTCAATTTCAACTTCGAATTGGGGAGGTGAAGATTTGGGGGGAGGGTACTGCTGCTTACTGTTGATGAAGAGTTAGGGGTTGGGTGTTGAGGTTGGGGAGATGGGGGTAGTATACCTGTGGGTAGTTAGGGCTTGGATTAAATTGATGTATGCAATTGTTGTGTGCTTGTGGTGCTGAATGTGTGATGCATGTGATCTGACAGTACTTGTTTGGTACGCATGTGCTCCTGTGTGCTGGTTATGCTGGATATGTCTGTTGAATAACCTGGGATAACAATTACAGTAGGGTAGTGACGGCTGTTCATGGAAAAAGTGGTTAACTCGTAAATGTATAATGAGTAACCTAGTAAGTAAGAGTGGTTAACCCGGTAATATGTATTGACTAATTTGGATTAACCGCTTGAGAAGGTGTGGATGAACATGTTTGGAGTGATGGTCTCTACTAATAGATGTGTAGAATGCTTGTAATTGATGTGGACAAGTGTAGTTCAGTGGGTGATGGTGCCTATCTTCAGTTGCATTGGCTGACCTGTAAATACGTACTGAATAAACGAGGATATAGTAGTGGATAACTCGGGTATGGGTGACTGTTATTACGTCCACACATGCATTGTGATTTGTAGTTACATGTGCGTTTTTGATGTGATGTAGAGAAAGTGCAACCACTTTCAATGGGTGGATGATTGCCTAACCAGGGCTGACAAGATATCTGTTGCGAACCTTCAAGCGAAGAACCGATCGTTGCATGCTGATTTATTGACTGCCACAGCTACTCTCTGCTGGTACGTGGACGCCAAATTGGGTGTGAAACTACTCCTCAACGACGGTATGAGAGCTTAATTACTGAGCTTGTGTGTATGCATCACTGCGGTTATCGCGTACGTGATGATATTCACTGGTGTCCTCTTCTAATCTCATTTCCCGGGTTATGGGTTAGACTTTTTTGGGCTCGTCACTACGTCAACGTGAGCCATTGGGGATATGTTCATATAGTAGTACTCCCTGGTTGCAGTACCATATGTTTTGTGTCACATGCTGGAAGTTTACTGCACCACTTAAGCCCAAACTTTCAGTATGTGACAACTATTCTTCTCCTCAACTTCACCATCTTTTTGTACATCCACCTTATACAATGGTGTATATGGGTGGGTATCTACTACTCCCCCACCTGCAATGCTTGTGGATAGTTCCATGTAAGCATCCCCATGTATTGTATGTGTAGAAGACAGGTTATCTATTCGAATGCAATGGTGTGTATGTGTGCGTATAACAATAACAGGACCATTTCGGTGCAACAAATAAATATCCCAAAACATTTCCTAACCAGTGTGATAGAGGTGCAATATGAGTAGTACCCCAGAAAGAGATTAACCAACCCTATTCACTAACCCCGGGTGTCGATAAATTTCATCAGTGGGATACTGCAACATGTTAATATCCCACTTAATGAACGTCACTAACTCAGGATGTGGATGTCACAATAACGGGACAATTGACGTGGACCACATTAGCATCCCACACAATAAAGGTCAGTAACCCGGGTTGTGAATATATCCACCTGTGCACCATATACGTCTAACATGTCAGTAACCCAAATAATAATGGAGACTAACCCAGGTAGTGGGATTAATAATAACAGGATCATTGAGGTGCATCAAATCAGTATCCCAACAAACAAAGGACACTAATCCGGGTTGTGGATGTGACAATAACAGGGTCATTGACGTGCACCAATTCAATATCCCTGCCCAGTACCCTCTGACATGAAGTGTACTGCACCGACAGAAGTGCCTCTGTATTGGGCAATTGACAATGCAGGGATGTCTGCCCACTAATTACTGCCCCACCTCCCATTCCATTTACATAGCATGGTATATTGTACATTTCTAAGGCAGGTTATAAACACAATGTTCACATCATTACGGGGTCCCCCATGTCGATATCTCGAGGTAAACAGCTAACTAAATTGGGATCTCCATACGGTTAGTTCAGGAAATGTTGTCCAAGTTAACCCCCAGAACACTGCAGTCATCATAAAAGCAAATGAGTATTGTGGTTTCCTGTTCCCATGTCACCCATACCGTATGTGACAAATGCATCCGACATGAGCACCTTTTGAGGTGTACTTGGTGAGGAATTTTTGTTTACCCAATCCAACACTTCGTAGGGCCTTACAATGTAGTATAGTTTCATGTGTTTCTTATATAGATTATCTGGGTTAGTGACATTGGGGGCTGGCGAAATTGTCACCTGCTTAAAGTCGATCATTGACAAAAATGACATCTTCCATATACCAACACAAGCTCCCTTCCCCACCTTCCGCTTACAGCCCACCCACACCCACCTCTTCCTCCACCATTATCGACTTGTACAAGCTCAAAATATGGGTGAGTCTCCTTTGTGGGAGTCTTCTTTTGTAAGATATCAAACCCAACTCTTTCTTCACCTGACTTTTCCCCCCATTTTGCAAAGAGTTCATTAAGGGTAGTCAAGTCTTTATGCGCAGACAAGAAATGACGACCTCAAAAGTTGTTCCACACCAAAACACCACCTCTAAGCAAGGAAATGTGCAAACTGAAAAGTGTTAATTTGAACAACACCATTTGATAAATTTTCCTTTTGAATGATTGAGTTAATAGATCAAAATTCAAAAATCTGTAATTAGTATTGGACCAAAGACCTACGAAGTATCTAGAAAATGAATGATCTGACCCATGGATATATGTGTTTCATTGAGTACATGCCCGTTTTCAATTCTTACATGTATCCCCAAATTACAAAAAATAAAAAATGACCAAGATACATCTTTCTTTGTCAATTCTTTTTCTCCTTTTCAAACAAACGAAAGCAAAGTTTTGTAGAAAATTATTTTTTTCAATAGTGGTTTTTCCTTAATTCAAACAAAAGAAGGAGAGGGCTTTCTCTCAATTTTCTTTCTAATTTTCTTTCATGTAATTTTCCTAGAACCAAACAGGGCCTTCGATTTGCTATCATACGTTGAAAAAACTTCGTTCAAGATCTAACTCTAAAATTTTTGTTTCTTTCCTCCTATTTTTTGTTTGTAGGTTATTTGTACAATTACAGATGAGTAAAGTTCACAGGTACCCTAGAACCAGTTTGAAACTAATTAAACGGTTCCGGTTCCTAAAAATGACAAACCTGTTCAATCGGTTCTAGTTTTGGTTCTCAAAACTATAGCTGGAACCTGGAACCGGTTTCGAGAGCAAAAAATGAATATTTTTTTACTATCTTTTGTTCTTTTTTCTTTCTCTGTATTCTTTTTCTAATTGATTTTTTTCCCTACAAAAGTGATTCTTTAAATAGTGGATTTAATGTTGTACCAGTTAATTTCTACAACTAATTGAAAAATAAATCATTACATTTTTCAAGTAACTAAGATTAAAAAATTACAAATTTGATAAATTAACTTTCTTTTTTATGTAAAGTAAAAGGTGAAGGTAGGAAAAAGATTAAATGCCTGCATCTCCCACTCCAAATAAATAAAAACATTTAATTTATTAGGTAGGAAAATTTTAGCATTAGGTACAACGAGTACCTTGGAATCAAAACCGGTTCCGGTTCCCAAAAGTTAGGAACCTATTTGAGTTTCGATTCCGATTCTCAATTTTTGGGGTGGGAACTAGGAATATACAATGTCTCTTCCTCGCAAAGTTAAGACTAATTAAAAAGGGCTTGTTTCTTAATTCTTGGGGAGCACCTTTTAATGAATGGAGTCAAGTATTGACGGTGATTAAAATTACCAAGAAGATGTAATCATGCACTCTCTATACAAGTCTATGTTAAAATACAGACACGATTTTCAGAGCAAGGTTTATTTGAAAACAAACGGCATATAATAGAAGAACTAGAACTTAGAAGGGAATTGAATGTGCATCTTGAAGCCTTGTGATTATTTTTGATCAATTTTATCGCCAAATCGCTGGCAAAGTTTGCATGCGTGATTCGCTGCATTATTAAGGCTTGCAAACGCAAACGAATTGATTCATTTGTGGTTCGAGCTTTTTACATCTCAATAAGAAATGATTTTTCTTAATTCTCAATATTGGGTCGAAGACTACCAATAGGAACAATTAGTTGCAACTAAGTAATTATATAACACTCACAAGCAAATAATATGTAGAATTAAATGCAGAAAATAATTAAAAGGACGCCAAATTTAATGTGGAAAGTACAGTGTAGAGGGAAAGCTACGGGGAAAATTGATAGAAGGATTTCACTATAAAAGCAGTAAACATTATAACGAGTAACCCTCTCAAATTATTTACCATAATTCGAGACCAATAGTAATTCAGGAATAATACAAAAATTACCTTAGGACTCGAATACAATTGAATGACATCGCCAATCAATTCTGCCACCACTTAGCCAAACACCCAAATTGTTTCATCTCCAACATGTCGCACAACTCTTGCCACAACACAAAAACCACACACAAAACCCTCACAAGTTCTGTGCGAATTTTGTGACGCTGCCATGATGAATAACGAATGCTCAAAAGCCTTAATTTATAGTAGCAAAAGATCTTGGTGAGCAAGGTAATATTGGCCTAAATTAAGCTTGCCGGAAAGTCGTTTCTTCAAGTGTTCAACTTACAATAGAAAATCATCATCATTGCCCAAAAAAAAGAAACCTTTCCTTTTTTCATTTACCCCTCACCATGTCACTTGAAGCTCAACCTGTCTAATTGCGTACACAAGTTGAACATACCATTGAGAATGACTTTAGTCAACATGTCTACAACATTTTTTATCCGTGTGAATTTTATTGAACACTGTTAGCTTTGCGTCGGTAATAGACTGCTGCCAATGGTATTTTCACGTCTATGTGTTTTGCTAAAGTGTGATACATGAATTTCTTAATCAAGTCAATGACACTCTAACTGGTACAAAACACCACATACTCTTTCTATTTTAACCCCAACTCTTGAAGAAACTACTTCATCCACTACATCTGCTTTCTTGTTTCAATATTTGCTATATACTCAGTTTCAATTGTGCACACTTTTGTAATTTAGACTACCATGATATAGTTACCTTGGAAAATTAAAGACATAGCCGAAGTAGACCTTCCACCATCTAAACAACTTGCCATGCCAGAATTAGTATAGCCTTCAAGCATAAGTTCAGACCCACCAACCTGCAAACAGAGTTTGGTTGCTCCCTGCAGGTATCTCAACATCCATTTAAGAGTCTCCTAGTAAGCCTCTCCTGGGTTAGAAAAAAAGCTCCTCATTACATCAACAACATGAGCAATATCTGGTCGGGTATATACCATAGCATACATGAGGCAATCAACTTTAGAAGCATAAGAAATTTTAGACATCTCGAACTTTTCCTCCTTCAATTGTGGACAATCACTCTTGCTCAACTTAAAGTGGGTAACAAGTTGAGTACTAGTTGGGTTGCATTTTTCATGTTGAACTTTTTAAGGATTCGATCAATATATTTTTTTTGTGACAGCCGCAATTTCTTGGTATTTCAATCCTAGGTAATGTCCATACCCTAAATTTGCATTGCTGGACCCAAATCCTTCTTGTCAAAAGATTTGGATAACTCCTCCTTCAATTCACTAATTAGAATAGCATCTCGCCCAACAATCAACATATCATCAACATAAGTAACAAGATAATGAAGTTACCATTGGGAAATTAATGAATGCACACACACACTGATTTGCTTCTATCCTCTTATAGCCTTTGTCTCATCATAAATGAGCCAAATTTCTTGTAACATTTTCTAGGAGCCTTTCTCAACTGTACACACTCTTCTTCAGCCAGTAAACCATACGCTTTTTCGCTTCAACTTAAAAATCCTTAGGTTGATACTTGTAGATTTCCTCCTGTAAGTCTCCATGTAAGAATGCAGTCTTCACATCCAGTTGCTCAAGTTTAAGATCCAAACCGGCAGCTAATCCTAGTACAATTCGAATAGAACTCATCTTCACTATAGGAGAGAAGATTTCACTGAAGTCAATGTGCTTTTACTAAGCATACCCTTTTACCACCACCTAATCCTTATATTTCACCATTTGGTTGCTATCTTTCATCAACTTCAACACCCACATATTTTTTAGTGTTTCTATCTTTTGGAAATTCCACTAAGTCATAAATGTCATTCTTTTTCAAAGATCCCCATAAGGAACATCATTTCTAACTGGCTCTATAACATTCACAGGTTCTATCTTTAACATAGCTCCCCATCTATGGCACCTCCAAATGAGATAGATACTGGAGTTACCTTAGCCACACTAGTAGGATGCTAGTGATCGATGTCAGCCATGGTTTCGTGCTCGTGGGAAATAATGTATCTACTTCTTTCTATTTTCCTCTTCTGTGGATTGCCAAACTCCTCATCACCATAGCCTATGAGCACACAAGAAGTGAATTGCTATCATGTTTCAATATCTGTTCCTTTGGCACATACATGGAGGCTTTGCACCTAAAAACCTCACATGGTCATAAGAAGTATTCTTCCAGGTTCAGACGTGCTCTGATATGTCAAACCGCAAATAAACTGATGGAGCTATATTAATGATATGAACTATTGCACCCAAAAACCTCACATAGTTACCTAAGAACATCTTTGACAACTTGGACATTCTAAGTATTGATCTCACTTTCTCTATAATAGTTCCATTCACCCTTTTAGCAACTCCTGGGGTATCCCAGGTTTCATCTTCTCATAGTGAATGCCATGCTTCCTGCAGCACTCCTCAAATCCATCAGAGGTATACTCCATACCATTGTTTGTCTAGAGAGCATTCAACAACATTTTTGTCTCCCTATCCACCATGGCATGAAAGTGCTGAAACTTTTGGAATACTTGACTTTTTGCTTTCAACATACACAATCAAGTCTTACATGAATTATCATCAGTACATGTGATAAAATATCTATCATCGGGCAAGGACTCTACCTCAATGAGACCACACACATCAAAATACATCAATTTTAACTTGTTTGCTTTCAAATTTAGGTGCTTACAAACAGAAACTCTATGATGCTTACCAAATAAACAATAATCACAACGGTTGAAAGTTTTACCTACAGATAAAGAAATGAGGGACTCTTTAACTAGAATCTTCAACCCTTTCTCACTCGTATGAGCCAACCTTTGGTGCTCAAGATTTGGTGAAGCATCATCCTCACTAGCATTAATATGCCCGCCACACACTTTCACATGTGTCATGTAAAGCATGAAACAAAGCTCACCTCTAGCCACAAGTAAAGATCCCGTGGTGAACCTTCAAGTTCCGTCACCATTATGCTTGTACCATCCTTATCCAGAGCATTCCTCAAGATCAGATTCATCCACAAGTCTAGAGTACATCTCACATTCTTTAGAGCAGCTGTGCAACCAACTTTGGTCTGTATACATATATCACTTATCCTAACAATATCAGTAACTCAATTGTTATCCATCTCTATTATGCCAAAATTTCTAGCCCTATAGGAGTTGAAATACTCTCTGTTGGGAACATAGTGATACAAAGCAACCGAATCTAAAACCCATTCGGCATCAAAATCAATAATATGGTTGCACTCTCTAGTTGCACAAATGAGTGTTCATGTGAGATAATTGTTGTAGTACTTTTCTCATCAAGGTTCTTTTGATTATTTTTGTCCCTTTGTCATTGCAGTACTTTTTGATACGCCCTGGTGTTCCACATTTCTAGCATGTGGCCCTCCCCTTACTTTGGGATCTATTATTACATTTTCCTTTTCCTTCAGTCTTTTGCTCTTACTTTGACCTTTCCCTTTAGTGATAAGAACTTGGTCGATATCATCACCCCTCTCCTTTTTACAGGCATCTTTATTGCATAAGTAGTCTTTAATAGTCCTCATAGATAACTTACCACCTTAAGGTGATTTACTAACAGTAACCACTAGGGTTTCCCAACTATCAAGCAAAGAACTTAAGAGAAATATTGCTTGCAACTCTTTAGCCAAAGCAATTTCCAAAGTAGATAATTGATTCACAATATCTTGAAAATCACTCAAGTGCTTGGCACCAATACGTCCCTTTTTTAATTTTCACTTAATAGGTTTCTTAATCAAGAAAACATTATTTTAGGCAGTCTTTCTTTGGTACAAGCCTTCTAACTCAGTCCACAACCTATGGGTATCAATCTTGTTGGATATGTGATGAAAAACACTAATGTCCACTCATTGTCTAATTGTACTAATAAGCTTCCTATTTAATTTTTTCCACTATCTAGGCCATGTATTTTCTGATTTTTTACCTTTCAACTCAATGGGGTCTTACAAGTCCTTACAATAAAGTAAATTCTACATCATTGAATTCCAAATCAAATAATTACTAATAGCTAATTTAATCATTGAGGCACTAGTTACACTCTCTATAGTTTTAACAAGTAGTTGTACCACCTTGTTTAATCGAAAAATTATTTAATTTTATACTCCTAAACCTATGATCTTGGCTCAAAATAATTATTACTTTAGAATTTTTGTTTGAGTTTTATTTATTTTACAGAAAAATTAAAAAATGAAGAAAGTAATGGAAAATGTAAATTTGGGCAAGAATTGAAGTTGAAACTATTGCTCAAAAATAAAGTCATGACCCACCACTTCCCTTCTCCATCTGAAGAAAAAAAATTAAAAAATTAAACTCAACTTCCCCACCTCCCACTCTTCCCTTACGCGACACTCCACCCACGACTCATAATCTTCTCTCTTCTCTTTCGGTTGCCCCATCCTGGTTACCCATCATCTTCATCAAAAACTTTATCATTCTCTCCTCCTTTACAACCCACATCTAACTCATGATCATTCTCTATGCTCAATCCGCCACAAAACTGCATCCTCATCTTTCTCCACCGGCGCAACCCTTGTCTAACTTATCATCAACCATCAAGTTGGAATTGTCCATATCATTTTTTGAGTTAGTCTCTTAAGAAGACCCAATCATAGCTCCTGAACTTGGACCAAACATGACCGTTCAAGTGAGAAGAAAAGACCCCAAATTGACTCAAATTTTTAGCAGAAATTGTGAGTGGCGAGAATCAACTAGTACGTTTAGATTTTGTTCCAGATTTTGGGGTAGTTAGGAGGTCGATTAGGGTTGTAATTTTGTATAAATAGAGGTGGAATGGGAGGTGTAGGGCATAAAGTTTAGTAGCTGCTAGCAATCAAGTTCAGTAGTCGTAGTTCAATTTTAATTAGCTCTCTTATTTTCATCCCTTCTTTCAATTGTTAAGAATTTCTAGGTTCGTCTCCATTGTTGGTTCAAGAGCCCGGGAAGTCATTATTGAATTTTTGAGCTTGTTGAATGCTAGTTTACCATAATTCTATGTTGACTTTTTTTTGGTCACTCATTCCATATTAAATCGAGTCCTATTGTCAATCTTGAATGGTTTAATTACTCTGTTTTTGTTTCCCATCCTCTGTTTTCCTAGCTAATATTTGGACAACTTCCAATCTAAAAGTCAATTTGATAAATTAATTTTTTTAATTGTCATTTCATTTTTTTTTGTTTTGGTGCAGAGCCTATGTTTTTTAATTCCCTAACATTGATTCTTTAATGTACTCTAATTGTTTTGGGTGATGAGATTATTTGTCATATGAAAAAGGGTTGGGACTTGGGCAATGTGTACTAATTTTATTGGCCATATAAAGCTCACAGTTAGATAGCTTTTGCTAATGGGAAATTTACAAGCAAGTTATGCACTAAAAGGGGTGCAATCAAGTCAATTTTTTTTTTACAACAATTTAGTGTTGCTGGAGGCAAAAAGAAGTGGGTGAAATTGAAGGAGGAATGTAAATGACCAAACTACCCTTAATGAAATCATTGGAGGAAATAGAAAGCTGTGAGAAGTTAGTGGGAATATTTGGGTTTCATATTTGCTCTCTGTCTCCATTCAACTTCAGTAATTCCATTAGCCTTCTCCACATAACTTTTACTCCTTCACCTCTCTCAACCTCTCCACTATTTATGTGAAAGTACAGTGAATTCATGGTGAATTCGGTGGTTTTAGCATAGATATGAAAATGGGTGATAGTGGTCCAGCTTCAGCAATGAAGCAACCATTTCTCTGCTGTTTCTAATGAAGGTGGAAGCCTATAGTGAAAGTGACTAGTTAATGTGAAGAGGAAGGTTAGGAAAAATTCCAGATCGGTAGATCACCAGTAAATGCCAGTTATATGTTGGTAGAATGAGCATGTTGTCATTGTTATTGTTGCTGTGAATGGTAATTAACTGGATATGTATGTATGCCATGGTTTTATTGGCTGTCCACCATGGCAGTAGGATTGT
>JACYFF010031954.1:78727822-78754101 GCA_017589665.1 Selenicereus undatus | reverse complement strand
TGATTCAAGATCAGGGTTACAAACACCTTACAGGGGGTGCTTCTGACTAAGCAGATGTAAGGTACAATGAAGTCCTAGTATGCCAATATATTTAAAGCTTGCTTTAAACACAACCTGAACTGGTTTTTGTTTTCTCAAGTGAAGCTCAGAAATTCTTTTCACTAGAAAAACCTCTTTTGAAATTTTGCCTTTTTGCGAATGTTGTGTTTCAAGATTTCTTTTTGCTTTCCTCTCTCTATATCTCAGTATGTGTCTCTGTGTGTGTTTTTCAGTGAAAACGGAGCTGTTTTTAACCATAAATTCCAACGGTCAAAAACCAAGGAGAGGAAAGGAAATCATCTAAGTTTGGAAGGTGATTTTTTCAAGAGAAAAAAACTCCCAACGGCTAGTGATAAAACATTTCCCAAAATCTAAGGGATTTGTTATCTTAAGAGATAACCTTTATCTCCTTATAGCCGTGGGTAAGCTTTAAGAAGGCAACCAGAAATCTTTAGCAATTTAAAAACTTTATCACATCCGAAGATATGGGCAGAGAAAATCTTCCAATTTTGGCAAATCTCCCAAAATCTATTTTCCCAAATCTCCCATAATATATTCAAGAAATATATTTTTCAGAAGAATAACATTTGAAAATATTCTGGAGATTTTGGCCAACCGGAATAATAATTTCAAGGATAATCGGGTATGGCCACTTCAGGTCAGAAACACCCTAGGCACCCTGTTTGCAGGGTTGTTCGCAGTCTGGTGTTCTGAAGCACTTAGCGCAAATACCGATTCAAGAGATGTTTAAAAAGCTTTTTCAATATTGGCATATTAACAAGAGTCTAAATAAATAAAGCCTATATACCCAAGACTTCTTGTTTGAATCTTGTCCAAGATCCGTAGGGCTGCTGTGAACATCAAGGCTACCTTGTTTGCTGGGGTTGTTCTTTGCATCGCTAGAGAAGCTGCTGGGAACATCAAGGCTACCTTGTTTGTTGGAGTTGTTCTTTGCATTGCTAGAAGAGCTGTTGTGAACATGCATTACAACCAACTGTGAGATGGCGTTCTTGACTTAATGTAGAATCACCCATTTAAAACCTGTTTTAAGAACTTGTTCTCACATGTAGCAAACCAGTTAACACAGTAAAGATTACAAACACAAGTTAGGCCTGTTTGCAGATCATGTTTGGAGCAACACTACTTGGACACATTTTTACACTTGGATTTGTTATCATCAAAACTAGAATATAATAATTCAACAAATAGACCAAGTTAGCCTAGGAAGAGGAGACCAACTCCTAGTCTTATAAGACTTAATCTTAATAGGTTCACTAATTTGACCAGGAATTTGACTAATTTCGGAGGCCAAAATAATTAACATTGGACTAGAATTAGGGTTAATTAAATTGACTCAAACTCAGGGTGGGGAAAAGGTGGAAACCAGGCTAGGCTCCCTATTGGTGAACCAGTAGGCTCCCTGGCCCATTGGGCCTGTTAAGTAGCACGTCTTTGACTCCGGTGTCCTTAATTGGACTCTCATTCGCTTAATCACTTCGTTGGCCTCCCAAAATCATAGTTGGGATTTTGTTTTTGTCATTCGGCGATTTAAAAATACAAATGCCATTTTTAGGTGTCTATAATTGTCATGACTTTTGATGGTGTATACATCCAACAGTTAATCAAGAAATTTGGCTATCAAAACATATGCAAAATCCACTGTGCATTAAAAGATGAGATGAGCTATGGATTAGTTTGCGATGCAAACAACTTTCATGACTTATAATCCAAGCTACACATATTTATATTGCAAGTACCATGACGAAGCGACAATTGATGATCTAAATCTTCCATTACTAAGCATGTTGTCTAGATACTTTGATGGTGAATTCGAGAAAGCCAAGGGTAAGATCATGTGCCCGTTAAATTATGAATGCTTTGATGTTTGCATGGAGTCTTCTAATCATGACTTATTTGTTGTGCTGGTTATGACTCAATTGAAGATGTGGAGTTAGATATGGATGATGAAGAAAAAACAGAGGGAAGCAGACTTTCATTTGACAAAGAAGTGGAGAACATACACCTGTTACATAGTTCCAGTGATAAAGTTGGATACTCAAGTGACTATGCTAATAGCTCTAATGAGCATGACCCCTATCAGATGATGACAAAGAAAATCATCATTTCCCTTTTCTGATATTTAAACCCCCAACCCCTAAGAAATATATCATAATTCAAGTCGGTCAGAAGTATAAAAATCATATCCTGTTCAAGGATGCTTTGTTTGATTACGCAGTATGGGCATGAAATTGGGTTTTCTAGAAACACTAATACAGAAGTCAGAGATTATTGCAAGGGGAAAAATGGTAAGTGCGGATGGAGGGTTTGGGCATCAATGATGCAAGAAGAAATAACATTTCAAATAAAGACATTAAATAATGTGCACACTTGCAACCAGGGGTGTGCAAAAAAAAAAAAAAAAAAACGAAAAATATACAAAATCAGTTAACCAAACTAATCTCTAAAAAATCGGTTTGGTTAACCGAATTGAAATTTTTTTTCCATTTTTAGTTTAGTTATGGTTTGGATGGTTCGAAATTTCATTTAATTAGCGGTTGATCGAACCAAAATTATTTTTAAAAAAAATTTAAACATAAAAAATGAAAATTTACGTAAGAAAGTTACCCTTTTTTATTAATTGTGAATGGTGACAGAGATTTAATTTTTTTTAAAAAAATGTTAAATATAAAAATTTAGAAGTTCAGATAAGAAAGTATACTTTTTAATTATTTGAAGGCAGTCAATCAGTAACCAAACTGAAAAACTGGTTAACGAATCCAAAAAACCTATTAACTGACATTCTGGGCTCGGTTACAGTTTGGGTTTTGGATGAACTGAGTTTTTTAGTTAACTGAAAATCAGTTAACTGAAATTTTTGATTCGGTTATGGTTCAGAATTTTCTTGAACTGAAAGCCAATTAATTGATTTTGCGCACCATTACCTTCAACATGTTAAGGTCCAACAGTAGGATTACAAAGTTGGCTTACTAAAAAGTACTTGGTATGGGTTCAAGATAACACGTACTTGGACACTCCCTGCATTTAGGGACACTATTAAAACGAAAATCAAATATGGCGTCTTTATGGAAGTGTAGTAAGGCGAGAAAACAAGCATTGCCCATGATATATGGCGAACACAAGGAACAATTCCATAGGCTGCTAGAATATGCAGCTGAACTTTTGAGAACAAACTGAGAATCTAATGTTAGACAATCAAGTGGTCAACATGAGGCCAATGAGTGGCTGCTGTTGGTAGAGAAGCAAATAATCAAATGTATCCAATCACTTAGGCAGTCGTAAAGACAAACAACAACTTGGACATGGTTTCCTTAACATGGTTCGTGGGTCTTTTAGCCTCTGTTTGGACCTTGGAAAATTTGGTAGAATTATTTTTTTTTTGAGAAAGTTACTTTTTTTCTTGTGTTTGGTTTGGAGAAAATCACAAAGAAAAAAAAATATAGAGGAAAGTTAGGTGGAAAAATTGATATAAACAAGTAATAAAATTTTTCTCATAAACTTGTGAGGAAAGTTCGAGAAAAATTCGCAACCTCCTCCAACCTCACATTACTTAGATGACATCAACATGATTCAAGTAGTTCATAAACATTCAAATTTCTCATCCAAATTCTTGTTTTTTTTTCCTCAATCCAAACAAGAGAAAAAAATTCATTTTCTCCTTACTTTTTTTTCCTTCACATTTTTTTTTCCTTCAAATTTTCTTTCCACCAAATTTTCTAAGGACCACATGGAGCCTTAATGGAAGACTTGAACATTGTTGATGGAGCTGGATACACCATTATGTCTAACCAACAAAAGGTAAAAACAATTATTTGTTTTGTGAGTTTTTCCTTTTTCTGTTAAGTTGATAAAAGTCCTTTATAGTACTTACTCATTTGTTAACATGATGCAGGGGGTTACTTAATGCAATAGACAATTTGATTCCTTGTGCAGATATGGACTATAAAACACTTGCTATTTGTTTGGATCCTACGGAAAGCTAAAAGCTAAGCATAACAAAGCAATATGAGCTCACTTATATTTAGAACATACCTAATCCAAAATCAGTTTAAAATCTCAAAGTTTTAGTTACACTTTGTCAAAATAGAGTTTTACGGATAATGTTAGAATCATAGATGATCTATCAACTAGAAGGTCACCACTCAAGTGATACCATAGGTATACAAAATAGCTAGGACTTAATTCCTTGGTCAATAAGCTGGCCATGTAGATGGAAACCAAAATTGGGTGTCTTAGTTTTCACAACTCACTTCTAATAATTTTATCATAATGGAATTTAATTGACAAGAATTATAAGTTTTAGCTACCAAATTTGGTCAATTTAACTTTTTTTTTCAGTTGAAATTCATAATTTGGGGCCAAATTCAATCAAATTCGTAGTTTCAATTCCCTCAGTTTTCATAACTCACGTGGGAGGGATGAGACCAAAACTCAAACATAGAGATAATTATTAAAGTGGTTGAACAATTAAGCTCATCACCAGAACAATTACTTGAAGACCGGTAGCAATAAGCGTTGAAAGCATCGCCACAGCATTCCTCAACAACTTCTCGCATGAGTATTGCATTATCATGCCTTAAATATAGCTTGAAGATCATCATCAAGTAAATAGAGTATCACATAAGGCAAAATCCTCAATGTTTTGCGACGAGATGATGTCAACGAGCTATTAATTGAGGTCCCCATGGATGTCCCAAATATTGTGCTTCTTGTTGGGACTTTAGCAATGAGCTTTTGCTAATCTTACGGGTTCATCCATGGTGTTTCTAAGTGGGCGGATAGAGAGAGCAAAGGGGGAACTTGAGAAAAGACGAGAGAGAAAATGCCCATTGTTTTTCCACTTTCCCAAATAAAATATTTTTTAATTTAAAAAATTAGCTGAAGATAGAGAGGATGAGATACTAGCAATGGTTTTAAGGCAATTGGTCAATACTGATAAGTTCACTCACTTCAACTTTTGATGGAGAAAGTTCAATAACTAAAATCAAAAATCCTACATATTTTAGACACTAATTAGTTATTTTATTTCTACTATTAATAATGACGTCAACTATTACGCTTCACAAAGGATGGCTATTTTTTAGCAAAGGGGTTATTATTTTATTTAAAGTTAACAAAAACAACGTATGACTATCAAACTTCACAGAGGATGATAAACACAGGTAAAGCAAGACAGCTATTATCTCAAAAAGATGTGACTATTCTCATTAAATTAGTGACTAAAAGCATTACTACGATAGTATTTATATTCCCAAAGATGACAACAACAGTTTTTAGAGGGGGACTACTATGTTATGTTAGTAAGGAATAAGGGAAAACTTATAGATGTGACTATTTATATCATCAATGGTGACTATAACAGTTAGTAGGGGATGACTACACAAATATAATTGCCAATCGTAACGTAAGAATGTACCCTACAATTTAGAAGGGAGGAAAACATCCAGTAGCTAGAAACAAATATGCTCTCAATTTAGTAGTTATCAATAAGATTTGTTCTAACACAAACTACAACGCCTTTTTTTTTTTGGAAAAGGTACACAATTATTATTAATTTCCCCCCAAAAAATAGAGATCAAAGAGTGACATTCACATGCAACTATAAGATCAAATCACCTCAGTCAACTGTGTAAGAATCAGTAGAAAGACTGGCTAGAAAACTGTATTCACTTCACATTAATATCACAATCTCGCTTTGTGCCATGACACCTTTTGAAGTTCTCTCTTTTCATAATCCATAAATGGAGGCAACAAGTAAGACCCTACCGACTTCAAATCCCATGACATTCAGAGTTGTACCACTTGATTTCTTTCTTCAACGCCAGCGCCAACCCCAGCACCTTATTCTTTATTTAGACCATGCCAACATCCTACATGATATGCATTAGAAAAAGGGAATTTGAACAATAGATGCTTACACATATCCTGATCCAGTAGAGTAGAAATTACACATATTAGTCACCATGATCTACCTTCTAATTAGAAATTCACACGTCAGGAGCCTATTTTGAACTGCGAGCCACAAAAATAAATTGGAATCTACCCAAGTCCAATGTGACCATACAGTCTTCCCCTCAAAAAAAACTTAGGCTTGGACACACCAAACAATTTGTATTATTCACCCACACGGAATATGCCAACAAATGAGCACTCATCTAGGGATTGCGTAATTGCAGCATCACTCTGGAGCATATAAATGTGAAAATTTAGAGATGGGGAGCCTCCAGAACCCACCCTGTCAAAGTCATGGGGAGCCTCCGGAACCCACAAGTAGTGCTTTAGAACATTCGCAGTGACAACGAAGGCCTCCTGCACATAACCAAGACTACGTGTTTCTGCTAGTAAAACCCCTCCTCGTCACCTACTCAATCAGCTCCTTCAGGCACATCCCATCCTTTAGAGCATTATATTGCTTACGACAAATTCTCTCCACAATATTGTGTATTCCTTGCAACCATCACATCACATAATGAGCCATAATATTATACTCAAGAAGTTCGAGACTCAAATTGGTGTGGAGCTATGGCAAGGGAAATATCTGCTCTGGAAGAGAATAATACAGGGAAGTATGCCATCTTACTGCTAGGGAAGAGAGCACTTGGTTCCAAGTGGGTTTATAAAATTATATATCGTGCTGATGGGACCATTGAACGATATAAGGCTCGTTTAGTTGTACTTGGTAATACAGAGATAGAGGGGGAAGATTATCATGAGACATTTGCTCCTCTAACGAAAATGACTATTGTTTGATGCCTCTTATCTCTGGCTATTTCCAAGGGTTGGGAGCCCACCAAATGGATGTCCATAAAGAATTTTTGCATGGCAATCATGGTGAAGAAATTTGCATGAGACCATTACCAGATTTTCGACCTCCTTGGCATGACCTTGTGTGCAAATTAAGGAAGTCATTATATGGGCTCCACCAGGCATTCAAGCAATGGTTCTTTAAGCTCGCATCTGCCCTGGTAGGAATATGGATTTTGCCAATCACCATTGGATCACTCTTTATTTCTTTATCGAAATGGTGATCACTATCTTGACAAGTAGCAATCTAGTTCGTTGCCAAGTCTTTGAGAAATATTTGCAACGATGCTTTGACTTGAAGGATCTTGGGCTACTGAAATATTTTTTCGGAATTAAAGTGACCCGCTCACCCCACGGTCTATTCCTTTGTTAACATACGTATGCATTGGACATTTTACCTAAAAGTGAGATGTTAGGTGCCAAACCTACAACTTTTCCTATGGACCAAAATCATAGGCTCATGACTGAGTCATGGTCTCTCATTGCTGATCCGCCAAGGTATAGACGTCTCAATGGATGTCTTCTCTATCTTACCATTGCTAGACCAAATCTTACGTAGTTAGTCTATATCTTGCGCTAATTCATGCAGGACCCTTGCCAAGGGCATTAGGAGGCTACTACGCATAGAGATGGGAGTATTATCTGAATCGAAAACTCCGATCAAAATTCACCCCATTTCTCACCCAAATGGGTGATGAAAATAGGTTTTAAGTGTGTATGGGTATGTGTATGATTATTGCCTTTGAAAATGGGTATGAATATGGGTATGGTTTCTCAAAATCCATACACGATTGTGTACTCGATTTCTGAGTAAAAGGCGACTAATATACGGTAAAATCCAAAAATAAATGTTAGATATGAAACTCTAAGTGTATAGTGTTTATTTATGATCAAATAAAAATTTTTTTTTTTTACAATTTTAACTTCCATGAGTTCATCCTGACATGAATTTTAGTAGCATCGCTTGAGATTGCTAATCAAATATAGTGTATATGCAAATATGGGTCGTATATGTGTGGCACTTTGTGCACTCTGTATATACTCGAATAAAACTAGTAAAGTCAAAAAACCCAATTAGTATGGGTATGGGTATAACTATCCAAAACCTGGTGAATATAGGTACAGGTATGGGTATAACTTTTGAAAATGGGTACGGGTGCAGGTATATCTCAACCCGCCCCAAACCCATCCCTAGCTATGCATTTGTTGCATTACTTGAAATCTTGTCCAGGGTTAAGTATTATTTTACCAGTAAGCAACAAAGTTCATCTTCAAGCTCATTGTGATTCTGATTAGGCTAGTTGTCCGATGAAATGTTGCTCGGTCATGGGTTCTTGCTCAAGCTAAACCCAACACCATTATCGTGGAAAACTAAGAAACAGGCTACATTGTCATGTTCCTTTGTAGAAGCAGAATATCGAGCCATGGCTAATGCCTCCAGTGAAGTGATTTGGACAAGAAATCTCTTGAAGTTTCTTAGTGTTTCAGTGCCACCTGTGCATCTTTATTGTGATAACCAAGCAGCCCTTTACATAGCAAATAATCCTATTTTTCATGAGCTCACGAATCACATTGAAGTTGAGTATCATTTCGTACATGAACGTATTGTTGCTAGTGACATTAAGTCATGCTATACTTCTTCGATGGAACAGTTGGCCAATATTTTTACTGAAGCTCTAGGGCAATGCCAGTTTCATTATCTTTTGGACAGGTTGGGCATTCTTAACCCTCATGGCACCAACTTGAGAGGGAGTAATAGGAGAAGATCAACTTGGAGATATTTTGTACATATTGTGTTATATATTTTTGGTAGTTATTTAGACTTAATCTCCTAGAACATTTTTTTACTTTCATATTCTTGTAACTTCCCTGTTGTACGACTGATATATTTAAGCAATACAAGCCATGGCTGGGGTGCGTAGCCAAGAGAATATTCTCACACAAATAACTTGGTTTTCACTATTGAAAGGGTGAACTTTGTGAATAAATGTCTTGTGTTTTATTTTCGGCTCTTCTATCTTAAATCAAAGTCTCTAGTTGTTTACTTTTAATGTCTTTGATATGCACTTTTACATTATGTTCAACGTCAAAGTTTTGGTTTCTATTTTTCTCTCATACCTTGTTCCCCCTCACTCTGGGGTTAGTATCAGTAAAAGAACATTGTAAATATAACATATTGAGTAATCTTTCAGGTATTTACCATGCTTATGCAATCTCTCATGGATAACTCGATTCTTCATAGCATTCATTTCAGATTTATTTCACTTTGAAAGGCCATAATATCCAACTTAAGGTAACAAATATCAAATATACTCTTAACTTTAGTTGCTGGTATAAGCATAAATGAGTACGGAATTTGAGTACTATACGGCTATTTGGGCTACTTCTTTCGATGTTGAATAAAAAGTTTGACCAAACGGGGCAGAGTTGAATTTCACCAAGCGTGGTCTGGACTTGCTAAGCATTGGAGCCAAGCAAAGCTCTAAAGTGAGAGGTAGAGTTTGACCAACTCAAGTGTGAGGGATTTCACTATTCGCCACATTACACATGCATAAATCATAACGTAGTTCTCCTTAAAAGAATATGTACTTATATTTTATTTTATTTTATTTTTATGATCATTAGGTAAATTATTTTTGGTCACAAGGTAATTTTTTTAGTTTGGAATCTTATAGTGATCTATCCACTTTGATAAATTTATCTAACTTTAAATTTAACAAGTATTAGGTAGAAGAAAGAGATAAGTGACTTATATGATAAGCGTGGTTCCTTTTTAGTTAATTAATGATTAAAATGTTCTATTAAATGCTAAAAAAAGGAGCGCTTGAGCTTGAGCACGTCAACTTTGATGCGAAAGGTTTTCTTTTCATACAGTATAATTCTCTAATACTGCCATATGTCCTATAAGAAGATGAAGATGAGATAATTATGCTATATCACTATATTAAGGCAAACCTACTATATATATGGAATTGGAAATGTAAATATTATATTAAATTCTATCTGTGTATTGATTTATCATTATTACTTTTGAAATTAATCATGGAAGGAAACAAGCTTGCACCTATTTTAATCATTGCATTCATATTAGCCACTCATTTCAAAAATTTGGATGCAAAACGTTTTCAGTACCAGGAAAATGCTGGAAATGCTACCACTGCGGGTGCTGTGCCAAAAGAGCTTGAACCAGTTAGAGGATGCTTGACAAAATGCAAACCTGATGATACAATATGCCTTTCGGATTGTGTAGAGAAAGAACTGAAAGGAGTAGATCCAAACAAAGTTAAAGACTTCCTTGAAAGTGGGTTAAATGTAGTTCAAGCAGTGTTTTGCATGTTGGGATGTGGAGCTTCAGAAGTATGTCCGGCAGTTGATGACGTGGGTGAGTCTTCAATGCAATACTTAATACAGAGTCATATAGAATAAAGTTATCTTCATGAATGAATCTTTTCTAATGTGACTTGTGCCTTCACTATTTTGTCATCTCGCACCCATTTTCCGCATAATATATTATACTCTTAAGAATATATGCTTTATGCTCTAAGAAGACATGTGACAACTTTCATCCACATGTAATTGTTATGAGAAAAAAATTTCAAAATATCACCGAAGTACATCCTTTCATAAATCACATGATGATTGCATATACTTGTCATATAGGAACTAAAGCTGGGTAATGTGTTGTATCAGGTTGGGTTCGTGTTCGTGTTGAACTTAAATGGGTTGAAAGCCCCAGAACCTAAATCCGACCTGTTTAATAAACGGGTTGATGTGAACCTAACCCGTTTATACAAACAAGTAAAACGGGTTAGGTTCGAGTTACACATTTACCTACCAACCCCTGTAATTGCAACACAAATTTCAACCTTAAGATAATTTACCAAACAAATTACATATTTTTTAGCCTCATAAGACATATATGCTTTCATAAGTACACCAAAATAGCAATTAACTTACAGGTTCCAGCATATTCAGAGCTTATTCCAGTAAAACAGTCAGTAGCAACATAATTTTACAGCCTAGAAAGTCCATATAAGAGCCAACTAGTTAAGTTACAAACCATGTCCAAGTCAAGTCTTAAACAACAATAAATAAGTCAAATTGTCAGGGATTTTTAATAACATAACTAGCAAGTCAACAACTAACAAGTCCCTAAAAGAGACCACAAAGCCGAATTTCCATAAAAAATGTAAACAAAATACGGTAAATGGTAAATAAACAATACACGGATTGACCTATTTAACCCGTTAATTAAACGGGTTAAATATGCACCTTTCATGTTGAGATTCTTAACCTGAATTTAACCCAATTAATTAAGCGGGTTTACCGTATCATTTCATTTAACTAAATGGGTACGAACTTCATGTCCAAACCCACTTAACTTCGTGTCGGGTTTGGGTCGGTAATTGTTTCAGGTCAGCTTTTCCCACCCCTAATAGGAACTGCTTTATTCTACGTATGTTTACCTGACTTCTAGGAGTGTATATTTTGAAGAGTACATATGTACATATATAAGAATTGTCTGTTTCTTATTGACTGATATAATAATTTCACCATGTTTTTAACATTTAGCAATCATAAATATTATTAATTGCTGTTAAATTCTGCTGCTCCGTCGATCCTAATTAAATAAAAAATAGTGCATCAAATGATATTTTCTTAAGTTCAAAATTTCTGAACTTGCTATCATTTAGGATATATGTAGCAGTCTAACAATTTTATATTGTTTTTGAATTTTGATCTAATACTGCAGAAAAAGTCAAGAACTGCGCTGAAGGTTGCTTAACGTTTTGCTCCATATAATACGTCGAATGAGAAGATTTGGAACAAAAGGATCACTGAGCAGGACCGTTGGGTAGAATTATCTGATACAACTTAGGCATGAGATTAGCTTTATATAGCTTAATATTCTATCGTTGATGTAGTCAATCCAGAAGTTCAAAATGCTTTGGAGGTTTCTAATCAATAACATTTTGCGTGTGTTTCATGCCCAAAAAAAAATAAAAATCATCAACCCTGAGGTCCTTTTTCTTTTTTGTTTCTTTCATAACCATAGTTTCACCATTAGCGAAAACATGCAATTTGTAATTAAGAAATAAGTGCCAACAATACGCTAGAGACATGTTACTGATTATAATGGCGTAATAATGCCATTGGAAAGTTGAATTTTGTTGCCATTGTAAGTATCAAATCCAACAGACCATATTTCCAATGTAAACAGTGTGTTACCATTGCATTAGTGCCAATACTTACTTTAGCAAGTGAACACTATGTTTGCATAGATGTTTGCCAACATAAATAAATAAACGGAAAACCAATTCTTCGTAAGTGTAAAGGACTATACAATAAGTTTGCCAACAAATATGTCCTGATTAACTAATTTGTATAAATCCCATCAATATTCCATTGGCAATTAAAATTTTTTAAACTAATAAAACAATATTTGCCTAGTATATTCTATGTTTTCTATGTGCTTATCTTTCCATTCTATGATCAATAATGCGCATAGTGATAAAAATTGAACAGAATCATTATATGAGAACAACTTACTGAGAAAAGTATTTGATCAATTTTGCTCGTAGGCATAATCATGTAAAAACTCAAAAAAGGTTGATATTGGAAATCATACTAAGAAATCAGTTGTTATTCTTCAGAAGATTGGATTCTCAAAAACTCTACAGTCACTACAAAAAAGGTGTCTCCTTTCACACTTAGGTCCTGTTCTTTTCGTTGGGAAATTCACCCACGCACCCCACACCTACCCACTTCTTCCTCCCTCTTCCCACTCCTTCCCACACTTAAAAAAAATACCAGTTATTCCCACATTCACCCACTCCTTCCCACACCTACATAAAACAACCATTTCTCATATTTAATTTTTTTTTATAATTTACGTAATTGTGTGTACGAATAATCTGATAGCAATTATGAGCAGTTTTAATTTTTCAGATGTTATGGAACAGTTTTATTTTTTTTCTTTTTCATTAATTTTTAAATTCTTAAATTTTTTTAAATTTTTAATTCTATTTTTTTTATTTTTTAATTCTATTTTTTATTTTTTATTTTATTTTTATTTTATTTTTTATTTTTTTGTATTTATTTTTATTTTTAATTTTTAATTTTTTAATTTTTTAATTTTTTAATTTTTTTGCATTTATTTTTATTTTTTAAAAATAATTTAATTTTTAATTTTTTTGGGTATTTTTAATTTTTTTGTATTTATTTTTTGTATTTTTTTTATTCCAGAAAAACAACCAACGGAAAATTCCAAAAAAATAAAAAATAAAAAAACTTATACAAAAAATAAGAAAATAAAAAATAAAGAAATTAAAACTAAAAAAATTTTAAAAATTTTAAAAAATTAAAAAATTAAAAATTAAAAATTAAAAATTAAAAATACAAATAGAAAAATAAAAAATAAACAAAATTAAAAAGAACAAAACAGAATAAACAAAAAAAAATTCATCATCATTAATTACTATCACAATCGAATTATTACATTATAAAACAAAAAAATATTAATAACTAATACTTTAACTTCATTCAACTACATTAAACTTTCATCCACTTTTTCCCACGCATAAAAAAAAAAAAATCACACTCACCCACTCCTTCCCCCTTTCCCACAATCACTCATCCCACACCTCTCATTTCCCCTGAAAAGAACAGGGCCTTAATTTTGCATCTCCCTACACTTGTAAGTGTGGAAATAGTAATAACCCACACTTATACAAGTGTGGGCATTGTATGTGTCGAGAAATTTTCCCCACATTTATTACAAGTGTAGGCAGATATATATTTATTGCCCACACTTACAGGCGTAGAAGAAGGATCAATTACCCACATATCAAGTGTGGTTGAATCAAACATTGCCCACATATAGGAGTGCAGAAAGCTCTCTTTTCCGCCACACTTGGAAGTATTGTTATTGTTTTCTCTTTTTTTTTTTAAAAAAAATGCTCATAATTAATATAGAATTTAATAACTAAAAAGAACAATACATTTATTGTTCATTTTTCTAAGTACTAAATTCTATATTAATTACAAGCACTGGTGTGAAAATTGTGAAAAGTTAGCTATAAAACCAAAAGTATAACACATCAAACTAGATCAAAGTTTCCGCAATCTTTGAATTTATCATTAATGCCTTCAAGATGTTTGCATCAAAGTAACGACTAAAAACAGAGTTGTATTAATTTTTTTACTACCTTTACACATACAAGTAATGTAATAAAGTAATAATGTCGACTAATTAGAGTTACTGCTATAAACAAATGTACAACTTCCAAGTTAAGAGCAAATTTATTCTTCATTGTGTCCATCTAGATGCACTATGGCATGTAACTTGTTAGGCCATTTAGAGAGAAGAAGAAAGAAACATTAGAAAAAAAGAAATAATTTGAGAGACTTAAAAAAGAGAACATAAGTATGAATTAAAAAGCAAAAATGTCCACAACCATAAACACTGAGGGAACAAGACAATGCATCACATGAGATGCAATCGTTGAGGCAGGAAAATGTAGCAATATCTAGCAGAGTTGTGCAACAACAGCAGTTACAACCAAGTTGGCATAAATACTAGTTGTTGTCTTCATTTTACTTCACTGCTTAGTTTAATTTACGCCTCCTAGCCCTCGGAATTCACTGCTTAGCAAAAACACCCAAGGAAAAAAAAAAGAAAATAGTATGAAAAAAGCCATGAGGTCAGTGTTTGATTGTCAGTAGATGCAAAGCAAGTACTTTACTTCACTGCTTAGTTTAATTTTCCTTGAGACGAAAAACTAATTAAGCATAAGTTAACAGACACAAAAGCATATCTGCTTAAAATGTCATAAATTTTCAACTTAAACCATGACTTAATTGAGAGCTAAAGTCACTCAATCATCATATCATACCATATATAAAAATAGCTAAAGTTAATCAAATGCATGCTCATAATGAAGTTCAAAGCCATAACAAATTGCAAAAATTCACCTGATTTCGCGAAAATATTTCTGCAAGGAGCTTCTTATATCTTTGTACTGGTTATCTTGACCTTGATCGCAATGAGGGATAGAAAATGCAGAGGCTACCAAAGACGAGCAAAACCCTTCTGGACATAACTCTCATCCTTTTCTATTGAATAGGCTAAACACCTCCTATCCCTAGGAATTCAAACCAAAATCAGATAATTGTTTATAAGGAAAGCCCATATTGACAAGCTTTATCATATACCACAAGCAAAGTAGAATCTCAGTGTACTGACAATAAGTGTTGCGATTACAACTATGTTCTAACAAAATATCAAAAACCCAGTAAAGATTCATCCAATCAGTCAATTGGGTAATCTCATATTGTGATAAATCAGATGAGTGCCAACACAATTCAACAGAAAAATAGTACAAGTTGAAGGGTACACACATGACAATTTGGTGAAAATTTAAGGATTTGGAATAGTTGGGAACAGATTAAGCCTATAGAAGACTGAACAAATCAACAACAAGAGAAGAGGGGAGGGTGGAACAAATCAAAATCAAAATCAAAATATTGAACAAAAACAAAGTTAAAGAAAAAAAAAAACTTACAAAACCAAGGAAACAAAACAAACTACTCAAATAAACACAAAGAAACAATCCTAGATATCCACAACAATTCACAACAACAACAACAACAACAAACTCCCAAAGTGGGTCCCGCTTTCGCGGGGTCTGGGGAGATCCAGCTGTAGGCAACCTTACCTCTACCGGTATTCCTACCCATAGAGAGGTTGATTCCATAAGACCCACAAAACAGTTTTGAGAAAAAGGTTTGAAGAGAAAACGAATGCCAAACCATTTACCGAAGTAAGAGAAAGGGGAGGAGAAAAGGTTCTGGATAAGCGAATAAAGAGGGGGTGGAGACATACCTCAACACATCGTGGGTGCTTGGTGTCGTGACAATCCGGAAAAGCATTACCTGCAAACAAACAAACGAAAACCCACCCCACCCCACCCCACCCCACCTAGGCTACCGCCTCCTACGGAGCCGGTCCTCTACAATCGGGGACCTTAATCTTGTCCCGCCACAACCTCCTATCCTGAGCCATGTCCTCCGTGAGACCGACAACTCTCAGGTCCTTTCTAACCACCTCCTCTAGGCTCTTCTTCGGCCTCCCTCTTCCTCTCTTGCCACCGGGTGGGTTGATACTCTCGCATCTTCGCACCGGGGCGACCACACTTCTCCTCTTCACGTGGCCGAACTATCTGAGCCTCGATTCACTCATCTTCTCCTCTATGGGGGCCACTCCAGCTAGGCCCCTAATAACCCCATTCGTAATTCTGTCCAATCTCGTAAAACCACACATCCACCTGACCATCCTCATCTCAGCTACCATCAGCCTCTGGACCTGCGCCTTTTTCAGGGGCCAACACTCCGATCCATAGAGAACCGCCGGTCTAACTACCATCCGATAGACTTTGCCTTTCAAACCCATGGGCACTCTCTTGTCACATAGCACCCCTGACGCTGACTTCCACTTTTGCCAGCCCACTCTAATCCGCTGGCTAATATCCTCGTCAATGTCCCCATTCTGCTGGATGATGGAGCCCAAATACTTGAATTTGGCGACCTTCGGTATTGCCCTCCCATCCAGTACGATCTCTCCCCCCTCTTCTATCCTTCCGCTGAAACAGCAGTGAAGGTATTCCGTGTTCGATCTACTCAACCGGAAGCCCCTAGCCTCCAGTGTATGCCTCCAACGCTCCAGCCTGTCATTCACCCCCTGCCTAGTCACATCGATAAGGATGATGTCATCTGCAAAAAGCATGCACTAAGGCACCTCGTCTTGGATACCTCTAGTGAGTTCGTCCAAGACTAATGTGAAAAGAAACGGGCTTAAAGCGGAACCCTGATGCAGGCCCAAACTAACAGCAAAATCATTGGAGACCCCTGCTGGCGTCCTAACCCTCGTCCGCCCTCCCTCGTACATATCCTTGATAACACGAATGTACGCGGGCGACACCCTTTTCTCTTCCAAACACCTCCACAATACCTCCCTTGGGACTCTATCATACGCTTTCTCCAGGTCAATGAACACCATATGGAGATCCACCTTTCTATCCCTGAACACACTCATGAGCCCTCTGAGGAGGTAGATTGTCTCAATAGTTGCCCTGCCTGGCATGAAACCAAATTGGTTTTCTGAAATCTCTACTTCCTCTCGCAGCCTTCTCTCAATTACCCTCTCCCATAGCTTCATAGTATGACTGAGCAGCTTGATGCCCCTAAAGTTATTACAGTCTTGGATATCCCCTTTGTTTTTGTACAGTGGGATGACTGTGCTGGCCCTCCACTCTCTGGGCATCTTGGCGGTCCTGAGAATAACATTGAAAAGCTCCGTAAGCCACTCTAGTCCCACTTCCCCCAAGTACTTCCAAACTTCCACTGGTATCTGGTCCGGACCTACTGCCTTCCCCTTCGCCATCTTCTTCAATGCCTCCCTAATCTCCTCCTTTGTTATCATGGCGCCCGCACGCTGATCATTACACTCTCCGCCCCTACTGCGGTCATCTCCCCCCCTTCCCCATTGAGGAGTTTAGCAAAGAACCTCTGCCATCTCTCCCTAATATCAGCATCCTCAGTCAACACCTTACCATCTTCGTCCTTGATACACCTTACCACACCCAAATCCCTAGTCTTCCTTTCCCTCGCCCTAGCCAGTTTAAGAACCTCCTTCTCCCCTTCTTTCGTCCCTAATTTATGGTACAGTCTATCAAACGCCTGACTCTTTGCTACTGCCACTGCCCTTTTGGCTACCTTCTTGGCCGCCTTGTATCCAATCTTCTTATGAGTCCGCTCGTCTTCTGAACTGCTGCTCATGAACTCCGCGTAAGTCTCTTTTTTTGCCTTGACTTTCTTATTTACCTCTTCGTTCCACCACCAGGCGCCCTCCATCCTGTTGCCGCTTCCCCTGGAAAGACCTAAGGTTTCCTTAGCCGACCTACGGATGCAATCCGCCACAGCATCCCACATCGAGTCGGCGTCTTCTGCCCTCCTCCAAACTCTCTCCTCAGCTAATCTCTCTGCTATTAACCCTGCCTTTTCCTTTGTGAGAGTCCACCACTTAATTCTGGGTTCTTCTGCTCTCCTCTTTGACCTCTTAGGATACTTGAACTCTGCATCTAAAACCAGCAACCTGTGTTGAGTTCCCAGCAACTCGCTAGGAATCACTTTGCAGTCCTTACACGATCTCCGAGTTTCTTTCCTCGTTAGGAAGTAGTCAATCTGGGTCTTGCAAGAATTGCTCTTAAAGGTCACCAAGTGGTCCTCCTTCTTCTTGAAGAAGGAGTTGGCCACCACCAAATCAAAGGCCACCGCAAAGTCCAGCACAGTGACCCCTGCCGCATTTCTCTCTCCGAAACCGAGGCCCCCGTGAACCCCATCGTATCCTGCTGCCTCCGCGCCGATATGGCCGTTGAAATCTCCTCCTATGAACAATTTCTCGCTTTGAGGTACCCCCTGGGTGACCTCATCTAGGTCCTCCCAGAAGAGCTTTTTAGTTTCTTCCGGTAGGCCCACCTGAGGCGCATACGCACTCACCACGTTCACGAAAACTGAACCCACCAAAACCTTAATGGCCATAATCCGGTCGCTCTTTCGCCTCACTTCGACCACCTGGTCCGCCAAATCCTTCCCGACTAGGATGCCAACTCCATTCTTCGCCTTGGCTGACCCCGAGTACCACAGCTTGTACCCATCAATCTCTCTAGCTTTCGCCCCAACCCACTTCGTCTCCTGGACACACGCTATACTAACCTTACGTCTATGCAGAGACTTAACTAATTCTATCGACTTACCCGTGAGGGTCCCAATGTTCCAGGATGGTAGGCGCACCTTCCGCAACCCTAACCCCCTCCTAACCCCATAACTCCCCGGAGGACAGGCTGAAACAGCTACATGACCCGCCACAGACGTCGGCGTCTACGGGGCCAACGGACACCCTAACAGAGCTACAAACTGAAAGACACCCGAAAAACGCTGGTCAACTACCCTCCAACCACTAAAAAAGAAATAAATAAATATATAAATAAATATATAATAGCAGGACTACTCGTCAAAAAAACTAGGCTACAGGAAAAAGTGAACAGAATCTGATAAAGCCTAACTAGCTATATAGTCAACGATAAAACAATACTAATACAGATAAAAACGAACTAAGTAGTAATATTAATACTAATAGAGGTACCCAGTAGGGAAAATTTTGCAGTAAAGAAGGAAAAACAACACTGAGATTAAAGGGGGAGATCTTAATCGACAGAAATCAAATCAAAGGTGGGCAATAAAGGTGCAAACTTTGGATCAAAATTACTAGCTATGAAGAGAGAGAGAGAGAAAATCGATGCAACCTAAAAGAAAGGAGATGGGCAAAAATGTGTAGCGACAACCTGAATCCAAAAACGCACAATAGCACTGGCAAAAGCACAGGCACAACACCCACAACAATAATAATGGAAAACAATAATGACAAGTCTAATAGAAAGCAACAATAGCCCTTACAAATGTAAAGTCAAATAATAGTAATAGAGTCACCGAGACTCCAGAGAAAAGCAAGGGTAGTGTAAAATAACACTAAAGATTCAATAATACTACAGTAATTAAATTAATAAACTAAAGGCAATTCGCAAATAGAAGCACAACAAAAATTTAATGACTCACGCTGACCAAATTAACACCACAGAACCCAAAAGGTGAGACAGAGGGAGGGGGGTCTGCGAAGGGACGGGTCACGGGGGGGGGGGGGGTGCAGAGCCACGTCGAGGGAGGTGTGAGGAGCTGAAGGGTCAGCCGATAATGGTTAGGGTGGTCGAATAATCCAGGAATGCCGGTTTCCGGGGCAGAGTTGGCGGTCACGGGGGAAAGAACTCACCTCACGCAAGTCGTTGCCGCCGTACGGGGAGTTGGAAGGGTAGTCGGCCACAACACTGGGCTTACCAATTCACCGAAAATCACCGATCCAAGTAGAACAGGGCCTGAATGATGACCGATCAAGAACAGGGCCACTGTCGCGCAGTCGAACCGACGGTCGGAGCAAACCGTCGCGAAGTCCTCGAGAACTACTTCGTGGCCTCTTTGTGGACTACTCTGAGCAAGGATCTTGAGAAAAAATTGTGCCCAAATTCAGGTTTTTGCTAGGTTTAGATTCTCAGGTAAGGCAGAGAAAGAGAGGGGAGAGAGACAACGATCACTTCCTCAGAGAACTCTACACAAATCTAACCCCAGAAAATTAACCAATCAATGCACAACAGCTACTTATCGCACCCCCAAATTGCAAATAAACTAACAGTGACTAACTGAGGCCAGCAAGCGTCATTCAAATGTGGACTAATTTCAAAAGCACCCGATCTAGAATAGAAACACCGGGCAGTTCATTCATCAAAACCCGATCAAATTGAAGTCAAATTGATCAAATTGAAATCCCTAACAGATGAAGAATAGGATAGCTTAAATGTTACCATTGTGTATGATCCGGCGATAGCAAACGGAGTATTGAGTTGATCGGAGAATCGGAATGAGTAGGAAGCGATCGGAAAATGGTAGAGAGAGAAAGAGAGAGGAGTGAAGGTGGTGAGTGAGGAGAGAGAATTAAGTCGAAGTGAAATGAAATGTAAAGAAGAAAAGAGTAGGGAATATATCCACAACAATTTACAATCCTATATATCCACAACTAACAAGTATTCACAAAACAATAACACAATCAACAGTGATCATAGCCAATATGACTGAACAAATCCCAAATTGCTCCTCAAGATCGATCACCCACATAATCAGTCCTAAATGTCTACACCTAAGTGCGAAAGGAAAAAAAATGAAAAAGAGAAGCGGGGAGGGTAGAACGATCATACCAAGTTGAATAATGATTGTGTCCAAACTATGCCTCACTAAAATGATGCTACATGAGGCTTGAGGAGCATCAGTCACTCCTCTGCATATCAAGATTAAGGTCACCCACTTAGATGTCATCAAAGTGCGAAGAAGCTTATCAAATGTCTGAGCACACAACTCATAAGCATGTGAGTAAGAGAACACAAGCACAATTGTGTCAATGGTATCCAACACTCTCTTGAACTTATCAAAAGCCTTAGAAAAATCAAAAGAGTGATTAAAGAAAGTGGTTCACATGATTTTTCTAGGCAAGTTCACTTATTAAGGATATGTATGAGAGAGGTGGGATGAGTGTTAGGATGCCAAGAGGGGTTACCAATGACTTCTACGTTGGTATGGGCCTGCATCAGGGTTCGGCCTTAAGCTCTTTTCTTTTCAACCTAGTCATGGATGAACTTATAAAAGGGATTCAAGATGAGTTATCGTGGTGTATGTTATTCACAGATGACATTGTTCTTGTCGATGAGACCAGGGAGAGAGTTAATGAAAAACTGGAGCGTTGGAGACATACGCTGGAGTCTAGAGGCTTTAGAATTAGTAGGTCGAAGACTGAATACCTTCATTGCTGTTTCAGTAGAAGGGATGATGCGAGGGGAGAAGTCACCATTGAGGGGATGTAGATACCAAAGGTCGAGAAGTTTAAATATCTAGGCTCGATCATTCATCATGAAGGGGACATTGACGAAGATATTAGTCATTGCATAAAAGTGGGCTGACAAAAATGGAAGTATGCTTCAGGTGTGCTGTGCGATGAGAGAACACCTATAGGGCTAAAAGGCAAAGTTTATTGTATGATAGTTAGACCTGCTGTGTTATATGGATCGGAGAGTTAGCCTATAAAGAAGATGCAGGTTCAAAGGTTAATGGTGGCAGAGATGAAGATTAGATGGATGTGTGGTTATACAAAAATAGATAGAATTAGTAATGGAGTGATCATAGACTTAGTTAAAGTGGTCCCCATCGAAGATAAGCGGAGAGAAATAAGACTCAGATGGTTTAGCCATGTGAAAAGAAGGAGTGCGAATGCTCCAGTGAGGAGATGTGAGAGTATTAACATCCCGAGAGGTAAAAGAGGGAAGGGACGACCAAAGAAGACTTTGGACGAGGTGATTAGAGAGGACTTGAAAGTTGTAGGGCTAGCAGAGGACATGGCTCAGGATAGGAAACTGTGGCGGGATAGGATTAAGATCTTATATCGCAGAGAGTTTGCCTCGTAGTTGGTCACTCGATTGCAGTAGAGTGGGTTTGGTTGTGGTTTTTTTCGTATGTCATGTTTGCATTGCAGGTAGTTTATGCGTCTGGAAAGAGACAGTGTCTGCCTACCTCGGTTTGTTAAGGTATAGTATCTTCCTCTGATTTTTTTTTTCGTATTTCTTAATTTATTCCATGCAACTTATCCTTAGTTTTTCTTCATAAAATGTTTTCACAAAATCCTTTTTCTATAAAATGTTTCCATAAAATCTGGTTTTTGTGGGTCTCTTAGAATCAGCCTTTCTGCGTCAGGATTGCTGGTAGAGGTAAGACTGCCTACATCTGGATCTCCCTAGACCCCGCGAAAGCAGGACCCACACTGGGAGTTGTTGTATATTATCCTTAAGCATCTGAAAAAAGTTATTCACATGGCCTAAATAAAGTTGGACTATAATAACCTAAACTAATCAAGAACCAAACATATAAGGAATCAAATAATCAAGATAAGGTAAAGTAATTTTATCTCATGCTCATGATGTCTAAGATTATCAACCAAATGAAACTCACTAAAACCAATTAATATATATCAATCCAGTAAACCTGCCTAATCCTGAATGAAACCACAATGAAACCACCATAATGTGTCAGTGAATAAACTAACCTAAATCAACCCTGAAATAGAAAGAATTAGGGAAACAAGGGATAGACATAACACTAGGAAGCATAGCCAAACAGAGAAACAGACCAAGAGCAGCAACAGCAGAAGGGGAAATTTGCCATACCAGAACAAACACAACCCAGCAATCCAGCAACCACAACCCAACAAACATAATTGAAGAGCTAGAAAACAGAACGCACGAAAAGGGGGGCAGGGTTTAGGGAATGGGTTAAAATGCATCAAAGAAAACGTAAATTGATAACATAGCGTGGAAAATCAAAATGGAACTTGAACCAAAACAGTGCAATAGGGAAGAAGGCGTAGAACCGTGAGCAGAGCAAAAATAGGGCCTTGAACCGGGATCTCAACCAACCTCAAATCAAGCCCAACTTTTGAGATCTCAACCAACCATTTCGAATATATCTCAGAATTGCCAGAATCGCAACGATTATATGAAATTCAAAGGCTCAAAATCAAGTCTGAAGTTCGCAAATTAAACTGGCCCTGAAAACTTAGAATTCAACAAAAAATCAAAGCCCTAAATTACTAAGGCTGAAATTGAAACTAACTAAACCTAGAACCCTAAAATTAAACCTAAGAAATTTGAATGGATCTACAATTCGAAATCAAAGCAGAAAAGTCAAAACGAAACCCTAAAAATATCTCAAACTGAACTCGAAACTATTGCTAAACCCATAACAAGTTCAACTTAAACTGAGCAACAAATAAACTAAAAGGCAAGGGGAATTTGATTCAACCACAAACAAGCTTCAATTGCTACCAAAAATGGTGCAATCACCATAAACACGCCCCAAACTCAGGGCAAAATATGGGAAGAAGATAAGCACGAACAGCCAAATGAACCCATCTATGGACGAATTCAAAACCCAAAATCATAAACTTCAACTCAATACTGATGAATTCAACAATAAATGCGTGAAATTTTCAGCTAGAAACGGATCTACAATTTGAAATCAAAGCAGAAAAGTCGAAATGAAACCCTAAAAATCTCTTAAACTGAACTCAAAATTACTGCTAAAATTATCTAGAGCTCGAATTGAAACTAAGTAAACCCTAAAACTAAACCTAAAGACCTCAATTATACCTCGCTGCCTTCAATTGCTCCGTTGGCTTGATTTATAGCTCCTCTTCGCCTTTGCTCGACCGTCAGCCTGAGGGGTTAAGGTCGATGGTGGGGATGATGTGCTCTCAGTGCGTGGAGCGTCTATGGTGGTGAAGATGGTGTTGTGAAGATGAGGATGGTGTGGTGGCTCTGTGAGTTTGAGAGAGATGAAGTGAGATGAAGGGGGGTGTAAGGTGTATCGGCCTTCTCTGCTGCCCGAGAGGACAAAGAAAGCGAGAGATTGGGGTAAGAGCACGTGCTGCACACGTGAGCAGGCTGGGATTTTTAGGTTTTATTTTATTTTTTTGCTTTTGCCATGTTTTTTTTCAATTTATTCAACACCTACAAAATCAAAAAAAATCAAATAAAAATCTAAAAATACCAATTATTACGAGCATAAATTTGGTATAAAATTATCGTAAAAATATCGTATTTTCTTCTTTTCCCCACAATCCACATCGAATAACTATGTTATTTCCTCAAACAATTAAATTGCACAAAAAATATAAAAAATATTTAAATTAGTATGCCAAATTGCAGATGTTATAAATTGTCCTTAGTTAATAAATGTAGAAGGAGATTTATGGGTTCCCCACACTTATGAAGTGTAGAGCTGAAAAGTTCCTGATTTTTCCTTCCACACTTAAGTGTAGCTAGATAAGTGTGGGCATATACATCATTTTTTGTAGTGAGTGATGCATGCTTAATGTACGATACTATTAAGAAGGGTGATCTCTCGGGAAAGTTATTGACCCGTTTTGAACCAAGCCTTGAAAGATTGAAACCAAGATAAGTAATTTTTTTGCCGACATTTTATTTTCCGGATGGAGAAGAAAATAAATGACAATCAGTGAAAAGGGATATCCTAACTTGAAAGGAAACTCACCACTTTGACTAACATATAACCATTTAATCTCGTAAAGGCTTAACAACCAATGATCAAGACAAGACGATGTTCTGATCACCACTATTAGACCAAGAGATAAAGAGAAGAGATTCGAGGGAAGGAAAAAAGCAAAAAACAGCATTAATTTCAAGGTTCAAATTAAATATTCAAAATCTACAAATCACATTCTGCTCCCCCCCCCCCCCAAAATAGAAGCACAATATGTAAGACTATAATGGTACCCTCATCTCCTAATGTCTAGCCTATCAAAGTGGATTACAAAGAGCAATAACCCATGAGGTTAGAATATTACAATTTCCGAATGAAAGCTAGAATGTACAAACAATTTAAAATAAAAGGAACCACTAGCAAAAATGCAAGGAGCAGATTTCTACACTTGCCCTACCTTGGAGCCATCCTTATCCACCTTAAATGGAGGAAATTATTGGGAATCTAGAAGGGGGACAAGTGTACCATGTATACCTATCACCTAAAAGAGGTTAGTGATAAATTCTTGCATTAAATTGATAAACAAATCTCATAATCAAAACTGTGCATAATTAGATTTGTAGTGGCCACCTTTGGGATTTTTTTTTGCTTCATAACATTTAGCATATTTTGAATTTTAGGATGGTTCCTTTTTCTTTTCTTTTTTTTAATTAGAGATCTGGAGCTTTCAATATATACCTAACTCATTAATTTTGAAGCTTATCTAATTAGTCAAAAAGCAGCTCAAAATTGACATATGAATTTGGAAATCTACAACCCAACTATCACCAATATCTATGGTTTCAACCATTAAACATGTTCATGCAACTACATCATGTCAAGTTGTTAGTAAAAGAGGAAATGCGAAAAGGCCTCAAGAATATCCATCAAGACCCAAAAAAAAATAAATCCTACTTTAAAGATAGATAGCTGGGTACAATGTTAAACAATAAAATTATCAATGAGGTTAATATAGTTATAGGATCTTCACTCCACTTGAAATGAAACCCTCCAAAGCCCTGAAAAGATTTAAAAGTCAAGGATTCCTCAAGCCATCGGGCCCATGCCTGATGTACTAGAGGAGAAAAGGGATGAGAAATATGAGATCAACGCTTACTGTAACTATTTGGGAAAGGGCATTCCACCGATCAATGCTTGGTATTAGAACAATCCATACAAGATCTAAAAAATGATGGGACTCTACCTATCCCAAATGTGGCAAAGCCTAATAATTGGGCTAACCCATTGAGCTTTGTGAATGCAAGTTTTACCATAGTAGAAGAAATTAACCCATTATCGCTCATTAGGGGCAAAGTTAATCAAATATAGGGAGATGGCCAAGAAGGTAGGGTGATTCCCCATATTCCTATTCAAAGCACTCAGGTGAAATGGGACAAATAGGAAGAAGTCGAACATCTTATCCATGATAGGAGATGCCATAAACCCTCGTACTTGATTCAAGAAAGGGAATGGTCGAGCCTAGCCGTAACCCAATAATTATAAGAGGACCCCATCCTCTCCATGTTAAAAAACACTAGGGCTGAACATTGTCATATCTCCTAGATTCCTCTATTAAGCACCAAGAGGCACTCTTGAAGGCCCTCGTGTTGATGAAAGTCCTAGTACAAACTACTCTCGAGGAGTTAGTAGGATTCTTTACCAATGAAATGTCC
>JACYFF010031954.1:78716589-78727722 GCA_017589665.1 Selenicereus undatus | reverse complement strand
AGGACAATTCACCACATATACCTCTTTATAGCCACTAGCTTTTTTTTATCCTTTTTTAGGTGGTTGTTTTTCCAGTTGCTACTAGGCTTCGCAGATGCCTCCTTGGATAAGTCTTGTTCTATTAGCGTGGCAACATTTCTCAATGCAGTGAAATTCTCAAATGGTGTAAACCATACGTGTTGCTTATATGTAGGCTGGAGGTTTCTAGTAAATAGCCTCACCTTATTAGCTTCAGAGGGATGGTTTAGCATGTGAGCAGCCTTCGTCATCCATTTAGCGAAGTACTCAATGAACCCTTTTTTTTTCTTACTTGAGCAATTCCAGGTATCTAAGTGTGATTGGGAGGTCAGTATTATATGAATATTGTTGTAAGAATTCCCATTATATATTTTCCCAATTCGTGACCTTTTGTGGGTTCATAGTATTGTACTATCTCATAATGTCCTTATTACAAGTCCAAGGAAATATGACGTGGAAAATGTCCTTGTCAATCCTCTTCAGAGTCATTGCACTAAAGAAGTTCCTCACATAGTGATGGGGATTTTCAGTTCCATGAAACTTGATGCCAGGCATAGTGAACTTTGGGGGCAACTTCCCTTTTGGAATTGAAGAGAATCACGCATAATCATTAAAATAATTATTAATAATGGACAATTCCTTAAGCAATTGTCCTATGCGATCTATACATAGATCAGCTTGAGGATGGCTCTTCTCCATTTCTCCTATCTTATTATTCTCTATTTCTCCCTTTCCTTCATCGTTTGCATCTCCTTAGGGAGGATTGCTTACTATTCTCCGCTTGGTACTCCTTGGTGATGTTCTAGAGCAACTATTGCCTCCGTATTCTTGTTGATCTTTTTCATTCTAGTTTTTATCCTTTCAATCATCTTCATGAATTAACTGTTCTTATTGTTCCCTGCCATTGGAATCGTTGTATGATTTTTCCTTGATTTAGACTATGACTTTAACTGATCGATGGAGTTTCCTCTGCCTACTCCTTAGATAAAAGTGCCCCAGTTGTTAAACTCCGCTCGTATGCTTTCTTAGTTTTTCCTATCCTAGTGCATAACAAAGAGAGCTCGGGACAACCTCGTCTAAGTACCATTGCTAGGGAAATAAAAACTCAAAACAAGCTGACTTATTTACTAGAAAACTAGAACCGAGGGCCAAGTATGCTGACTCAAAGTAGCACAGATTGGTTTGGACCAAACTGCAAGTTACCAACCGGGTTCCATATTAGACCCTGAGAATGGCATCCTAGATCTAGACTCTTTTTTGTCCTAAACTCTGGCTGCTTCTGATGTAGCCAGATTCCTAGGAAGCTGGCCAGGCCCTCAATTAGGCCCCCAAAACTGCCTTTTGAATTTTTACCCCTTTATCCTAAGCTTATACCAAATCAGACGCATATAGAATTGCTTAGAACACCAATTAGGCTCCTAATTTGCCTAGGAGACTAACTCTTACCCCTTCTCTTACTTCCAAACTAACAACAATCCTAGGTGGATTTTTCTAAAATAGTTCTAGACTCTTATTAGGAGGCAGACTCTCTTTTTTGTTGGACACCCAGTCATGCTCTTTCAACCATGGTTGAGTCCCCTTTTGAGAACTTCTATTGCCTAGACTAAGGTTAGAGCCTAGTAAGGTTCAAGGTAAAAAGCCGTTTAGAGCTCAAAGCTGACTTGGTCTATAACACTATCTACTAAGTTGGACCCTTCCCAATGTAGGCTCTCATAAGACCTAAAGGATCAATGCATAAACTTAAGGGAAAAAAAGAAGAGTTAAATCATACAACAACACATCTAAGCATGCATATAAGTTCCATTGTAAGCCAAGGTTCTAAGTTACAAGGGTTTTAGGTAAGGTTTAGAAGAGTCCCATGGTGACCCCAATGTTTTGCACGTCATCCAAGGAGTGCATGGCAAGATTAGAATGTTTTGGTTGCTTCCCTAAGTCGTGTGGACCGAAAAGTGTGTTGTAAGTGGGTGGATAAATGCATGCCCGGTAGAGTCTAGTAAACCCACCAAGTTAACTGGTTGATCTCCCAAAGGTTAGTAGTAGGGTTACTTCCTATAGGTGTCGTTATCCTGGTTAGGGCAACACTTTTCAATGGAAGATGCCTATTGCAAGTGTAATTAAAATGATTTCCCCTATTGAATTTCAAATCTCACCCACTTAAAAGTGTCCCTAATGAAGTCACCACTGTAAGGATCCACCTTTCCATGGGTGCAATTCCTCACGAATGGCTCAAGTTGTGTTTTGCTAGGTGTTTTTATTTTTATTTAATTTTTAGAAAAGCATACTATTAATCATTTTTTAAAATTTTGAGATCTAAAATTAGCAGTTGTAAAAAAGAATTAGGAAACTAGATCCTGATCCTGATTTAGGAGTTCGATCAAGTTCCTTGGCCAAAATTAGGCCTAGCTACCTGATCTTGATCCATGGCAGAAGCTATTGCCTGTCCCACGAACAAGACTGCTTGCTTGATCGAAGAACCCCGACTGGGTTCCTAGGCCATAGTAGGGCCTAGTTCATGGTCCAAGGTAGGTGCACTATCTTGGATCAGAATGGTTCTGCCAAAACTGAAAAAGAATGACAAATAAACAAAATAAAAAATAACATAGCAATGATGCATCAAGTAGAGTCGCTATTGAGTTTTAGGAAAACTTGCAAACCATATCACTTTCCAGAGCAAATAATACAGATAAGGAAAAGCAAAAAGGACATCGAAGGGACAATTGATTTTACTTCAAAAAGATTTTTAAATGGCCCTTGAGTAATCGCTAGTGTGGGGACCATCTTGACTTCTTAGTCTCAAACCCAAGACCTAGATTTAGGGGCAATAGTATGATGATGTAATGGAATGCATAGCATCACCGCCTGTCATCACTGATAGCCTCTACTATTCAATATGAGAAATCAAACTTTTGATCATACTAACACACACTCATGCAATATATTAGTATAAATGATATTAAATCCAACAAAATGTACAAACTTTAGTCCAATGCAGACAAAAGTAAAGTAAATAAGCTATAGTAGACGGGGACTGCCAGCATATTAGATCTTTACCAATGGTGAAATCAAAACTACAATAAAAGAGATCAACTGGAAAAGTAGAAGAATGACGGAATTTTGCCCTCAGGACAACCCACCTATTTTACCTGGGAAACCCAACAAAGTGATTAATCCTTGCTGCCCTCAATAGGGGACTCGGGATTTGATTTCTCGAATTTTGTGAAAAGCTCCTCACAATTTTCTTTCTCTCACAATGGTGATATCTCGCGTCTCACTGATCTCAATTTACTGATGATGATTTTATGATCCTAACCCTAGGGGGTGGCCCCCCTTTTATAGCAGTTGAATAGACCAAGTTAGCCTAGGAAGGGGAGACCAACTCCTAGTCTTATAAGACTTAATCTTAGTAGGTTCACTAATTTGACCAGGAATTTGACTAATTTCGGAGGCCAAAATAATTAACATTGGACTAGAATTAGGGTTAATTAAATTGACTCAGCCTCAGGGTGGGGAAAAGGTGGAAACCAGGCTAGGCTCCCTATTGGTGAACCAGTGGGCTCCCTGGCCCATTGGGCCTGTTAAGTAGCACGTCTTTCACTCTGGCGTCCTTAATTGGACTCTCATTCGCTTAATCACTTCGTTGGCCTCCCAAAATCATAGTTGGGATTTTGTTTTTGTCATTCGGCGATTTAAAAATACAAATGCCATTTTTAGGTGTCTATAATTGTCATGACTTTTGATGGTGTATACATCCAACAGTTAATCAAGAAATTTGGCTATCAAAACATATGCAAAATCCACTGTGCATTAAAAGATGAGATGAGCTATGGATTAGTTTGCGATGCAAACAACTTTTATGACTTATAATCCAAGCTACACATATTTATATTGCAAGTACCATGACGAAGCGACAATTGATGATCTAAATCTTCCATTACTAAGCATGTTGTCTAGATACTTTGATGGTGAATTCGAGAAAGCCAAGGGTAAGATCATGTGCCCGTTAAATTATGAATGCTTTGATGTTTGCATGGAGTCTTCTAATCATGACTTATTTGTAGTGGTGGTTATGACTCAATTGAAGATGTGGAGTTAGACATGGATGATGAAGAAAAAAGAGAGGGAAGCAGACTTTCATTTGACAAAGAAGTGGAGAACATACACCTGTTACATAGTTCCAGTGACAAAGTTGGATACTCGAGTGACTATGCTAATAGCTCTAATGAGCATGACCCCTATCAGATGATGACAAAGAAAATCATCATTTCCCTTTTCTGATATTTAAACCCCCAACCCCTAAGAAATATATCATGATTCAAGTCGGTTAGAAGTATAAAAATCATATCCAGTTCAAGGATGCTTTGTTTGATTACGCAGTATGGGCATGACATTGGGTTTTCTAGAAACACTAATACAGAAGTCAGAGATTATTGCAAGGGGAAAAATGGTAAGTGCGAATGGAGAGTTTGGGCATCAATGATGCAAGAAGAAATAACATTTCAAATAAAACATTAAATAATGTGCACACTTGCAACCAGGGGTGTGAAAAAAAAACCCCCCGAAAAATATAAAAAATCAGTTAACCAAACTAATCTCTAAAAAATTGGTTCGGTTAACTGAATTGAAAAAACTTTTCCATTTTTAGTTTAGTTATGGTTTGGATGGTTCAAAAATTCATTTAGTTAGCGTTTAATCGAACCAAAATTATTTTTTAAAAAAATTTAAACATAAAAAATAAAAATTTACGTAAGAAAGTTACCCTTTTTTATTAATTGTGAATGGTGACAGAGATTTTATTTTTTTTAAAAAAAATTTAAATATAAAAATTTAGAAGTTTAGATAAGAAAGTATACTTTTTAATTATTTGAGGACAGTCAATCAATAACCGAACTGAAAAACTGGTTAACAAATCCGAAAAACCTATTAATTGACATTCTGGGCTCGGTTACAGTTTGGGTTTTGGATGAACTGAGCTTTTTAGTTAATCGAAAATCAGTTAACTGAAATTTTTGGTTCGGTTATGGTTCGAAATTTTTTTGAACTGAAAGCCAATTAATTGATTTTGCGCACCATTACCTTCAACAAGTTAAGGTCCAACAGTAGGATTACAAAGTTGGCTTACTAAAAAGTACTTGGTATGGGTTCAAGATAACACGTACGTGGACACTCCCTGCATTTAGGGACACCATTAAAACGAAAATCAAATATGGCGTCTTTATGGAAGTGTAGTAAGGCAAGAAAGCAAGCATTGCCCATGATATATGGCGAATACAAGGAACAATTCCATAGGCTGCTAGAATATGCAGCTGAACTTTTGAGAACAAACTGAGAATCTAATGTTAGACAATCAAGTGGTCAACATGAGACACATGAGGCCAATGAGTTGCTGCTGTTGGTAGAGAAGCAAATAATCAAATGTATCCAATCACTTAGGCAGTCGTAAAGACAAACAACAACTTGGACATGGTTTCCTTAACATGGTTCGTACGTCTTTTAATGGAAGACTTGAACATTGTTGATGGAGCTGGATACACCATCATTTCTAACCAACAAAAGGTAAAAACAATTATTTGTTTTGTGAGTTTTTCCTTTTTCTGTTAAGTTGATAAAAGTCCTTTATAGTACTTACTCATTTGTTAACATGATGCAGGGGGTTACTTAATGCAATAGACAATTTGATTCCTTGTGCAGAAATGGACTATAAAACACTTGCTATTTGTTTGGATCCTACGGAAAGCTAAAAGCTAAGCATAACAAAGCAATATGAGCTCACTTATATTTAGAACATACCTAATCCAAAATCAGTTTAAAATCTCAAAGTTTTAGTTACACTTTGTCAAAATAGAGTTTTAAGGATAATGTTAGAATTATAGATGATCTATCAACTAGAAGGTCACCACTCAAGTGATACCATAGGTATACAAAATAGCTAGGACTTAATTCCTTGGTCAATAAGCTGGCCATGTAGATGGAAACCAAAATTGGGTGTCTTAGTTTTCACAACTCACTTCTATTAATTTTATCATAATGGAATTTAATTGACAAGAATTACAAGTTTTAGCTACCAAATTTGGTCAATTTAACCTTTTTTTTTGGTTGAAATTCATAATTTGGAGCCAAATTCAATCAAATTCGTAGTTTCAAATCAATTCCCTCAGTTTTCATAACGCACGTGGGAGGGATGAGACCAAAACTCAAACATAGAGATAATTATTAAAGTGGTTGAACAATTCAGCTCATCACCAGAACAATTACTTGAAGACCGGTAGCAATAAGCGTTGAAAGCATCGCCACAGCATTCGTCAACAACTTCTCGCATGAGTATTGCATTATCATGCCTTAAATAGAGTATTACATAAGGCAAAATCCCCATTGTTTTGCGACGAGATGGTGTTAACGAGCTATTAATTGAGGTCCCCATGGATGTCCCAAATATTGTGCTTCTTGTTGAGACTTTAGCAATGAGCTTTTGCTAATCTTGTGGGTTCATCCATGGTGTTTCTAAGTGGGCGGATAGAGAGAGCAAAGGGGGAACTTGAGAAAAGATGAGAGAGAAAATGCCCATTGTTTTTCTACTTTCCCAAATAAAATATTTTTTAATTTAAAAAATTTGCTGAAGATAGAGTGGATGAGATACTAGTAATGGTTTTAAGGCAATTGGTCAATACTGATAAGTTCACTCACTTCAACTTTTGATGGAGAAAGTTCAACAACTAAAATCAAAAATCCTACATATTTTAAACATTAATTAGTTATTTTATTTCTACTATTAATAATGACGTCAACTATTACGCTTCACAAAGGATGGCTATTTTTTAGCAAAGGGGTTATTATTTTATTTAAAGTTAACAAAAACAACGTATGACTATTAAACTTCACAGAGGATGATAAACACAGGTAAAGCATGGCAGCTATTATCTCAAAAAGATGTGACTATTCTCATTAAATTAGTGACTAAAAGCATTACTACGATAGTATTTATATTCCCAAAGATGACAACAATAGTTTTTAGAGGGGGACTACTATGTCATGTTAGTATGGAATAAGGGAAAACTTATAGATGTGAGTATTTATATCATCAATGGTGACTGTAACAGTCAATACGGGATGGCTACACAAATATAATTGTCATTCGTAGTGTAAGAATGGACCCTACAATTTAGAAGGGAGGAAAACATCCAGTAGCTAGAAACAAATATGCTTTCAATTTAGTAGTTATCAATAAGATTTGTTCTAACACAAACTACAACGCCTTTTTTTTTTTTGGAAAAGGTACACAATTATTATTAATTTCCCCCCAAAAAATAGAGATCAAAGGGTGACATTCACATGCAACTATAAGATCAAATCACCTCAGTCAACTGTGTAAGAATCAGTAGAAAGACTGGCTAGAAAACTGTATTTACTTCACATTAATATCACAATCTCGCTTTGTGCCATGATACCTTTTGAGGTTCTCTCTTTTCATAATCCATAAATGGAGCCAACAAGTATGACCCTACCACTTACAGGACTTCAAATCCCATGACATTCAGAGTTGTACCACTTGATTTCTTTCTTCAAAGCCAGCCCCAACCCCAGCACCTAATTCTTTATTTAGACCATGCCAACATCCTACATGATATGCATTAGAAAAAGGGAATTTGAACAATAGATGCTTACACATATCCTGATCCAGTAGAGTAGAAATTACACATATTAGTCACCATCATCTACCTTTTAATTAGAAATTCACATGTCAGGAGCCTATTTTGAACTGCGAACCACAAAAATAAATTGGAATCTACCCAAGTCCAATGTGACCATACAGTCTTCCCCTCAAAAAAACTTAGGCTTGGACACACCAAACAATTTGTATCATTCACCCACACGGAATATGCCAACAAATGAGCACTCATCTAGGGATTGCGTAATTGCAGCATCACTCTGGACTCTGGAGCATATAAATGTGAAAATTTAGAGATAGGGACCCTCCAGAACCCACCCTGTCAAAGTCATGGGAAGCCTCCGGAACCCACAAGTAGTGCTTTAGAACGTTCACAGAGACAACGAAGGCCTCCTGCACATAACCAAGACTACATGTTTCTGCTATTTAAACCCCTCCTCGTCACCTACTCAATCAGCTCCTTCAGGTACATCCCATCCTTTAGAGCATTATATTGCTTACGACAAATTCTCTCCACAATATTGTGCATTCCTTGGAACCATCACATCACATAATGAGCCAAAATATTATACTCAAGCAGTTCAAGACTCAAATTGGTGTGGAGCTATGGCATGGGAAATAATTTGCTCTGAAAGAGAATAATACATGGAAGTATGCCATCTTACTGCTGGGGAAGAGAGCACTTGGTTCCAAGTGGGTTTATAAAATTATATATCGTGCTGATGGGACCATTGAGCGATATAAGGCTCGTTTAGTCGTACTTGGTAATACAGAGATAGAGGGGGAAGATTATCATGAGACATTTGCTCCTCTAGCGAAAATGACTATTGTTTGATGCCTCTTATCTCTGGCTATTTCCAAGGGTTGGGAGCCCACCAAATGGATGTCCATAAAGAATTTTTGCATGGCAATCTTGGTGAAGAAATTTGCATGAGACCATTACCAGATTTTCGACCTCCTTGCCGGCCATGACCTTGTGTGCAAATTAAGGAAGTCATTATATGGGCTCCACCAGGCATTCAAGCAATGGTTCTTTAAGCTCGCATCTGCCCTGGTAGGAATATGGATTTTGCCAATCACCATTGGATCACTCTTTATTTCTTTATCGAAATGGTGATCACTATCTTGACAAGTAGCAATCTAGTTCGTTGCCAAGTCTTTGAGAAATATTTGCAACGATGCTTTGACTTGAAGGATCTTGGGCTACTGAAATATTTTTTCGGAATTAAAGTGACCCGCTCACCCCACGGTCTATTCCTTTGTTAACATACGTATGCATTGGACATTTTACCTAAAAGTGAGATGTTAGGTGCCAAACCTACAACTTTTCCTATGGACCAAAATCATAGGCTCATGACTGAGTCATGGTCTCTCATTGCTGATCCGCCAAGGTATAGACGTCTCAATGGATGTCTTCTCTATCTTACCATTGCTAGACCAAATCTTACGTAGTTAGTCTATATCTTGCGCTAATTCATGCAGGACCCTTGCCAAGGGCATTAGGAGGCTACTACGCATAGAGATGGGAGTATTATCTGAATCGAAAACTCCGATCAAAATTCACCCCATTTCTCACCCAAATGGGTGATGAAAATAGGTTTTAAGTGTGTATGGGTATGTGTATGATTATTGCCTTTGAAAATTGTATGAATATGGGTATGGATTCTCAAAATCCATACCCGGCCGATTGTGTACTCGATTTCCGAGTAAAAGGCGACCAATATACGGTAAAACCCAAAAATAAATGTTAGACATGAAACTCTAAGTGTATAGTATTTATTTATGTAGAAATAAAAAAATTAAATTTTTTTACAATTTTAACTTCCATGAGTTCATCCTGACATGATTTTTAGTAGCATCGCTTGAGATTGCTAATCAAATATAATGTATATGCAAATATGGGTCGTATATGTGTGGCACTTTGTACACTCTGTATATACCCGAATAAAACTAGTAAAGTCGAAAAACCCAATTAGTATGGGTATGGGTATAACTATCCAAAACCTGATGAATATAGGTACGGATATGGGTATAACTTTTGAAAATGGGTACGAGTGCAGGTATATCTCAACCCGCCCCGAACCCATCCCTAGCTATGCATTTGTTGCATTACTTGAACTCTTGTCCAGGGTAAAGTATTATTTTACCAGTAAGCAACAAAGTTCATCTTCAAGCTCATTGTGATTCTGATTAGGCTAGTTGTCCGATGGGTTCATGCTCGGTCATGGGTTCTTGCTCAAGCTAAACCCAGCACCATTATCATGGAAAACTAAGAAACAGGCTACATTGTCATGTTCCTTTGCAGAAGCAGAATGTCGAGCCATGGCTAATGCCTCCAGTGAAGTGATTTGGACAAGAAATCTCTTGAAGTTTCTTAGTGTTTCAGTGCCACCTGCGCATCTTTATTGTGATAACCAAGCAACCCTTCACATAGCAAATAATCCTGTTTTTCATGAGCTCACGAATCACATTGAAGTTGAGTATCATTTCGTACATGAACGTATTGTTGCTAGTGACATTAAGTCATGCTATACTTCTTCGATGGAACAGTTGGCCAATATTTTTACTGAAGCTCTAGGGCAATGCCAATTTCATTATCTTTTGGGCAGGTTGGGCATTCTTAACCCTCATGGCACCAACTTGAGAGGGAGTAATAGGAGAAGATCAACTTGGAGATATTTTGTACATATTGTGTTCTATATTTTTGGTAGTTATTTTGACTTAATCTCCTAGAATATTTTTTTACTTTCATATTCTTGTAACTTGTTACACAATTGATATATTTAAGCAATACAAGCCATGGCTGGGGTGGTTAGCCAAGAGAATATTCTGACACAAATAACTTGGTTTTCAATATTGAAAGGGTGAACTTTTTGAATAAATGTCTTGTGTTTTATTTTCGGCTCTTCTATCTTAAATCAAAGTCTCTAGTTGTTTACTTTTATGGCTTGTTTGGTTCTATGTAATCGAAGTGTTAATGCAATTACAATAATAATGGTGATTCCATTACCATGTTTGGTTACCATTAAGGAATGCAATCAAGATTGCATTGTAATTATATTTATCTCAATCTATGCAATTATAATTACTTGACTTTTCTTAAACAATCGTGATTGCATACCTTCGAATCAAAGTCTATCCAACTATAAGCTATTATATTTGGGAACTTTATCTCTTTTCTGTCCGTTGTCTCTCCTTCACTTTCCTTCTCTTATTACTTTGATACCATTTTTTTAAAAATTTAAAGCCCCACTCACCCCTATCTCTCATCTCCATATTAGATAAAGTTTAACCTAGACTATGATCGTATTATTATAACTGCATTTTTATATGTTTTAGACATCATGTCTCTATCTCACATCATCATCATCACCATCATCATCTTATCTCTACTTGTTAAACTTGAACAATATTACATTATTATAATATAGAAGAAATAGATTGAAGTAAGT
>JACYFF010031954.1:78628179-78651137 GCA_017589665.1 Selenicereus undatus | reverse complement strand
TGTGTGTGTGTGTGTGTGTGTGTGTGTGTGTCCTGAACTGTTAGCAAGATGAGCAATTACATCATTAGCTTGTGCCACAATCTCGCTGTCATGACTTTTGTTCTTGCCTTGCTTAGCCCCTCTAAAATTCTACTTCTTAGGAAATCTCATGGATTTTGGATGAGAACTCCGATATCCAATTATTCGTGAACGTTTATCCTTACTATGCCTCATGTTACCACGTGCTTCACACTGCCCTTCTAGTCCTCTGCTAAGCAAGACTAGTGATTCCATTACCAATGAAATCAAGTCAAAACCTCTTGTCGCAACATCGTGTAAGAAATGTCAGTAGATGGAAGTCAAGTCAAAAGCATAACTTGACTCCTGTACTACTTGTGCACAGCATTCACTCTATCAGGGAATTGGAATTACCTTTGTTCCTGTCTGTGCTTAGCAAAAGCACTCAAATACACTGCAGTTTCATTTGTACTACCACTAATATCTGGCAACTCACTCATTAACTCTGTCTCTTCCTAGATTACTGTGATTTGAGTATAATACTCACTAATTCGACAATCTTCTTGAACTAAATCGTATAGATCCTTATTCCATGTGTATTTTCATGATCTATTACTCAGCATTAACCTCTTTCGAGATGCTTCTAAATCTTATATGCAGATTCACAGACATAATAGATCTTGACATTTATGTAGACACGTTGTTCAACATCCAACAGATTGCCGAATTGTTGCATGTTTTCTATTGATCAGCCTTTGTAAGATTATCCTGAGGTCTAGAAAATGTCCCCTAGGCAAACACAAGCTCGCTTTTGGTTGAAAGGCTTATCTCCATTGCAGTTCTCCATAATCAATAATTCTTTGGACCAAGAAGATTTTCGCCAAGGGATAAGGATTTGGGTTCACTAGAAGGACATATAAATAGTACATTAAGCACTTCATCATATTCGATTCTTCCTCCCCATTCTGCAGATATAATTCTTTAATTGCGAAATCAGTAAGGATAGATCAATGATTCCAGAAAAAAGAACATATCAATCAATTGATCGAACACTCAATCTAGAATCTGAGCTCACTTCCGTGCTTAATTATACGCTCAAAAGTCAAATCTCTCTATATATGGCGCTCTGATACCATGACGAATCTCATTCACCCATGGATAGAGAAGTGAAAGTAGCACAGGAAAGAGAAATATAATAAAGAGAATGACAGAATCTCATTGATGGAATGGAAAAATCTAAATTCCCTAATTACATTCTCTCTATTACAAGTTCAACACAACTTGCTAGATCACGTACAAGTAGTTACACCATCTTGCTAGCCTGGCCTGATTCTATTATGACTCAATTATTTTCGTTCTCAACAACATTTGTTCTTTTGCTTTTGCCCTAAATGAATAGAATTTTTGATTTTTTTGTATGATATCTTAAATGAAACTTTAAAATTTTAGTTTTTAATATGAGGATTTAAATTTCTTGGGTTTTATTAATTCACATAAGAAGTTTAATTTTTATTTTGTTTCATGTTTTTGTTTTTTAATGGGAGTGAGTTTGATACTATGAAAAGTAAAGGATAGAGGTAAATTATATCAAGGTCTTAGATCCATGTTGCAATGTGCACTGCACAGATCAGTCGGCTTAAATGAGAATTTGTATGGTGTGCAAATGAGCATTTTGGTAATAAATATTTATATGGTCTACAAATGAACATTTATATGCAATACAAATGAAATGGCAAAGTCACTATTATCTCTCCTTCACCTGATAATTTCTACGGTAAAAGAATAAGAGTATGAGGAAAAAATATGGCAAAGTCACTATTAAAGTATGAGAAATTTAAAAATTAAAAAAGATGCAACTTAAGTAAAAAAATAAAAATAAAAAAGCATGCAAAATGCTTACTATCTATTTTTTAACTTTTAACAAGTAAAGCAAAAATTCTGCAGTTAGCCTTCAAACAAAAAAAGGGTAAAAATTGTAAACAAAAAGACAATTGAAAAACCATTTTACGGTGCCACCAGGTAAAAAAGTCACACGGTGGCACTATTAATAAGTTTTAAAATTTAAGGCTGAAGCTAAATGTAAGAAAAACCAAAATTAAAGTTTAGTGGCACCATATGAATTATTGTAACTATTTGATGACACAATCTTATCTAAGGGATACAGTAACTAGGCATTTAAAAGTACTTGAAACTAGATTTTTTTGATGATTGACAATTAATCATTTTATTATTACTTTGCTTGAAAAAAAGCTTTGGACGCGACTAATGATCAATTGTTACTACTGTTTAGTTTCAAATAAAATTGATTTAAACGAAATTGCCAGTCACCCAATGGAATATAAAATCGTATTGAAGCGTTCGTTAATTTACTGTTGCTTTCGAGTAGCTGTTCTTATTCAGATTAAAGCCGACACAAATATATGGAAAAATCACTATCAGGTATCGTACTTTGTGTGGAAATTATAATTAGGGGACCATGTTATTAGAATATATTGAAAAGGGGCAATATTCTATAGAGACTATTTTAAGGAGACCATTTACTGTTTCCGTGTTCTTTTATATCCTTAAACTTTTCATATTTACATTTTAGCCAAAATCCTTAAAAACTTACTTTCGAAAAATCTATAATTGTGTTCGTGATTTTTTGCTCACTAGTAGAACTCGATATCCTCTTTCAATTGGTATTAGAGTCACGTGACCAAAAATAATTAAGATTATTAAGCTAATTAATGATTAATTAAGTTAATTAACTATTATTAATACTTGAATTATCACCTGCTTGCCCTGGTCCTAATTATTCTTACATTGTTCACTCACCAGAAGGTAATACCTCATTAGCACCTCAATTAAATTACCTCATTAGCACCTCAATTAAGCTATATCAAAGATATAGTTTTAGAATTAAAAATAAAATTAGATAAAATTAAGATTGAACTCAACAAGCTTAAGAATCAGCTAACTGTAGTCCATCTTTCTCTAATTAACGAAGGCACAGCGAACAAGCTACTCCCAGTATCAGTACTCCTTTTCAACATAAGTATCCTTTTCCAAAACCCAAAAAACAAGATTCCATTTCCTTTACACGAGATTAAAATCCAAAAAAAAGTACGAGAAAAACCAGGAGAAAAATCAGCAGAAAAAGAAGATGGAGTATGAACAATATACTCTTGATGAGTTACGAAAAATGTTTGAAGAAGAACAAAATTCAAAAGAATTAAACAAAATCATGAGCGCTATTAGTTATAAACATGACGTTTTATCTGATGAAAATGAAGAAACTAATAATATTCAATTAGAAGAAGAAATATATCAGCAAATGAATTTGATTAAATTAGAAGATCTCAATGTTTTACCATTAGAATAAATTATAAGAAAAATAGATAAAAACAATATGTCAAAATGACTGTTGAAGATGAGACCAATGAGATTGGTGAAAAACTCGACCTAGGTGAAACAGAGATCAATTTAGTTAAAAATGTCATTCCTAAACTTGAAGAATTTGGTGAATCATCTATAAGAAATACTCATTTCTTAAGACCTAAGTATGTCCCAGTAGCGCGTACAAGTAATTTTTCCTTTGGGTTCATCCCAAGGAAAAACAACATCTTTTGCAGAAATTGGCCTTACCCAAATTAGTCAAATAGGATATATCTTAAACATTGATGGAGCCCGTAATAGAAAAGAAATATTTAAGCACTGGAAAAGAGGAATGAATAGTATCTTAAACCTAAACACTACATGGATTGCGACAAATTTCTTAAATTACATCGAGCAGAGCTTTTTCTGGCACTATAGCTGACTAGTATGATTCGTTAACTGAAGAAGGTAAAAATACATTAAGAAAGATAGAGACACCAGCGACAATGTTCAAAAATCTATGTAAAGAACTTGAAACCGAATTCATTGGAGCAAGACTTGATTCCGAGGAAAAAGCAAGAGAATGGCAAAGAAAAATTAATAACATAGAATTATGGGATATGAGATATCTGAAAAATTATATTGCTAAATTTATCAATACTATTACAATATTGGGTATAATAAAACCAATCTTGGTATGTTCTATGGTAAATTACCATATCATATAAATTCCATAATAAATGAAAAATACATTGCATATCTGGAACGAACAGATATTATTGATACCCTTCGTTCTAGAATCGCTTATCTAAGAAAATGGGTCAATGATCAATGTCTTAATCTCCAAAATCAAAAGAAAATCAAGAAGCAATTCCTAACTTGTTGGGATTCACCTCACTAATGGGAAAAATAACTTGAGAAAAGAGGAAAAAGAAAACTTTATAAGAAAAAGAGTTTTAATAAGCAAAGGGGAGAGAAATATAGGAGACAATATCATAACAAGCCAAGTCCTTAAAAACGTAGATTTTTCAAGAAAGCAGCTTATTGTCCTGTAGGAAAAAACAATTGCAAATGTTGGGTATGCAGAGAAGTGGGACATTATGCTAATGAATGCAAAAATAAGAAGAATAATAAACTGATTGAAACCTTGAAAAGCCTAGATTATGTTGAGTTCAGTGAAGATGAGGAATTAGACCTAGCCCTAAGTAACAACAAAGGAATTGTTGAAATTATATTGGACAATGAATATGAAGAAAGTTATTATGAAGAAACAAGTCATATGATGGAAAGTAGTTCTGCTAGCCTTGATGATCTCCAAGAAGAAGAGTTTATTGTAGACAATGATCACAAGGAAGTTAAAGGAGATTGGGTTCTTCCTATAATCCAAAAAGACATGATTTATAAAAAAATCCATCTTTCAATTAAAAAGCAAATACATATGTGAAATGATGGAAGGAGATGTGGAGATAAAGGATTGCGAGTATGATGTTGGAGAAGTTAATCTCATTAATTGGGAGAATATCCTTAAGCACAATAAAGATAGAAAGTATAGATATATCCATATCGAAAGTGTCCAAATTCAAATTACTCTATTACAATATTATGGTAATGATATCGATCTTTACGCCTTACTCTATGATATTAGGCACACTAAATTTAACAATCAAATTATCACAGGGATAAAAACCAATTTATGTAACGAGTCAGTAGGATTCAATTATCGACCAAGATATTATGTGAGTCTAAAGGATGAATTTACCAAAAACTCCATATCCCTTAAGATAAAAACAGTCAGAATGGACATGAAAAGAGGACGATATTCTTTAAGAATATTTTAGAAAATTATCTATAAATTAGATAATAGAATAGACTCAAAGACTAAGGTAACAATGATAGAAGTAGAAATGTTTGAAAGTTCTACCCCTATACAAAAGATCCAGATGATTAAGTCCAATCCTCAGGAGATAAAAATCGATCGTTCATGGATATCTAGTTTTGCCAACCCTACAAAGATCAATAAGAAAAATATAATAAAAATTGACGAGGAGGGTAAAATCACCATTAAACCCCAATTATTAAGAAGCATGAGTAGGATGAGTTTTGAAGCTGCAAGACCTAATATAGATCGAATAACGAGTCTAGAAAGAAAGGTAATTGGGTACCAATCTATGAGGATGAATTAGTTAAAAACATTACTATGAAAATATGTTATGAAGCTACCAATACAAATCCTATCCATATCCTGATAAAGATATGTTTAAAGGGATATAATAAATACGAATTGTGTACTTACATAGATAGTGGTTGTTCTGCATGCTTTGAAAAAAGGTCATTATTTCCAGAATTTATGTGGAAAAGAGTTAAAAATTCTTTACAAGTGAGAATAGCTTATAATAGCATTATGAGCCACAATGAGGCAATAGAAAGGTTATCTATAGAATTAGGAGGAGTTCAACATATTATACAAGTTCTATGGGCTACTGATCAACCCTCTCATGATATGATTATAGTAAATAATTTTCAGATATTATATTCTCTATGCACACAAACCGTAAACTAGATAATATTCATAACTAATCGGCACTTAGTTCCTATTGAAAAATTAAGTAAAGCTTACACTCATCAGAAAATTGAATTTAGATGCAACCAGCGTGGTGAGAAGGTAATAACAGCACAACGTGAAGTAGCACTGACAATCTCATTACTCGAATTATCTATTAAAGAACAAATTATCGAACAATAAGAAAAATTATGCAAGGAACTCTACTATGATAATCCACTAAAGTTTTGGGATAAAGATTAAACATTTGCTAAAATCACTCTATTAAATCCCAACACTATTATCCGAGTCAAACAAATGGTGTATACCCACCAAGATATCCAAGAATTTGATAAACAAATTAAAGAACTTCTGGAAAAATGATTAATTAGGAATAGCAAGAATGCTCACACCAGTCCTGCTTTTATGGTAAGAAATCATGTAGAAGAGAAAAGAGGGAAAACTAGAATGGTACTCAATTACAAAAAGCTTAACGATAATGCTGTCTTTGGTGGTTACTATATTTCTAACAAAACAGTCATTTTCAACAGAATTCAAGGAGCCTCTTAGTTCTCGAAAATGAATCGCAGAAGTGGTTATTGGCAGATAAAAATGGATGAGAAAAATATTCCTTTAACTGCATTTAGTGCCCCACAAGGACATTGTGAATGGATATTAATGCCATTTGGTTTTAAAAATACACCTCAAATATTTCAAAGAAGAATGGATAACATCTTCAAAGATCTTAATCACTGTTGTTTAGTTTATATTGATGATATCCTTATCTTTTTCAAAACCATAGAACACCACAAAGATGATGTCTTAGCTGTCACCCAAAGATCTATTGACCATTGTATTATACTTGGAAAAAACAAGTGCATTTATGTTGAACAAGAATCTGAGTTCTTAAGCTTAGAGATAAAAGCTGGACAAATCATCCTACAAAAGCGTATTCTGGAAAAAATAGAAAACTTTTCTGAAGAAATTGAAGATAGGAAGCAGCTAGAAAGATTTCTTGGATGCCTTACCTATGCTTAAGATTTCATTAAAGAATTAGCCAAATTAAGAAAGCCATTGGAGCAGAAACTCAAGAAAGAAGTAAGTTGGACATGGACCGCTAATGACACAAAGATTGTTCAAAACATCAAAAAGATGTGTAAAAATCTTCTTTTCTTTAATTTGCCTAACGAAGAAGATGATTTAGTTCTTGAAATAGATGCCAGCAATGAGCACTGGACTGCAGTACTCAAAATTAAAGAAGGCGAACAACTCTGCAAATATTGTAGTGGAAGCTTTAATCAGGCAGAATACAACTATCCCACAATGGAAAAAGAAATCCTTGTAGTAATAAGGGGAATTGAAAAACAGATGCTAACTTGGTTTTGTGAAAAAGAATTTATCAAATATGCAAGCGCAAGGGCGACTCCTACGTTGACAATTATGACTTAACCAGTTTTTCTTCTCTATTGAATATATATACAGGGATCGAAGAGCTCTCTGGCAGACAGCTTAACTCGAGAACTCGCCAATGGTGATTATCAAGGCCGACCTCATGCCAGAAAAGGAGGAAATCCTTAACAAAATGTCATTCTTACTAGAACAGGTTACGCTTTTTAGCAAAGTTCTTATTGATAACCTATAATTCATACAAAGAGTAGATCACGTTTTGGTCTACTATCTACAGCCTACCTAATAGCCCAAAGATTTTCCTTTCTAAAGTTACAAATTAGTTACATACAATGTCCTTATGATATCCAAGAAAAAATAAGTTCTCATGTTAGAGAGAAATGGTTCAATGAGTGGTATGCAGCCTGCATCGACTTTTATCATCATTATTCCTATTATATTTGGGAGTCTTGGGGTACAACAATCTACTTTCCCGATAAGTCTGGAGCTAGTGGTGTTTGTTTCCGGCAAATTTATTATCTCCAAATGATCCTGTCTTTAAGGCCTGGAAATACGGGATAGTACTTTACTTCACAGAAATCCCAGATCCAAAATTCCCATTTTTCTCAACCTTAACTAAATTCCAGCAATGCATGTTCAAAAAGATCCATTGGATTCTTACATCTCCTGAGAGTCCAAAAAACATTTCGGTTCGCAGATGCCTAACTTTAAAGGTTTATAATGCTCTAATTGAATATGAAAATGGAAAAGCCAAACCAACCCATTATCTTGTCCAAATCGTTGATTGCGACGATCTCAATAATCAACGACAAAATTGGATTCAAGAAAATCTAGTACATCTAGTTATTGATCCTACTTTACTAAGAGTCATTGGATTTTTAAACATTTATCATCAATGTTGGGCATTAATCGAGCAAGGACAAACATTAATGAATTGTGGAAACACTACTTTCGCCTATAGTAATGAGTTTAAAGACTGCATGAAGGTGGAAGGTGCGGAATCAAAAGATATTTTTTATTATCTCTTTGATGTTAGAGTTGGAAAATTCTTATTAAAAAAAGGGAAAAATATCTTCTTGAATTATTTGAAGAATGGGATCCAGAGCATCTTAAGCAAAGTGATAAAGATTTTGATGATTACACAGAAAATGATGGTCTGGAAGATATAATTGGAGATGAAGGCATGCAGAATCTCAACAATGATGACTAGTCTTGTCATCATTAGAAGTTCTGAAAAGTAGGTGTCCCATTATTGTACTATTATAACAAGTGTCCGGTTTGTAAAATAAAGTAGTGCACTGTAGCCATGTGAAAAATCTTTATGTACTGTAGTCATTAGGGCATCCTATGTACCCTCATCTCCTCTATAAATAGAGAGGTCGAGTGCTGAGAAGGGACATGGTCATTTGAGCATTCTTGAGCAAAAGAGAAGTCGGGATTCTCCATTTCTCTATGAGCAAACATCTCTAATGATCTTAGCTTAAGTCCCTCTTCAAGCTTTCCATTGTAATATTTCCACTTTCAAGCTTTCAATAAAAGAGGTTTTCCCAATATGGAATGTTATCCAATTGAACCTTATGTCTTAAATATTATAATTTCTTGATTAAAGTCTCACTATCCTTTAAAAATATATAAAAATTGATTAGTGACTACGGTCCGAGGTAGGAAACGAAACGGATCTGTGTTGTGCCTGATCTAAGGAAGGTAGAATTGAGATTAGCAATCTCTCTAAATCGGAAGCTAGAAGAACGTCAGAGTCCAGCACCGACTACGTTTAGGTAATGGTCGAAACTCTCTAATTAAGTTTTAATTATTTTGCTAAGCATGGTAGGCCATTAATCACAGAAAATATAATATTTAGGGTATAAGTAGTAGATTGTGATAACTAGTACCAGTAAAGTCATTATAAGAAGTCTAAACAAAAATATAAGCTTAGTTTTATTAAAAATTACCAAAAAAGTTGAGTATTTACGTGTTACACCTCATTTTGGGCAAAAATTGTAAATTCAGAAGGACAAATAAGGTAAGGAATGAAAGTGATCTCTATTAATTACAACCATGGCATGCAGAAGGATTATTTCCATATGATTAGGATGAATGATGAATCTAGTGAATAGTCACAATTAGAAAGATAGTAAGAAGTTCATATCGAAATGCAACAAACTCATAACGAAATGATACGTACCCACTATAAATGTTTCACTACAAAAAAAAAAGTCCTCTAGAGACGTTTATTTGGGTGAATTAGCTTCGCCCAAACACGTCGCAAGGAAACAAACCAAAAGCAATGGCACTCTAAGTGATATACTTGGGCAAGGGAAGAAGATTAAGCTTGAGCAGAAGGTAGATATGGTTTTTGGGATTTATTTCCCAAACTGCGCTAGTGGCTGAATATATAGCTTGGCCCTAGCATTCCATCATCTAGTTCAAAACTCTCAGTGATATGTCAGTGATCCTCACATCCCCTATCTCCTATTCGGTATTCCATATGCCCAAACATGTCTATCTAGGGGCACTAGTAGGATATCAAAATCATGGCAATCTCCACACAGCAAGCAACATATGATGCCAATCAAACAGATAAAGAATCTCCAAGTGCTTGCATGCTTGAATTACTGACATATATGGATTGAGGTTGAATGTCAGGTGGCTTTGAGATGTCATCTTGCGATAAAGGTTGCTTCATTCCTGCTTTAATTGCTTCATCCCATGCTTTGTTAGACCTAAACATTCTCTTAATACCTGTAAACAAATAATAGTTATTAAAACACCATTTAGTTAACCAAATGACCAAATGTAATTCAATAAGCTCACATCACGTATTAAAAAAAAGTATTGATATAATAAGAATCATTGCAATATTTAGATATATAATAGCCCAAGCATAACGAGTAGAAATTTTAGCAAAGAAGAGAACAAATGGGGAAAAATGATACCTATATAAATGAATCAATGATTGTCCTCTTCTTCTATATCTACCCTTCGCCAACTAAGGGTTAAGATAATATCATCAACATTGTCGTACTATAAGTCATGCATTGGGTGTAATCTTCATCACTCTCTTTTGGATTTTCATCCATGTCATACAAATCCCTTGGCTTCGTAGTAACAACATGCAGCCAGTCACTATCCCTTTGATCTTTGACATAAAATACTTGCTTCACTTAGGACGATAACACAAAAGGATCATCTTTCAAAGCTTCATTGGTATGAATCAGATGGGAGAAGTTCACTAGGGGAAATCCATATTTATCCTTCCTAAATCCACTAGGTGACTACAGGTTAACCCAATCACATCGAAAAAGTACAACCTTATATGTAGTAGAATAGTCCAACTCATAGATGTCTTTCATTACACCATAGTAGTTACGTGTACTCTCAATATACCATCCACTCTAAAATTCATTTCTTAAACCTCTACAACCACTCCTGAATTTTGAGTTCTCACACATTTTTCACAATCTTTAGTACGAAATTTGACCCCATTAATGATGAATGAATTATATCTTTTGACATATTCATTTAGACCGCGAGCGATAGCAATCGTTTCTTCATCACAGTTTACTTTCTCCACATTTGGTACCTATAGTTAAATAAAATTAGCATTGAAAGATAATGTAATAACCACTATATAGATAAGTAACTACACTAATGAAAAAGCGGCATCATAAACCTGCTGCTTAAGCCACCCCGCAAATTCACCAACCACCCACTTATTTCCCATTCTTTCGGTGATCCGTCCACAGTACGTGGCCCAACATTCATTTAAAAAAATCCTACATACATAAAAATATTATAATATATGTATCTTAGTAATTGAATTCAATTAAATAGTATTTTGAACCATAAATACTAACTCGAGATAAGGGGTGTAAAGCCCCAATAATACATAAATCATAGCTGCATTAACCTACCTAAGTTGAACACCAAGAAATCCATGGATGGGTGTTACCACCGTCCGCAAGGACAAGGCTTCTCTTGAATATGAAAATTTAGCCATAAAATCAAAATATAACCTTAGAGGGCATTCACGACCATTCGAAACATATAACAACACACGGGAATGATTCTAACTTCCCAGGGTCACATCATCATACATAACTCAGTTTAATTATACAACTATAACATCAAAATACATGTTGCAGTTCGGACATATGTGGCTGGAACACCAAAAAAAAAACACCACCATAAGACATGAAAGAATCTTAGCACTCAGCACTTCTATCCGCCAATCTCATGGACGGTCCCGAATTATTTATCCCCTTCAGCTTCCCTGCTCGCCTAGGAGCAGTTTACTGAACACTTTCCTAAAACAAAACATAAAAACATTTCGAACTGTGAGCCAAAGCTCAGTACATGCATCCCTGTACTGATAAAGATTTATTAAGAAAGAAAATTATGAGCGTCCCCTTTGCAATTCATTTTGATTTTATAATAGGGAATGAGATGTATATAAAGCTAAGTTGCCAATTATTATCTGTTAGTGCACCCCTTAGTAACTGTTACAATCTATGTATAGGTGTACACTTGCCAAGCCGACCGGAAGACCTGGCCTGAAGCCGCGCGGGTAACTGGAGGGCAATGCCCTGTAACTGGTAACTGATGGGGTCACTACTGTTGCGATAAATCACTGATTCAAATGATTCATTGATGTACTTACCAAAACAGTATAATTTCTATAAATACGTGCTGATTTCTAAAGATACAGTCAATGAACGTACCTGGGGTCTTTAAAAGTTAGTTCACAGATTAAATAGATGTACTAGAATCAAGAGAATGAGAGCTTAGGCCTTGATTCTGTTCAAAATCATTATAGGCATATGAGGTTAGAAATGAACTTATTTAGATAATGAATACCTTTAAATAAAATTAGCACAATGGATACCCTTAAATAGAAAAGGCGTATAAAGAATTTGTGTGAACCAGTTAATAGATTAAACTGATAAAGTTAAATAAAGTATAGAAATGCTAAGTTAAGGCACGGTAGCGAGTTTAGAGGGTAAGGGTTTATGACGAGGGTACGGAATGAATAATCCACAACTTATACTCCTGACCTCCAACTGAGACGTAAGACCCCAATATAAACAGATTAGTAAGTCCTCTAAAACTTTCCTAAAGGACACATAACAAGATTCCTACAATAGGTTCCATAAAATGGGGTTAGAACACCAACATGTCAGGTTTCAGTGCTGAAAAAAACCATTCTGCCCATTCTGCCCAGGTCCAGTAAAATAACCATAACTTCCTCCACAGACCTCGGATTAAGGCAATTCAAGAGTCATTTTAAAGATAACATCCAGACCTATCTACCCACAAAAAATCAGAATTTTATTCCTGGCCAATTATTACCAGTTTTGTTCCAAAGTTTGTCCTGTTTTCTGAAAATTTCAGCAGCACTATTTTAGTTGTTCCTTCACTTTTTTAACACTAAACCTCAACTCAAACTCTTTCTTAAGAGTGTATAACACACTTTGGTACATCCCAAACTCATACAACATCACCATACATAATTTCTCTTCATATTCATATCAAATAAAACTCCTTTTTCAGTCACATAAACCCACACACCTCAAATTTAACATTAGCTTATCCAAACCTTGCATTTTGGACAAACCCTAGCTTTGGGTCACTTTGAACTCACTCCCAACTTTTCCAAAACACCATAAACAACATAACAACTTCAATATACCAAGAGATAAGCAAAGACAAGGATAAAACATGCCATCAACATCACTTAAACAAGAAACTTTGCATGACCAAGATGAAACCCTAACCCTAGCATCATCCAATTTCAACTCCAACATAATCCATCAACAAAATGATTCTTAATACCATAAAAACAACATAATCCATCACTAAAACAACCAAAATAAGAAACAAAAACCAACAAGATCAAGAATCAAAAACAAAAATCAGCATAGGGGTGAAAATAACACTCACTTTGAGCTTGAAAAGAGGTAGATATGCTTCTTGACGCTTATGGAAGTGAAAGAGGTGTTTGGGGGTGGTGAGTGGGGGATGTTTTTAGAGCTTTTGGTGGTTGAAAGGTGGATGAATAGTGGCTGGGAAGAGGGCTGCCGTGAAGAGAGAGAAAGAGGATAGGGAAGAGAGAGAAAGTCTCTTGAAAAAAATGAAGATAAGAAGCAACTTTTTGATTTTTATACTAACTTTTACTTGGCTGCAAATAAGGGTAGAAAAGTCAAAATTATCAAGCTTAATTAAGGCTTAATTAAGAGGATTTAGCTAATCAAATAAAGGTCAAGTCTTGTTGCATCGAAATCGACTTTAAATGAGCTCGGGTTTACAGAAAGAATTGAAACCGAGTGCGTTTGCGACATTTAAAAAAAAAAAACAAATTTGGGATTTAATGGTTGTGGTGCCATGAAAAAGAATTTTAAACATTAAATTCTTAAATATCAAGGCCTAACTCAATTTTCAAAATTGACTAGAACAAAACCCCGAATTGCAAAGTAAGGGCCTCGTTAGAAATGTCCAAATGAGAATAATAAAAATATGGGAATATAAAAAGAAATGATGTGAATGAAATGAACTCAATCACATGAATTAATGACATGGAATTAATAAACAGAATTTAGGATCGGACTATTACAAGGGGTAATCTTATCACTTTGCAAGTTAACATAACAATGAGCTTGGGCCAATCATCGTTCATCAAATTGAACAAGTTCAACTTTTCCAAGGGCACGCCCAACTGTACCCCAATAAGTACTTATCCTTGTTAGGAACGTGGTCATCATTACATTGAGGATGATTGCCTCGGGTTTCAACTCCTTGAAAATATCTAGAACAAAAAGTAATATTGGCAATATGACCTTCTACCTACACCCTTCAGGTTGAGCTCTATTATGAACATCTGATTTTAAATCCACCCAAAATATAACTAACTTCAGCTAAAAATGACAACTAACGAATCAGATGGTTGACTCACATGGCCATACAGAGCGACTTCTAAACAATATGCATTACATAAAGTAGAGTACCTTGTTTACATACATTTACAACTCTAGGAATACATTATATTACATCGTTTAACTTGTAAGTCTACTTCTATATGTGCACACATGACACCTTTTCAAAGCAAGGGGATATTCCAACTTGGCATATGTAAATCGACTTCTACCTATCACATCAAAAACCTAGGAATAAGGGGAATACAGATGGGATGAGCTACCACACGCTTAGTGAGTATTTCTCAACCACTTCAGAACCAAAACCATTTGCAGGCAATAATAATAATAAGTAGCAGTCACACAATATTTGTATATTACTGTCATATTAGGCAATCATAGTCTCTAAGGAAAATCATCACCTCTGAACTTCATGCCAAGCCACTCAAGCTCCTTTTTAGACCCTCAGCAACCCAACTTCCTTAATAATCAAACATTCAAGCACATAAGCAAGCAAGCAACAAGGATAGGGTAAAATGCTTTCAAATACACATTTTGAAAACATAGTGACTCATGTTGTATACAAAGAATGGTTTATAAATCAATCTAGCCTCTTCAAGGCTCATATACTCTTTAAAGCTCCTGAAATACCCACATTGGTAATAATTCAAATCATTTTCTCATTTATCAGGAAAATCTTTTCTCATTTCAGGCTTAAGATTTCACAAGGTGCTGGCTAGGGGAGTTCTACACTCGCCCTAAGTGAGATCATCTCCCATAACTCCCTTTGTCCCCAGGGTATATGTAACATAACATTTGGTCAAAACACTTCTCAAGTCTCAACAGAGTAGCTCTAACTTCGATATTGTCCTCTGTGAGGGCAACAGCTCACGCCTTATCCTATGTCCAGTTCCCCCTCGAGGTTTTATCACGCGTCACACATCATTGAACATTACCTTTGGGGGAAAGAGCTCATGCCTTATCTTGCGTCCAGTTTCCACTCTCAAGGTTTTATCATGCGTCAACCTTTTTAGGGTCTTCTAGGGTTTTCACTTTTGGGTTGAACTCTCTAGGTTTGGCCAATTGCCTAGCACTATCTTAGCCATTAAAATCATACTAAATCCTCATAGGTTATTAAAAGGGAATTACTGTCACACACAGTAAGTTTCACCTTCAAGTGAATCACGAATCATTTCTCTTTAATAGTTACTGCATAATTAAAATCATGCTTGTCTAGCAAAATAGCCCACAACCCTACTATTGGTTTATGGTTCTTTCATTTTCAACATGAAAAGCCTCTTAAAATCATAATGAGTCTACTAACTCGCAATTTGAAACTTAAAGTAATTGGCTAGCATATAACTCAAACTAAGTTTCGTAATTAAGACCTTCAGTTGCCCGTTTTCACCATTTTGTTTAAAATCCTTTTCAACACAAAAAAGGAGATATAAACAAGCCAAAGCCTTAAAATGTTTTCGAATTCGCTACTAGTTTGCTTTTTAACTTCCTAGACCTATCGACTATTTAGTTGGGTCATTCACTGAGTAGTTCGATGATTTAAGATCTTTTTAGGCTAAAACATCTCAACAAACTAACAGGCAACTGGTAAACATTTAGAAACATTCGCAATTATGCAAGCAAGATTTTAATGACCCTTTTTAATGATTTTTTCACAAATCAATCACATAGCATCATTTAGCAATTTCAAGAGGGAAGGGGGTTCACAAGTAGCTTAATCATAACACTTCGCATGAATCGTTTTAGCAGAATCAATCTAATATCCCAAATACTTTGCAATTCACATGATTGCGATATCAAACACATGCTCCCTCCTCACACAACATCGACCACAAAAACCTCGAATCACTCATCAGTTTCACCTCAGGACATCCAACTACCAAGCTCGGCTCAACATCACAATAATTCAATTGATTAATTCACAAAACCAATATCCACAAGCATAGTATTCATATGTAATCACTCAAACAGAATTTAAACATAGTTAAATTGATTTTAGCAACAACATTAGAGCATAATCTGCCTACTCTACAATTCCCTAAAATGACAAATTAGCAAAACTATATGTCAATTTAACATGCATGAACCCCAAATCAGCATCATCACCATTTTTACCAGATTTCAACCTCAAATCCTCCAATTATTAATAACAATTTCAAAATTAAACTTGAACTACCCATAATCATTGAGATTCGTTTCAAATTACGAATAATTAGGAGGAAGAGAAATCTCGTACCTCTTATTCTAAACTTGAAGTGATAATACAATCTTTCGTCGATTATTCGTTCCCAAACATATCAAAGTTCAATTTAATAAACAACGAAACTAATTCTAAGTTTGACAATCTAATCGTATTCGGGGATTCTAGTTGATTTAGTACCCGTTTATAATTCTTATTAACGCTTATTAAAAATCATCGAAAGATTTTGGAAACTAATAATAATGACAATAATAATAATAACGACGATAATATTCTTTTTAATAAAATTATCTTTCACACAAGCACATCAATAACATTTTAACTTATATAGTTTATAAAATATGATTTTATAACTCCATAAGGTGAGACAGTCAGCTTAACATAAAACTAAAGAACACGGGCATTACACTTACACTTCGAGGGTTAGTAGCAAATTTTGGATATTGAGCAGCAAAAGATTTCCTTGCTAAGGCATCAGCCGGATGCCTCAATTTTCAATCCTTGGTACAATCTGTATGGTGCCATCTCATATCTTTAGCAATTTTTGGACAAGAGTACAACCTTTTCAACCTTGGAATTAAGGGAAAGTAATGCAACACTTTGGTGTCATCCGCTTTCTTCGCTTTACATGCATTGCATTCATCATGATTTTTTGTTGGACCCCAATAAAGCATACAATCATTTGGGCATGCATGAATCTTTTCATAACCAAGACCTAATGCATTTGTAAGCTTCTTAGTTTCATACGTCTTAGAAGGCAGTGAGGTCAAAAACAAAAAAGCATCTTTCAAAAACTCCAATAGCATATCAAAAATCTTATTAGAAATCCCACCCAAACATTTTATGTGATATAAGTGTAAGATGAAGGCCAATTTTGAATAACGACACCCATTATAAAGCTCTTCATCACATTCCTCCAATAATTTTTGAAATTGATTGGCTTCTCCAGTGTTTGACGACCCTGGTCTCTTTTCACCACTAGCTTGGCATGTTTTAGTATTTTCAGCCTCTGGGTCACCACTCCAATTCAATGAGTCAAATCCTATGATATCTTGCAGCATACCCTTTATATCATGAGCACCTAAAGGGGTTTCGTGAGCATTATTTGATTGGGTCTGCGATTGCTTTTTTTTCATATGGGGCGGATCACATTGAGAAGACACTTGCTCTCCATGAAATGTCCACGTGGTGTAACTCGACAAAAAGCCATGAATTAATATGTGCCCATGAACAACCTCACATGCCTATCTCTTAAGATTTCAACATTTTAAGCACGGACAAGGAATAGTTCCTCGAACTGCTGTTGTATGAGCATATTTTATAAACAACTCAGCGCCGACCTTGTAGGCTTGACTTTTAGTTGGTTGTTTTATGCATGCTTTGTCCATGACTAAAAAAATCCAAAGATTTCCCTACTTGATACAAATATTAAAGTTTTACTTTGTAACAGTAATTCTGTAAATATTTGCGAATGCTAAAACTGTTATAAGTGGGACCAACTAATTTGTTTATTCTCTAAAATGAAAAAAAAACACTTCTCAAGATGTTTTAGACAATTATGCTACTTATAGAATGGGTAACCTCCTTACACACCCCCTACAAAATAAGAATACTTTTACATGTAGCATCAACATAATGACTATTGAAGGGGGGTTTTTTTCCTAATTATTAACATGTAGAACCAAGGAAAAGACGGACTAAAAAAAAATTGGTGAATTGAAGTGTTCAACAGAATACAAAGTAAATACTTATTATATCATTGTTCCAAAGTTGTAGTACTCCCAACAGAACATATATAAGTTGTCTCAATCATAAACTAAAAGGTATATCACATGACTACGATAATAAGAATAGGGCTACTTTCAAATTTTAGCCACATATATAGGTCCAAAGCATATTCTAAAGGAAAAGAGAATTGCAATGAGAAGAAGCTAGGTCCACCCCCTTCCCTACCAAACCATATACCAGCCAAATCTCTATGAATTCCCAGGACAATTGGGCCCCCCTACTATGTCCTTATCTTTCTACAAGTTTTTCTCATCCTTAACTATCATACATATACAACATTCTTGTACAAAAGCCCAAAATTGTTGTAAATACAAACAAGTCAAACAACTTATCATCATCAATTGTCATTATACGATGCAAAGATCAGACCATTAAGCATTCAAACTAGTATCTTTTGGCTCACAAGAAATTGACAATGGAGATATCACATTCCACTTATATGTCATGAAATTAGTAATATTTCATCAAAATTATTCATAATAGGACCAAATCAAGCCACTGGATACAAAGGAAAACTGTAATTTGAGATCTAGGGTTTTATCAATGTTGACCTAAGCGACCAAAAGGGGGAGAGACGAACAGTGCCACACCAGTTCTTGAAAAAAGATTTCACTTGCCCACCACGTCAATTTGAGTCGGATGATTCACCTTCAACTTCTGCGAACTAGCCTCTGAAATTTTGAAAAAAATTCGGCTCATAGACCCTCTGAAATGCTGTAGCAAATTCAACCCATACAATGCAAATTTTTTTGGGATGAAAAGTCAGGCAGTCGGAAGAAGAACGCAGAGGGATGAAGAAGGAGTAGCGAGAAGATGGGGCACACAACAGTTGGGCAGCGAGATGAAGCAGCAAAGAGACGAAGGGGCAGAGAATGGTCAGCGCTTTGGGTTGTTCACGTGAGGCAAAGAGGACGAGAGAAGGGTTTTTGTTTTTTTTTTTTGTTTTTGAGTTTAAGTGAGAGAGAGAGAGTAGAGGGGGTCTCTAAATATTTTTTTAATGTTTTTTGGACTGATTTTTGATAACCTCACTTGCAAATCTATATAATACATAAAAGTAAAGTTTTAATAACTGTCTTTTCCTAAATTCTCATGAATTAACAATTTTCAGCCATAAGATCTATAATCTGAATCACTAATAACCATTGATTTAAATCACCAGAACAAAAAATAAAGGTACAAAAAATCAACCATCCACCCCATAAAACGGAATGTGGCTTTGAATGTAGAGCCTTATATCTTCTCTCTCTGGCTGCATCACAACCGTTGATGTACTCTATCTCCATTATAACTATTGATCAAAAGTCATGGAGTTAGAAAACAGACAAAATTTCAACCCTTCCCCTTCCCCAAGTTGTAGAGAACGTGGTCTGTCTTTAATATTCCCACAGTTGGAAAGCATTTCCTCTCTCTGTCTTTATTTCTCCCCTTCTTTCTCTCACTATCTTAACCTCACGGTTACCTTCTCAGTGTCATCTTCCCATGGCTGCAAACCTTTCTCTCAATTCAAATCCTTATCCCCCTGGCCGAGAACCCCTGAAATTTTGAGAGCACCTCTCTGCCTCTCCCTGCTGCGCCTCCCTCTCTCTCTTCTACGTCGGTCCACTTTTTGATTTCCCATGCTTCCCCTTTCACTCTTTCCCTCTGTCTCGGTTCCCCTGTGCTGTTTGGTCTAAAAAATTCATGATGTCTATTGAAGATTTTTTTTTGTGTTTTTGATTTGATTCTGATTGATGATTGCGATGGGGATTCCAATAGGTCTGTGCAATTTAAGGTCAAGAGATTGGAGACAGAGGAGCAGCAAAAGCCTCAGATCTGAACTTTCGTTCGCTATTTATCGCTGCCGATGATGATTTCAATATGAGTTTTTTTCTTCTTTTTTTTCCGATTGGAATCTCATTGATGATTCTGATGAGCAACAGAAGCCTCAGATCTGAACTTTCGTTCGCGATTTATCGCGCCGATGATGCTTTCAATCTGAGATTTTTTTTCCCCCGATTTGAATCTGATTGATGATTCTGATGGGGATTTTAACAGGTCTGTGCAATTTAAGGTCAAGATATAGGAGGAGGAGAGAGAGAGAGGAGCAACAGAAGCCTCATATGTGAACTGTCCTTCGCCATTTCCAAATATGTTTCCCAACCTCTTCTTATTGGTGTGCAAGATCTCAGAGGTTTTTTTTTTTTGGTTTTCGATTGAATCGATCTCTTAGTCATGACTGTCATGGTGATTTCAACAGGTTGTTGCCATTGTAACTGAAGATATTGGAGGAGGACAGAGAACCGAGCTGATGGACCGAAAGAACCCTCGGATCGGACGGCTGAATCCAACGGAACCGCTACCGAAAGCAACCCTCAATGTCGTTATCCGTTTCTCCACTGCCTTCTTCTTCTTCTTCGTTTGGTTCTTCTTTGATTTTTGTTTGAAGCTGCTTTCCGACATGTGGGTATCCGATTTTTTGGGTCTGCACCATATCTGTTTTGATTTAACTTTTATTTTTCTAAAAAAAGTTAGTCAGTTATAATATGTTTTCCACTCCAAAAGACTTCTAAGCTCTCCCAAACTTCTCGCCCACTTCTCTCCAGCACAGTAACAACTTCCTCACTGCCCACGTTCTCCCCATTCACACTCACAACACACTCACGAATCAATTGAATTCTTGAATACATATTTCCCAAGTGTTCAAATCTTCCTACTCTACCCACGTACTCCCCAAATGCACTCACAACACACTCCCTAATCAATTGAATTCTTCAATACATATTCCCCAAGCCTTCGGATCTTCTTGGTGTTTGGAGTAATTTTCCTAGTTTTTGGAGTAATTATTAGTTCGTCCTTAAAAAGGTTCGATTCTTTAATTATTTCTTTCTTGTCTCTATGTTCTACGTTACTATGCTCCACTTTTGATATGATTGTGAGTGTTCATGTTGTTTGATTGGTATTGGATACAATATATGTGAGTTGGGTTATTGTTGGTTGAAGTTATAAATTTGATTCATGTCTAAGACTCTGAAGATGAATTTGTTACCAATTTTGTATTGATCATTGTTTGTCAAACTTATACATGTGATTCACGTATAAAACTTTGCAGAGAACTTGCGCATGTCACACGAAAATTGTGACATTGCGGAAGATACGTAGTCCAAGACTTTTCCGTTTATTGTTTTTGCTTAATGTTTGGTGGGATAGATGCAGATTATGCCTTAGCACAGTTGGAGTTCCTTATCAACACAATTTTTTGGAGTGTTCTCGCTGGGTTTCTATGGTTTTTTATGCATGTGGTTTTAAATAGTGGTTTTTTTGGTTTTACACTTCTTAATATGTCACCCATATTCAACTAAAGGGAAAATAGCTTTTGTGAAATTTTTTTGGGTACATAGCATTTATTAGTTTTCAAGAATAAAATGTGCATAAGTTGACAAATAATCCCCCTAAAGATTAATTTCATTGATTGATTAAAACAAGTTAACAGCTTCAATAAATCTCATAGCGAAGACATGGCATGGGGTTCCAACTATATTGTACATAGTGATGGTGCCGCGTTTGAGTGCGGAAATGGCGGTGAACATGACTCTCAAAAATGAAAAAGTAGACCAAAAACACTGAATAATGAATAACTTATGTATCAGAAAACATATCACAGGAAACGAAATCCCAGCTTAGGCTACATGGGCTTAGTGTCAACTAAATAAAAAATAACTTTTATGATTTTTTTTGGGGTACATAGCATTTATTAATTAAGAAGAATATAATGTGCATAAGTTGACAAATCCTATTGGGAGGGGGTTTCTTTGTATGCCTCATGCTTCTGATGTTGATTTTCTATTTCACTTCATTCTGTGGATTGTTGGTTCTGGGGTTTTCCCAATTCCAATTGTCTCCCACAAAATGCATCGATAATATTATCAAGCAAAGAGTAATGTATTTCAAGTCCAATTAATTTTTGTCCCAAATTTTTAGTTCAGAGTTTGGTGTAAAAGAGATAAGGAACTTAATTGGGTGTTAGTAGTGCGGAAATGAATCGAAAATGTCAGTTTTGGTAACGTGTGTTGTAATTTTTGATGAACTGCTGCCTTTTATAAGCCTTTCTATCATGGTGTGCCTGTGATGAGAAGCAACCCTATGTGATTGTGTGGGATATGTGCTTATCTAGGATGTGTGGGATTAGTGTTGCGCTCAATTTGTGTAAGTTGATTAATTTCGAATTTGTGATTATATACATTGGTTATTGTTTGGTTATGTTATAAATTTGATACATAGATAGAACTCTGACAAGGAACTTGTGATTAGTTTTGTATTGGCTATTGTTTATTTAAGTTACAAATTCATAAGCGTATGTTTCTGTTCTCCATTACATCAGTAAACGTACTTCTGGTTGTTATGAAATTTTACCATCCAAACATGTGCCATTGTCTGTGGGGTCAACCTTCTAAACACATTCTTATGATCATGCACTGTAACCTAATGAATCCCCCCAGTACTACAAGTTTGCCTTTGGATAGTGTAGAAGAGAAAGTCCTAGGTTTTAAATCCAGTCATCTTCAGAACATTGTGTGATACTGATATTTTCAACACATGTTAAAACCTTGGATGAAGCTTTACCGAAATGGAATAACTACCCAGTGCAGGGGACTTACCATAGTTTTGGCGAACTGTAGTGAATATGTAAATAGCTTTGATTAAGAAACCATGTGAGTATATGTGTGTGTGTGTGTGTGTGTGTGTGTGTGTGTGTGTGTGTGTGTGT
>JACYFF010031954.1:78593356-78628169 GCA_017589665.1 Selenicereus undatus | reverse complement strand
TGTGTGTGTGTGTGTGTGTGTGTGTGTGTGTGTGTGTGTGTGTGTGTATAACTATTGTTTCTATAAAAAAAACTTATGGAGATATTGTTTCCATATTTTTAGTTTAGTTACTCTTTAAAAATATATCTTACATTAAAATTATTCTGTGGAAAGCACGGGTCCATACTAGGTATAAATATTTTTTTATGGACATATTGTTCATTATTTAGGTATAATTATGCACTTATGTGCACATGTTATATATTATTATGACAATTAACAGAAAATAATGTTTGCCACTTTTTTTTGCATATTTTCTGTATATCAAATTAATATATATTATTAGTCGACTATATATAATTGGTCATGTAAAGAGATAAAAAAAAATATTTATTGAATAAATCATTGGCAATGAACAAAGGAACTTTTGTAATTGGGTCAAATTAGACGTCAAATTAAAGAAAAAAAAAAGAGTAGAGTGCAATTTGCATGCATGCATGGAAGCCATTGAGCCAATTGCAGGGCCAAGGAAGTAACCTACTGCTGACTGCTTATGTTGAACTCTCTTTTGCACATTTTATATATCATCAATTATAAGTTGTCTGCTTTTATTCTTGTTTTCTGGTGTGGACGAGGCGCCCTGATCAATGCAGGCAGAATTTGCACTCGGATTTTTGAAAACAACTTTCAAAAATTACATTACTTGAACTAAATGACACATACTGACAACAACTTTCAAAAATTGCATTAGTTGAACTAAATGACACATACTGTATATTTTAAATTTGATAAGCAAATATGCACAATTTTTTCCGTATAATAAAGCACCTTAAATTCATATCAATGATTTTAGATAAATGCATATCTATAATACAAATACACATGCGAATGTAATATTTGTACAATAATTCATCTTAAATTCTTTATGGTTAGATTAATAATGTCGTTCCCCAACTTGAGATCTCAGTGCTGAAAAAATTATCTTTGTTGTGTTCTGTTTTTTCTTTGACAAACACATAAAATAAAGTTTGCATTCTTTTCTCGCAGGTGTGCCCTCAATATTGATATTTGTTGAGGTTAGTTTATCATATTACTATACTCATTACGTTCGCGTATTCTTCTTTGTTCCTATTCCATTGCTTTAAAATTTCCTTGTGGAAATAATATGCACATAATGTTCATTAATATTTTGGGTACTCTTATGCACATATTTTTCATCAATATATGAAGTATTGATGTAAATCTCAAGGGGACTGAGTTTACTATCAAGGAAAATCACTAGGTTAGCTTCGGTCTTCTTTGAATTCAACAAAAGCCGCGGCTAGAGTAGAAGAATGGGTAAGACTAATCTCGGTTTTTGGATACAGAATCACCACCAAAGCCAAGGTTAGGGCCCCTAAGTTTGATTAAGATATAGTAATCACCACTTAATCAAAGTTAGCACTCACTTGAACACCACTTAGTTTGGCCTAAACTAAGATAAGCAAGTAAGAATTTCAAGAGAAAGCTCAAAATGCTCTCACGGTTTTTCTTTCATTCAAGCTGAATAAAATGAGCTACAATGGCCGAATTCCCTTTTACATAGGCAGCAAAATGACTAGAAAGCCCCTTACTTTTCCCTCTTAGGAAGGAAAAGTATTAAACTAAGCTAGTACACCCGGTTTGGCCTAACCGGTTACTAACATGCTTAAACTAACTAAATTACATTCATTACATCAAGGAAAGCAAGACAAATGATTATTACACTCTTAATTAACTTGTACTTAAGCTAAATCACACTAGAAACCAGCTTGAATTGCATGTGCTTAGCCGTAATTTAGAAGCTTCTTTGCGGCTGTCCAATAGAAACCAAGAGCATCACCATTTCGACTCTCCAATAGAATTCAGGGAACATTCTGATTTGCAGCCCTCCTCCCATTGGCCACACTTCTCTAGAGAGTCTTAGGGTGTGTTCCAACCTCGAATGGTGTGCCAAGCTGGTTGCTGAAGTCAGCAAACCCACGGATGAAGGAAAAGTAATCAGGTACCCTTAAACCGGGTTCACGGGCAGAATGTGCCCGGTTTTCAGGTTTGGTTTTGCCTTAGCAAAAGTGCTCATGATTTGGATTTTAAGCTATGGGGGGAAACCTTAGGGTGTGTATTAACCCTCCCAAAAGAGAAATCAAGGTTATGACTTGTGTAAGTATGGTAATTAAGCAAAAACTTCTAACCGTGCAGAATTAACCCCATTCTGGCCGGTTTGAAAGAATGCCTTGATTCTCCATCCTCTTGTGTGCATGATTTGAAATCAATGCTTGAACTTGAAAGCTAACATCTTGAGTATTCCAAAAATGCAAAAATATGGGACTTAAGCCACAATGTAGCTTAAGAAATTAAGTGCACAAAACCGGGCATTTTCTGGTTTGTTAGCCCGTTTGGTGTTACTTGATCTTCTTGCAAAATGTGAGCCATTCTCTTCACTTGGGACCTTGTTCTAGGATGTGTGGGACTTGTTCCATCATGAACTTGGTCTTGGCTAGGTAGGATTCCACCATCCTCCCCTTGTTGAAATGATTTGACCCTCAAATCTTATGGGGAAACATCAGGATGAAATGGACTCAAATCAGCCACATTGAAAGTGGCAGAAACCTCATAATCACCAGGTAGATCAACTTTATAAGCATTATCATTGATTCTCTCTAGGACTTCGAATGGACCTTCAACTCGAGGCATAAGCTTATTCTTTGTTTTGGAAGGAAACCTTTCCTTCCTTAAGTGGATCCATACCAAGTCTTCTGGTTGAAAAACAATCTTTCTCCTATGCTTGTTGGCACTAGCTTCATAAGCTGCATTAGTCTTCTCAATTCATGCCTTAACCATCTCATGGAGTTTTTGAATCTCTTTTACTCTTGTTGCTGCATCAACATGGGGCTTTTGGTCTTGAGACTATGGGGTAAGGTCATTGGGACTTAAAGGATCAATCCCATTTGCCACTTTAGATGGTGAAAGACCAGTAGCTTTGCTAGAAGCCTTGTTGTATGCAAACTCAGCGTGTGGTAAGAGTAAATCCCAAGCCTTAGCATGAGGTTTAATCAATGCCCTTAAAAGAGTGCCTAAGGTTCGATTAGTTACCTCAGTTTCGCCATCAGTTTGGGGGTGACAACTGGTACTGAATAGCAGTTTAGTACCAAGTTTCTTCCATAATGTAATCCAAAAATGACTTAGAAACTTTGTGTCCCTATCTAAAACAATAGATTTAGGAATATCATGCAATCTTGTCACTTCTTTGAAATAGAGCTCGGCAATGTGTGTGGCATCATTGGTTTTGTTACAAGGAATGAAGTGTGCCATCTTTGAAAACCTGTCCACCACCACGAATATAGAATCCTTCCCCCTTTGGGTCCTTGGTAGTCCCAAAATAAAGTCCATACTCATGTCCACCCATGGTAGTGTTGGTATGGGTAATGGGGTGTACAAGCCATGAGGTAGGGTGTGGCTTTTAGCAATTTGGCACGTCCCACATCTTCTAAGGATGTCTTGGACATCCTTTTCCATTCCTGGCCAATAATAGTGCTCCCTTAGCATGGTAAGGGTCGTGGACTCTCCAAAATGACCTGCTAAAGAACCTCCATGAATCTCCCTGATTAGAAGCTCACATGTGCTACACTTGGGAATACACAATCGCACTCCCTTGAATAGATAACCATCTTGGACTAGAAAATCTCCCTTGGGGTGTCTCGAACATGCTGCGTATAGACTCCCAAGGTCTTCATCTTCAGCACATAAACTCTTGAGATGCTGAAAGCCAAGAATAAGAGCATCTAGTTGAAATAAGAGGAGATGTCTCCTTGATAATGCATCTGCACCTTGATTTAACCTTCCTGATTTGTGCTTGATGGTGAAATGGAATGACTGGAGGAACTCAACCCATTTAGCATGCCGTGAGTTAAGCTTGTGCTGGCCTTGAATATACTTTAATGCCTCATGGTCAGAATGAAGTATAAACTCACTAGCTACCAAATAATGACTCCAATGTTCAAGGCATCGAATGATAGCATAGAATTCCTTGTCATATGTAGAGTACTTCCTTCTTGAGTCACATAGTTTTTCACTAAAGAAGGCTAATGGTTTACCTTCTTGAGTCAAAACTCCTCCAATTCCTATGCCTGATGCATCACATTCAACCTCAAAAACCTTCTCAAAACACGGCAATGCAAGAACCGGTGCTTGAGTAAGCCTTTTCTTTACTTCTTCAAAGGCATATTGTGCCTTAGGATTCCATTGAAAGGAAGATCCTTTAAGCACTTCAGTCATAGGGGACATAATGGTGCTGCAACTTCTAATGAACCTCCTGTAGAAAGAAGCCAAGCCATGGAAGCTTCGAACATCATGTATGCTTTGTGGTTGAGGCCAAGTTCGAATAACCTCTATCTTTCCTTCATCTACCTTAATTCCATCTTCTGAAACAATATATCCTAAGAATGTAACTTCATGAGTGAATAAGGTACACTTCTTAAGATTTCCATATAATTGCTCACGTTCAAGGACATGCATGATTTGATTGAGATGATCTTGATGTGCTTGCTCGTCCTTGGAATAGATCAGAATGTCATCAAAGTAGACCACCACGAACTTGCCAATATAAGGCTTGAACACTTGATTCATTAACCTCATAAATGTACTAGGAGCATTTGAAAGACCGAATGACATAACCAACCATTCATATAAACCTCCTTTAGTCTTGAATGCAATCTTCCATTCATCTCCCTCTCTTATTCGAATTTGGTAGTAGCCACTTCATAGGTTAATCTTTGAAAACACTTTAGAGCCATGCAACTCATCTAGCATGTCTTCAAGCCTAGGTATAGGATACCTGTACTTGATTGTGATTTTGTTTATGGCCCTACTGTCTACACACATCCGTTGACTACCATCCTTCTTGGGAACCAATAAGGCAGGTACGGCACATGGGCTTAGGGACTCACGTACAAGCCCTTTGGACATCAATTCTTCCACTTGCCTTTGAACCTCCATAGTTTCTATTGGTTTCATTTTATAAGCTGGTTTATTTGGAAGAATGGAGCCTGGAATGAGATCAATGTGATGTTGGATATCCCTTTTAGGGGGCAAACCCGAGGGTATCTCTTCTGGAAATAGGTGACAGAATGTTTAGATGAGTGTTTTGGCAAAGGGATGGGTTGGCATGGGGGAATTTGGTTCATCTTGTAGGGTTAAGATCCACTCTTTAAAAGCCTTAAATTCATGATTAGAAGCTTTTAAGAGAGTTTCACTAAAGGTAAGCAAGCAACCAGAATGTTCACGGCCGTTTGTGGGTTTGTTTTTGTGGAGTTCGGATGGGGATAATGGCTTAAGGATAATCTTCTTTCCTCCCTTAGACAAGGAGTAGGTATTCAAGAAACCATCATGTATTACCTTTCAGTCATACATCCATGGTCTACCCAATAATACATGACAAGCATCCATTGGAATCACATCACACCAAAGCTGATCTTGGTAACTCTTACCAATAGACAAAGTGATAAGGCACCGAGAGTTAACTTGAAGTCCTTTGCCTTGATTTAGCCATTGTATATTGTATAGATGGGGATGGGCCATAGCTTGTAAGCCTAGCTTCTCAATCATGCTAAGAGATACCACATTAGCACAATTCCCACCATCAATAATCAAAGAACAAACCTTGCCTTGAACCGTGCATCTTGTATGAAAAACGTTCTCCCTTTGTTCGTCCTTTGCATTCTTTTGGCCATTCAAGACTCTTCTCAAAACTAGCATTTCACCCTCATCAGCTTCTTCTTCAACCTCCTCTTGGTTATCTTCTTGGTTTTCTTCAAGTTCACCTGCAAATTCATCCTCATTTTCTTGTTCATCCACGGCCTTCCACTCGGCCAAAGTAATGACCTTGCGGTTTGGGCACTCCGAGGCAATATGGCCTAATCCTTGGCACTTGAAACACCTTTTAGTGCTCATGCGATTGGGGTTAGGTCGAATAGGGGGTGTTGGGGCCTTTTGAGGAGCTTGGATTCTTTGTGGATTGAATGGGAAGGGATTTTGTGGCTTAGAAACCGGTTGTGAACTCCCCTTGTTAAAAGGTTGGTTCCGGTTTGGTGGTTTCTGATTTTGGAGGTTTAAAACTTTTCTAGCCTTTTTTTGTTGTTGAACTTTGTGGGCTAGCACGCAAACCTCATCAAAAGTAGTATAGGCTTGCAATTTCACAACATTAGAATACTTAGGATCAAGTCCTCCTAAGTACCTAACTATTGTTTGCTCTTCGGGTTCTTGAAGATCACACTTAATAACAAGCTTCTTGAACTCCCTAGTATACTCTTCAACATTCAAATTGCCTTGGTTCAAGTTATGAAGTTGAGAATAACAATCTTGCACATACGTAGGTGGAAGAAATCTAGCCTTTAACTTGGATTTCATTTTTTCCCAACTTCAGATTTTAGCCTTTCTTTCTCTAACTCGTTTAGCACACAAGTTAGTCCACCACAAGGAAGCATACTTACGTAATCTTAAGGCCACCAACTTGACCTTCTTGTCTTCAGGAACATCTCTGTACTCAAATACCCTCTCCACCGTGTGTAGCCAATCCAAGAAGTCTTCGGGGTTTATCTTGCCTTCATACTCCGGAATTTCAACTCTAAAATCATTAGAGTTTGTTGGTGTTCTTGGTTCTGGTCGTGGCCTCCTCCATGGTTCTTCATCGCTAGAGGAATCAAGGGTATGACTAAAAACGTGTTCTTGCTCCCTTGGACTAGAATAGGCCGGTTCCTCATTCACCTTTTGCTTTTGCTTGAGGAAAGTACCTAATTACTTGCGTAGGTACTCGTTTTGTGCTCCTATTTCTTGATTAGAACTCTTCAACTCTTGATTAGAAGAAGTAATCTCATGATTACTCTTCAAAACAGCATCAAGGTTCTCTTCTATGCTCATACTAGCACTCATGGTGTAGCTAGTTTTAGCAAGGAACAGATTCGGCTTGTGTTTGTCAAATGAGGAAGAAATGAATCTGGATGTGTGGATTGAATACCAAGGCCAAGGAGAAACTTGGCTCTGATACCAAATATGATGTAAAGCTCCAGGGGATTGAGTTTACTATCAAGGAAAATCACTAGGTTAGCTTCGGTCTTCTTTGAATTCAAGAAAAGCCGTAGCTAGAGTAGAAGAATGGGTAAGACTAATCTCGGTTTTTTTGATACATAACCACCACCAAAACCAAGGTTAAGGCCCCTAAGTTGATTAAGATACAGTAATCACCATTTAATCAAAGTTAGGACTCACTTGAACACCACTTAGTTTGGCCTAAACTAAGATAACCAAGTAAGAATTTCAGGAGAAAGCTCAAAATGCTCTCTCGGTTTTTCCTTCATTCAAGCTGAATAAAATGAACTACAATGGCCGAATTCCCTTTTACATAGGAGCAAAATGACTAGCAAGCCCCTTACTTTTCCCTCTTAGGAAGGAAAAGTATTAAACTAAGCTAATACACCCGGTTTGGCCTAACCGGTTACTAACATGCTTAAACTAACTACATTCATTACATCAAGGAAAGCAAGACAAATGATTATTACACTCTTAATTAACTTGTACTTAAGCTAAATCACACTAGAAACCAGCTTGAATTGCATGTGCTCAGCCGAAATTTAGAAGCTTCTTTGCGGCTGTCCAATAGAAACCAAGAGCATCACCATTTCGGCTCTCCAATAGAATTCAGGGAACATTCTAATTTGCAACCCTCCTCCCATTGGCCACACTTATCTAGAGAGTCTTAGGGTGTGTGCCAACCTTGAATGGTGTGCCAAGCTAGTTGCTGAAGTGAGTAAACCCACGGATGAAGGAAAAGTAACCGGGTACCCTTAAACCGGGTTCACGGGCAGAATGTGCTCGGTTTTCAGGTTTGGTTTTCGCTTAGCAAAAGTAGTCATGATTTGGATTTTAAGCTATGAGGGGAAACCTTAGGGTGTTTATTAACCCTCCCAAAAGAGAAATCAAGGTTATGACTTGTGTAAGTATGGTAATTAAGCAAAAACTTCTAACCGTGCAGAATTGACCCCATTCTGGCCGGTTTGAAAGAATGCCTTGATTCTCCATCCTCTTGTGTGCATGATTTGAAATCAATGCTTGAACTTGAAAGCTAACATCTTGAGTATTCCAAAAATGCAAAAATATGGGACTTAAGCCACAATGTAGCTTAAGAAATTAAGTGCACAAAACCGGGCATTTTCTGGTTTGTTAGCCAGTTTGGTGCTGCTTGATCTTCTTGCAAAATGTGAGCCATTCTCTTCACTTGGGACCTTGTTCTAGGACGTGTGGGACTTGTTCCATCATGAACTTGGTCTTGGCTAGGTAGGATTCGATCAAGTATAGTATGCGTTATAAAAAAATATATCGATATTAACATTAGAGCTTTCACATGTTATACAGATAACCCATTGTGTACATCTCCACATGAATTAAAACCAACATTTGATATATATACTATACTTACCTTTGGTTAAGATGGAAAACCTAAAAATCAACATTAAGAGAATAATAATTCCACGTACAAACATTACCACAATATTTACAATGTAAATTACATATGTACATAATTAGCAATTACAATACTTAATGTAACTAATGCACGTATATAATTATTATACTACGTATTTGGTTACTAGAAATTGTTTACTTACATTATTTATACTTACCTATCAAGCAAATTATAAACACCCTTTACATTATCAAACTTTGTGACCTTCCTACAATTCCTTCAGTGAATAATACGTCCTTTGTGAAATAAGAGGCAGTATTCTTAACATTAATCATAGTTCATTTCCTCAATATTATATACACAAACCATAATGTACAACACAATCGAACCTAAAAGAGCATCAAATTGAGGAAACTTGTATACAAAATCATACTATAGGAGTCATATTTTGACAAACAGTCGGATAATTTGCATACCAATGAAATTAAAGACACTCTCTACATTGTCAAACTTTGTGACACTCCTAAAATTACTTCAATGAATAATAAGTCCTTCATCATACAAGAGGTAGTATAATTTCCCTATGATTTTATCCCTAAATACACGATTTTTGTCAAATTATCAATCTTTTGCATAGTTCATTTCCTATATATTAAACACACAATAAATAATGAATAACACAATAGAACCTAAAAGAGCATGAAGTCGAGGAAACTTCTATACACAATCATACTGTGAGAGTCACATTTTGACAAACAGTTAGATACATTTACAGACCAAGCAAATTAAAAACGCCTTTTACATTATCAAAATTTATGACACTCCTAAAATTCCTTCAAAAATCTATACACAATCATATTGTATAGGGAAAAATATGTTACCAAATAGTCTATGTATGTAACTATATCTGCTTCACTGAACAATAAAATGATGAACTTTTACCTAATAAAGCACATAATTTTCCGGAAATAGTGATGGAAACTCCAAGTGGAAGTGGTCAGAGCACTATAAATAGGCTTCGAGCTAGACTTGCTCGACAAAACGCAAGATGAAGACTATTTACTCGGCGTAATCCAGACCACACACAACAAAAATAAAAAATAACAAAGTAACAACAATAAAAAAAGATAGAATAGAAAATTAAAAACCCTAAAAAAGTAAAAACCAAAATAAAAAAAGCAAAATAAAACACTTAAAAATAAAAAGAATTTAAAAAAATTAGAAAATAAAAAAACAAAAAAAAGAAAATAAAAAATACAAAATAAAAAATAAAAAAATATATAAAAACATAAAAAAAAAAATTAAAATTAAAAATTAAAAATTACAAACAACAAAAACAAAATTTAAAAACAAAAAATAATAAAAAATAAAAAATAAAAATAGAAAATAATAAAATAATAAAAAATCACAAAAAATAAAAATAAAAACAAAATTTTAAAAATATAAAATAAAAATTGAAAATAAAAATAAAAAGTAGGGTTGGGTTGAAGTTGGTTAAAGTGGGTTGAAGTGGGTTGATGTAGATTGAAGTTAATTTTTTATTTCCAAGTTGGTTGAAATTGGTTGAAATAGGTTGAAGTGGGTTGAGGTTGGTAAATTGCAATTGAACCACGAAAAGGACAGAGCCTAAATATCCTATTTGTGCAACTAAATCTGCTTCACCGAACACCATAATGATAAAATTTTAGCTAATAATAATGCACATAATTTATTTGAAGCAGTGATGGAAACCCCAACCGGAAGTGGTGACATCACTGTAAGAAGGCTTCGAGCGAGACTTGCTCGACAAAATGCAAGATGGAGGCTATTTAGCTGGCGTCATCCAGATCACACCCAATCACACTTCATCGCAGAACATGAGCAGTATCAGTCACAATCTAGATAAATTCAACTAGCAATTGCACGTAGCACTCCACCTGCAAGAAGGTTCGTAAACCGTTGGAATTTCACGGGAACTTTGGTTTCCTGTGGGCACTGTTGCGCGGCCATGTGGTTAGTTGAGAGAGTCGCAAGAGGTACTATTTCACAACCTCGATTCATGCTTTGTTGTCAAAGTGGACGTGTTATGTTGCCGCCATTGCCCCCACCTCCTCCAAGGCTAAACACATTGTTGAATCAACCTAATTTTCCTAATAATATAAGAATGTATAACTCTATGTTATCATTTACATCAATGGATGGAGCTATTGACCACTCTGTAATGGATGGGCATGGTTCTTACTCCTTTAGAATAAGTGGAAATAATTACCACTGAATTGGTTCATTACTCCCTGCAGAAGGATAGCGACCAAAATTTGGTCAACTATATATCTATGACACACATGACGAAGTGCGAAATAGATGTCGGGCTTTACATAGTGAACAAAGAGTGGGTGGAGTTGATGAGGAAACATTACATGCTTTACAACATATGCTTGATGTTGTGAACCCTTATGTCAAGGTTTTTCGCAATGCACGTGATATCTTCGAGGTAGATGCTGTGATTAATTTAAGCTGCACGTTCTAGAAGACAATACACACTACCCACTGTAGATGAAGTTGTAGCTCTCATAGTCGGTGGTGATGTTGGAGGGGAAGAGCATCGAGAGATTATTGTTCGAAAAATCAGTGGAAATTTACAGTGAGTATATGAAACGCAACCATCGTATATGCCCCTTCAATACCCACTCCTATTACCTTATGGAACGGATGGTTAGTCAGCTTACATTCAATGTGTGTGGGGGGATCAAGCAGTAATCGAATAATGGTGACAATGAGAGAATTTTATGTCTTCCTCATACAATATAGGCTTGATGAAGGAAACATTCTACTTCGATGCGGCAGATTGTTCCTTCAATTTATTGTGGATTGTTACGCTGCAATTGAGGCTTGGAGGTTACTATATATCAAAAATCACCAAAGCACACTGCGAGCAGAATTATACAGTGGCTTGTAAGATGCTATTACTTCAGGTGAAAATGATGCTCATGCAGTGCGAAAAAGGTTAATACTACCTGCATCATTCACAGATGGGTCACGCTATATGAGACAACATTTTTTGGACGCAATGGCCATCTGCAATCAAATGGGTTATCTAGATTTTTTTATCACATTCACTTGCAATCCTAATTGTCCGAAAATCCAAGAAGCTCTAGCACAACAACTAGGCCAATATGCGAATTACCGGCCAGACATTGTTGCTCGAGTATTTCGCTTAAGGCTAAAAAAGCTAAAACGAGACTTCAAGGAGAGAAATCTTTTCAGCAAAGTTATTGCAGGTAATGTTGTCAGCTAACTATGTCATGTATTTAGCATATTATTAAATCTCTATCTTACTTTATTTATTGGCATTTATTTTAATTCTGGGAACCTATACTCATCTGTTACATGTGTAGATATCCATGTTATTGAATTCCAGAAACAGGGATTACCACATGCCCATATATTATTAACCCTTGCAAGTGAGGACAAGCATACGTGCACTGAAGACATCGATCGTATTATATGCGCAAAGCTCCTTGATGAAGACACTGACCCCCTCGCGTTCGAAACTGTTACAAGACATATGATACATGGTCCATGTGGCACTAACATCCCGTATGCTCTATGCATTGAGGGTAACAAGTGCACAAAGCATTACCCTTAGAGTTTTTGTGATATGACAGTTATTGAAGAAAATGGTTTTGTGAAATACAGGCGCCGGGACAATGGTCGAAGTGTAACTATTCGTGGTAAGAGAATGGACAATAGATGGGTAATCCCCTATAACCGTGATCTGTGTGTCAAATATGATGCGCATATTAATGTTGAGCGGTGTGCACAAAAGAAGGTCATTAAGTACCTTCACAAATACATGCATAAAGGGGCTGATAGGGTTACCATAGTGATCGAAGACAACGTCTAGCATCCTCAACAGGGGAATGGTGCTCCTAACTATGAAGACGTCAACGAGATTAAACAATACTTGGATTGTCGCTATGTGTCACCAATGGATGCTGTTTGGAGAATATTTGAATTTGAGATCACGCAACATTATCCGTCAGTTGAACTATTGCAATACCACTTGTCGGGTCAACAATATGTTATATTCAATGATCGTGATCAACTTCACATGGTTGTGGAAGAAGGAGCACAGAGGATTACTATGCTCATAGGTTGGTTCATTGTGAATATTGAAGATCCTGAAGCAAGAAGCTACACTTATGCGACATTCCCTTCTTATTATGTATGGAATAAAGGGATGAGGAAATGGACTAAAAGAAAACAAAGGGTATGCATTGGCCGACTGCCCTATGCTCACCCAAACATGGGCGAGACATACTATCTACGAATGTTGTTGCACATTCTTCAAGGAGCTACATCATATGAGGATTTAAGAACCGTTGGTGGAATATTATATTCAACTTTTAAGGAAGCTTGCTTGGCACGAGGGTTGGTTGATGATGCTAATGAGTGGCATGAGTCACTAGTAGAAGCATCGCTATGGGCAATAGGGGTTGAACTTCAAAGTATGTTCTGTTCAATGCTTATGTTCTCATAAGTGTCTGACCCCCATCGATTGTGGGAGCAACATTGGGAAGACCTTACTGATGATTTACAAAGATGAATAGAGAGGGATCTCAGAGACCATAGTTTACAGATTACTGTTGAACAACGACAGGACCTTGGACTTTATGAAATTGAGATGATTTTAAATAAGAATGGCGGATCATTAAAGGACTACCCTCCTATACCTTTGCCATCACCTAATCTGGTGCATCAACTTAGTAACAAACTTATTAGAGAACAACTTGATTATGATCAAGAGCAAGAAAGCCATAACCTACAAATGTTGCTACCAACATTGAATTCAGATCAAATGCGAGTTTTCCAATCAGTTATTCAAGCAGATGAACATGGAGGAGGAGGTTGCTTCTTTGTTTATGGCAATGGGGGAACTGGAACAACATATCTTTGGAAAACTATCGTAAAACATTTTAGGTCAAAAGGCTTGATAGTGCTATCCATGGCATCCTCTGGAATAGCTGCATTATTATTACCTTTTGGGAAAACAGCTCATTCGATGTTTAAAATACCAATTGATGCAGATGAGACATCCACATGCTCCATTTCTAAACAGTCTAAATTAGCACAGCTAATTAGGAAAACATCACTTATCATATGGGATTAGGCTCCCATGACCCATCGCTACACGGTAGAAGCAATTGAACGGTCTTTACGAGATCTATGCAATCATAACCAAATATTTGGGGGGGGGGGGGGAATGGTCATTTTTGGAGGTGATTTCAGGCAAATACTTCCTGTTGTTACAAAGGGTAGTAGAATAGATATTGTTGCATCTTCAATATCAAGGACAACCTTTTGGTCTTACTGCAACATTCAACATCTTAGAACCAACATGCGCCTTATGCATTCAAATTTAAGTGACAATGAACATGAGTGGTTACAAAGTTTTGTGGAATGGACTTTGAATGTTGGTAATGGTCGTGTGCAAGGATACTCATTTTTAGGCGGTAGTGAATTGGATTGGATAAAGATTCCTGAAGAATTTCTCATTAAGAATGACAACAACGACCTCACGGACTTGATCAAATTTGTGTATCTAGGTTTAGTGGAAAGATACAAAAATACCTATGTGGATGAAATAAATTCTAAGATTCTATCAATGATTCTCGGTTGTAGCCATACATACCTAAGTTCTAACACATTCCTACCAACTAACATTGATTCCATCATTTATGACATTAATCCACCAGAGATGCTTCATGGTATGAACTTTTCAAGATTCCCAAATCATGAAATTTAGTTGAAAGTTGGTGTCCCTGTTATTCTACTAAGAAATCTTGACCCATCAATTGGGTTATGCAATGGCACTCGCTTGATTATTGAAAGACTTGGTACTAAGGTTGTCCAAGCCAAAATCTTGACTGGAAGAAATATTGGGCAAGTAGTGACTATTCCATGGGTTGACTTAAGTCCTTCAGCTAAGGACTCGCCATTTGCCTTAAAGATGAGACAGTTCCCTCTGAAATTGGGTTTTACAATGACAATTAATAAAAGTCAAGGTCAAACATTACAATATGTAGGAGTTTATCTCCCAAAACTTGTGTTCTCCCACAGTCAACTATATGTAGCTATGTCTCGCGTTACCTGTCCTTCAGGGCTGAAGTTCTTAATTTGCAACAAAAAGGATGTGCCTCACAACATGACTAAAAATATTGTCTACCATGAAATTTTTAATGGCATTCCTGATGCTTGGTTAGTCCATTCTAATCATATAACAATGGTGTTATTTACATTAGTATTATTTCATTCGCTATTATGATGTGTTCACTACATTAGATTATACTAATATGTTTTCTTCTTTTATTTATGGTTACAGATATGTCAAGTTTAGTACATACTTCTATGCCTATATGTGCCATTAACCCTGGCAATAGATCTGTCACCCTAATTGTTCGACTCGTGTGATCAATGACGGTTCGAGTATATGAGCAACACACACTGTGGAAGGTTATATTTATGGACTATCAGGTATTGGTTTATTGAGGTTGATAAAAAAATGTCCACCATATACAAGTGTATTGCTTATCAATAGAGTTGATTGTTTTATAGTGTGATGAGATATTCCCCAGCATAGAAGGCGATGCTCAAATTAACCAATGGCGATCTATACTCGATGCTGGCAAAGTTTACCACATCTCTGGGCTCTTGGTTGATACTGTGACAGTTGGAGAAAGGAATATGGTAAAGAACAATTTGAAGTTGGTTTTTACGCCGAGATCGAGACTCCTTGGCGTGGTTGAGGATTGTCCTTATATTCCTTACCAGCACCTACCACCTTGTGTGTCATTCATTGATGTCCCTCGGCGTCTAAGAACACATGACAATGTTATAGGTGCGTATAATTAACACGGTGTACTTAAGTACCTATATTTCTGTATGTATTTCCTCTCAATTATCTATAACATTTTCATATCATTTTGTTGTGCAGACGTCATCGGCATGGTAGTGACAATATCGTTGTTAGAAACGACAAGGAACAGGGGCACTGCAAGGCGCGAATTATTACTTTCTGATATGCAGTATATATTTCCATTAGTATAGATTTTTCCTTTTCTATTAATACATATTACTCTCCCTAATAATATTAGTACATCTAATTCTTATATGTAGCATGCGCCCATTGAGGCTAACTTTATGGGGATATTTTGCGGAAGTTGAGGGCACCCACCTTTAGCAACATTTGGGTACTGAAAATGTACTTCTTGCTTCTAGAGTGCACATTAGAAATTATCAAGGTACCATCACATCCAATTCATATACTTTCACCCCATCAGATTGTTTAACATCACTATGATGGTATACTTTATTAATATGTTTTCTTGCATAAAATATACTTTTAGGAATATCGGTTTCTAGTTTACCAATTAGTAGATTGCTAATTAACCCGGACATTCAAGCAACAGAAGATTTTGAAGGATGGTATATACAACCAACAACATTAGTTTTAATTTCCATTTCCCCTATAAGTTATATATACTTGATCTCACACATGTTACCCTCCCTACATGTATTACGTTATTTGGCACTAAGGGTGTGATGACCCATTTTGATTTCATGCGTAAGAGAACATTACATATGTACAATCTAGAGAAGTTGTTCGACGCTCGAATGATTAGATTATATCAATATGCATCTACGCGGAATGTAAGCTAGAAATTTCCCTTACAAATGTAAATTTATGTTTGCATATATTCTTTTAACAAAACATAATCTTTACAGTTCGCAATATGCAGGTTAGATATTGCTAACTTTTTGCATACGTCATTGAAATTCACCCGTTGATTTATGATGCCTGCACTAATTGCAAAAAAAGTGATCACTCTTACGTATTCGCTCTGAATGTACCTTACTGCACATGTCAATCCCCAAATTTGACACAAAAAAGGTTTGTGTACTTGATTGCCTATTGTTATGTACTTTGTTCTACTTTTCCAAATACATGTTTGCATTATTATAACTGTCCTATGTTGTTTAAAATTATAGGTATATCCTCAGAGTTCTCTTGCAAGATAATACAGGTTGTAGAGAGTTTACTGTTCTTCATGGGGATGCTCGAATTCTTTTGCATACGACGACTGCCCAGTTGGATGTGTATGCATCGCATGTATTACACTTTTCCCTACGTATCATAGTTATCACAGTTTATTCTTTTACTATTGACTATCCTATGTTAATATTTTCTACAGCCATATCGTCATTTATCGCTTTATGCGATTATAGATGATTACATAGGTCAACCATGAGTATTTGTCATGGAGCCCCCACGTCACTATGAAGTAGAGGTTCCTATGGCTTTGATTGCACCGGTTCATTGGGAGGAAGAGGTTTATTACTTACGAAAGACCAATGTTAGGTACACCAGGTAGATCACCTGTAAATATAAACTTCAACCCCATCATTGTCATTCAAATTATTTCTAAAACTTTATTTCCTCTATAGGTATAAAAGGAGGAGGTGGATTCTTCGTCATTAACGTGATGGATTGGTTGCTCATCATGTTATTTAGCGTGTCTTTTGTCATAATCACTATCTACTATTTCTGTCATACTATTATAGACCTTTTTCTAAGTCGTGTGGTTTTTAGTTGTTCATCCCAATGGTTATATATAAATTTGCTATCCACATATATTTTTCATTGACTATTCTATCATCTTTCCTAAATTATAATATTAACTATGTCTACAATGGCTATCGGTTCATTACTTGCATAGTATATGTCATGAAATGTCTATTTTAACATGCACCGTGCATAGCACGGATCCAGACTAGTTTTCTATTTAAATTAAAACTTAAACTTGAGCTGGCACACTGAAATTTCATGGGCCCCCACGTGTCTCGTGACAGTTTCAAGTGATGTTGTTTCACAGCGACTGCTTTAAACACCTCAGAAATTGATTTACAAATCTTGCCCTATGACGTTTGGGTCAAAAGTTGAATAGTTTATTTCACTGCTGGCTATTTTTTTTTGTAGTGACACTGGGATTGAACAAAATTCTCTTACATGAGAGAGGGTTCCACCCAGCACAAAGAGCTTTTGGTGGACAACAAAGTACAAGAAATAATTTAGCGGTAGCGTAAGTAAACTGACGTGCCCATTCTAGAATTTCGTTGGAAGAAACTCCCTACCCAGCTTCTCATATGAAATGCTTTTATTTTGGGGGCGGGGGGGGGGGGGGGTAGTAAATTATGAGTCCTTGTTAAGTTGAAGTAAATGCAAGTATATTTTTTTCGATAATTAGTAACTGGAAATGCATATATAAAGTTTGAGGCTAGATAGACCATACAATAATGCACGCAAATACATGCCAACAATTGGCTTCTCGCCCAGCTTACAAAGGAACCTGGACGATGATAAGTCCAGGGTCCGTCTTCTTTGGGGCCAAGGCTGCAATGCTCGTGGCCATGAGGGACAGGATGACCACGGAGAAGAAGATTGAGTTACGAGCCATTGTTGCCGCTTAGTCACCAAAGCTACTTTGTTATCCCCTAGTATTTTGAAGCAGATGATAAATGTCTTACTATAAGACACTTCTTAAGTGTCTTCTTTTGACCTAAAAATCATATTACAATATTTTTAAATTGAAAAAATGGTATAATCCAATAAAGGAAGCATATTACAACTTATAAATGATATAAAATAATCTTTTTGTCTACAATTTACTACATTTCTGAAATACGCGTATCATATGCCTTCACGAATAGTGTTGATCCAATTGTGATGTCATTTAATACTTCATTGGCGTAGCAAATGCATAATTAAGCTTACACATTTAGAATTAAGTGTAATCATTGAGAAGTTGTGATTTTAAAGTATTAAATACATTAATTTAGGATGAGACAAGACAATTAAGGATGTCTTGTGACAAGACAGATATCATCACTCTATTTTGAAATAGGTGAGCAATTAATGGGTGAGTTTAGACTAATAAGCCTAGATTGTGAGTTTTTATAGGTGCAAGGTCGGCCCTTTCATTGCATAATCTTTGAAATATTATAAGGCTCATAGTCACGTCAGATTTCAACACATCGTAGGCTGCACGTTTGAATGGCATAAGTTGCATGACAGGCCTTCCATGACTAGTATCTTTGCACTCCAATCACATGCAAGCGAAATGATTGAATTACTACCATGGTATTATAAAAGCTAATGATACAATTTGCTGAAAACAACCAATAAGAAAACACTTACACATGTAAAAGCAGTCAAATCAAATAATGAAATAATTAATATTGTCAACTCTGCCTTTTCTATATATTGTGTAGAGTTTAATTTACAGAAAAGTTGTTACAAGGTAGATTAGATATGGGCCGTTAATGTGGACCAACTTGACAATCTATTTATTACATACATAAGAAACAAAAGTTGCTCAATGTAAAAGTTGACTAAATTAATTAAAATAATTTTTCTTTTTTAAAAAATTTTTTAAACCTCTCACCTAATTAAGCCTGAATGATCAGCCAATAGTGAAAGGATATTATCCAGCTAGGATATGCCCTCATAGTCTATATTTTCAGAGGCAACGTGCCCCCCATAACTATGAGTTAATTTCATCGTGCATCCAGCGACTTGGCCAGGTCTGATGTTGAGGTGTAGTTGACAAAGACTACACCAAGCGGAGGGAATTTAATGTAGGGGTGTGTAAAACCGGTTAACCGGAGTTTCGGTTAACCGAAAATTGGTTAACTGGTTTTTCAGTTCAAAAAAATTCTAAACTGAAAATTTCGCTTAACCGTTTTTCGGTTAACTGAAAATTTCAGTTCGTCCAAAACCCGAACCATAACCAAACCGAAATTTTCGGTTAACCGATTTTTCGGTTCGATTAACCAATTTTTCAGTTCGGTTATCGGTTAACCGTTTACAAATAATAAAAAAACTTATACTTTCTTACCTAAATTTGTTATTTTTTTATGTTTAAATTCTTTTTATAAAAATTAAACTTTGGTTACCAATTATAAATACTAAAAAAGTGTACTTTCTTACCCAAAGTTTTTATTTTTTATGTATAATTTTTTTTAAAAATAAAATCATTTTCGGTTCAGTTAACCGCCGGTTAACCGAATTTTCAAATAATCCGAACCGTAACTGAACCAAAAACCGAAGAAAAAAATTCAGTTCGGTTAACTGAACTGTCTTTTTTGAAAAATTTGTTCAGTTAACCGGTTTTTCGGTTCAGTTTTTTCGACTTTTCGATTCAGTTTTCGGTTTGGGATTTTTTTGCACACCCCTAATTGAAGGATTTTACGGTGCTATAATTAAAAGCCCACTCAAGTAATGTAATGCAGCTCTTGTGGCCTGGGTCTCTCCGGAAATCCTCCACATTGGCTGCTTGCGATGTCCCTGTGACTGTGATATCACATCAATATAAGTAGACCTGACAAACATGTCATTTGGTTTGAGTCTGGATCTGGTTGAGTTTGGATTGCGTCATGCTTATGTTAATGTTTGAAGTATGTACTATGAACTAGATGAAACCCAATACAAATTAATTGACTTGTACGCAGTGACTGATCTATAAATTTTCTGTAATAATGCGCCACTTTTGCTTTTGCATTTTGCAAATTTAGCAATAGGATAACATAAAAATTTTCAAGTTTTTGAATACTAATAATGGATTCAAAATGTGACCGAACCGCGACGAAATGGCCGCGTTGGAAAGGTTTTGGAGTTGGGCGATCTGTGTTTTCACGCCGCAATAGCCGCAATATGGAACGCGATTGCCGTATTAGACCGATTTTGCCGTACCGCAACCAAAACCGAAATCGCGACCGAAACCGTATTTTGAATCCTTGTTGAATTACTGATTGCCAAACACTCGCGCGCATCAGGGAAGCTAGAGTCCATGTAAAAGCGGGTCATGGACTAAATATTTTTTTGTTTTGGGTACCCTGAAAATCAGTTCAATTTTATACTTCCCTGATACCATATACTCATGTTAACAACAATAGCTTGTGCGTGAACGGCGGGGTGGGGGGGGGGGGGGGGGGGGGGGAGGATTGACAGTGTCCGCCTTCGGCTCACTGACAGCTTGACCATTACTCTCGAGCAACAATTATCTTGTCTATTTAGGGTCATGTTCAAGAGACTAAAGGTAATTTAGTTGCAATATGTATTGCACTCTGAATTACTAAGCACGCGTTCGATTGGATGTAACTGCTCCCATAATGCAAATAAATTTTTAATTGTGCTACTATTGTCTTGTTTGACTTAATTAGTATGTAATTAAGAAATTACCTTAAATAATTATTATTGTTATAAACAATCCAATTATGATTACATTACAAAATCAAATACAATACATTACTATAGCACCACAGCGGACAAAACAATAAACAAAGGCGTTTTGCTATAAACAAGAGGTGTTTTGTTCTACTGAAATCAAAAGCAAAAAGTATCATGTTACTTTGTATTCTTTCTAGTTGTTTGGTTCATTTGGATAATAACCAGTTTCATTTAACTTGGAGAGGGTGGCAATGGATTTCTCTGAAGTCAGTCTAAACTACCTTTTTCTAAAGATTTCATTATGGGAAATCATCTTATACCATTAGTATTTATCTAAATAAGTGAAGCAGTTAGCACAACAGACCACAGAACTAACCTTCGTCGATAAGAACTTGGTTCAGTTGAGGCCAATTTAACTTGTATAGAACTTGGATCTTCAACAAGAGAAGCAATAGCCTAGAATTCATATTATATTTTGGCATCCAATGTTTAATATGCTAGTAAAATTCTAATGATGTTTACAAATTACAACACTCAAGTCAGAAAAAGAAATCACTGCACATTTGGACCTAAATTTTGAGAAAACCACCTCAAGCTCAATATGCCTAGTGTCATAGGGCCATTACCCTTTCCTCAAAAGGCCGATCTGATGGGGCGTGCAACGCCACTGCTTATAAGCCCAAAATCCTCCTATCACTTTTTCAATGCGGGACTCTTATCCGTAACACCGAGCTTATCTTGCTTCAGAACCAACTCACACGGTTACAAGTTATCTAATAAACATATATTGACACGTAATTTTTAAACCCCCACCTTCTCCCAGCATTTGTATCCCCTTTACCTTGACATGCAATGAGTCTTTTGAGCCCATGCAAGGGTATTTTGTATAAAACAATGTCATGTGCAACACTTTTTCCATTCTAGCTGAAACAAAATACAGCATTAGATTAAACACGAACGAGTAACTCAATCAACCTGGTTTTAAACACATCAATCACCACTAAAAAGGCCATATCCGGTACCAGGACATTACCTAATGCGTAAACAGTATAGTAGCAGCAGGTATCAAACTGCATAAATCTGATAGAAGAGTCAAACACAATTCTAGTTTTGATTGGTCCACAACTCAACACTCCAGAACTTAACGATGATAAATCAATCTATCAAGCAGTAGCACTGGCAGGTAGAAAGGCTCTGCCGGGTTCCCGTGCTGATAGAGGCCCATGGCAACCAAGAAGCTGTGAGGTTCAAAAAGACTTCATTAGATGGGGAAAATGGAGTAGACAGCCATGTACTAATACTTCCACCAATAGGTAGACAAAAGAAATACAATCATTTGGCTTGTCCATCTCTCTTACTGGAAAATTTCAGAACAAAATCAAAAGTCAAAAATAAAATCACCAAACAATGAAATCTATCCCTTTCCTGAACTCCAAGAAAATTCTAAAATTATGAAATTGAAAATTTCCCCAACAATGAGCACAGCCAGGCCAGCAGCAACCCCCACTTTAGTTTTCTTGCGCTTAGATTTAAGCCGGTCAATCCTTTTGTGTATCCAATTTAAATATTCAAGGATCATAGAGTTTGGAACAATTTTTCAGTACAATGACTGCCCAGAGAACGGCCCAGGCAATATACATACAATAACGGGCACTGAGGTTGGAACACAGGTTGGGAAGCATGTCACACAACCATGCATAAGATCCATGTCCATTTACTGAAGTTCTTTCATATTACTCCCCAGATTTTTGTAACCATAAATGCAACTCCATTACGATTTCCCTCAGAAGAATGCTTGAGGAAAGGGTTGTCTAGGTCAGTTGTACTCTTGCTACACTTGCACGGATAGATGATGGTAAATTGAAGTTCCACAGCCAGCAGGAAAGGCCAGTGTCATCAATTGGATAGAAAACAAATACTGCATGACATTCACCAGCAGCAGCTAGACCTGGCAAAACTGCCCCGAGACCCGAAACCCGAACCGAATGACCCAGACCCAGACCCGACCCGACACCCAAAATATACTCACCCGAAAGTGGACCCGAAATCCGAATTGACCTGACCCGAACCATACCCGACCCGAAATTTTCAACAAAGTTGCTTATTTTGGCGTGACGAACGTATTTCACCAAAAATTTGTTGACCCGAAATCGACCCGACTCGAACCATACCCGACCCAAACCGAAACGACCCGAAATGTCACTTAACCCGAACATGACCCGACCCAAACTTGAGCCGATCTGTACCCGAACCGAATGACTCATTTGCCAGGTCTAGCAGCAGCTAATGACCTCATTCAACCCTGATGCTATGAAAGAACGACAAGTCCAAACAGACACAGAGAACAGCAAAAAAGACAAGGAAACGCAGAAAGAGCAGGAAACTTTATTCACAAACCTTTGCATTTACTCCATCAGGGACAATTCTGTTCTCAGCTCTGTATTTCAGATAATCGACACGAGTGTATTTGGTAAAACCCCTGCACACAGCAAAAGACCAGTATTCCTGAGAACATTCAACTGAGAAACTAAAGTAAAACAAGTTCCAGAGAGAATCATCAGTTTCGAATTTCAGAGTATCGGAGCTTATTTCCTAAAGTTACTGAAAGAATCAACTCTGATGTAATTACGAAATCAAGCAATCTGCAAGAGTCCACAACAGGCAGTCTGTCCAGAAAATGAGACTGTTATACATAGGTCAATTCTTAAAAGTCTAATTTTAGGTAAGCCACCACTAGAAAGCTCTTTAGAACCCTACTCTGTTCCTAGAAATAAATAAACGTCAAATCTTCAGTATAACTGCACATCAATCTATGAAAAATACTTGACATACTATACAATTGTTGCAAATACGAAGAATTATGTCTCGCCCTCTCAGAAGCAGAGCCTGTTTAATGGCTCGCTTCTAATAACACAGCATGAAAATAATACAAAGCTCTTATTCACGATATCAAGAAGGATTTACCACCCATCGTTGTACAGTTATTAGAATCATAGTCAAACGAAACGGAGAAAGTGTAACATACCACTTCCTGCTAACAATGATCTTTTGACGGCCAGGGAACTTGAACTTGGCACGACGGAGGGCCTCCTGTGCATGGTGGCTGTTGCTCTCCTTGCATCGGACAGAAAGGAGGACTTGTCCAATGGCAACACGGGCACAAGTACCTTGGGGCTTACCAAAGGCACCCCTCATTCCAGTCTGGAGCCTATCAGCTCCAGCACATGAAAGCATCTTGTTGATACGCAAGACATGGAATGGGTGCACCCTAACCCTTAGATGGAAAGCATCTTTTCCAGCATACTTCGCCATGTACTTGTTGCATGCAATTCGTGCAGCCTCCAAAGCCTCGCTTGACACATTCTCCTTTTCCCAACTGACAAGATGCACACAGAAGGGGAACTCATCAACCCCCTTCTTCTTCATTCCAACATCATAGATCCTGATTTTCGGATCCGGAACACCACGACAAAACCTTGACTTTGGGTATGGCTTGTTCTTGATCTGACGGTAACATCTTGCCGGTCCTAAACAGAGCATAAGTAGCCAATATGTTATCTGCAGGAACACCTCTGCAAAACTCTACAATTGCATCACATGTTCTAAACAAAAATTACATTGATCTCCAATATCATATCCACTTCTTCAAATTGGTTAGCCACACAACTATATGCACTCTATCAGTACAAATGCAACAAAAAAATTAAAAATAAACCACAAAAAAGAAAGAGTAATCCAGAGTCACCAACTTCATTCCCATTTCCTGTGATTAGTTAGCCCCATAATTATCCGTACTCCACCAGTACAAATCTAATAGTAAATTCAAAACAAGCTTGAAAAAACCCAAAGACCCAAGAGTCTTCTGTTGGTGGTAATGACATTAAGATAACTCCTTTTCCCCCTCCATAATTGTCCTACATAGGAAGTTTTGGCACTTGTGTGTGGGGTTTATATTTCCCCTCCTCACTTGCCCTTGTTGAATAATTTAGGCCTAGTTTTCCTAGTGGAGTGGGGAAGGGTGACCGCCACGCACGCGCGCACGCCGCATGCCTGAGTGGGTCGGGCACAGGGGCGGCATGGCGTGGGCTTAAGCTTGGGTCGGACCTACTAATCTTTTTGGAGAAATATTGTTTAATTTTTGTCCGTTAGCCTTCCCGATCAACAATTCTGCACTGATATTTCTCCACAGTTTACTCCAAGCCACACTATTTTTAGCAGCCAGTTTACTAAAGTTAGGAGTCCACAGCAGCTAACTATTTTTGTCCACAAACTCTCTTGGATTTCAGCTGCTTCCTCTCCACTCCAACAACCATTTTTCTCCTATAAATATAGCACTCCTCAGCTGCAGAAAACACAAAGCAAGTTCTCTCTTTTCCTCTGCTCTTCTACTGTTCTGTTCTCTCTCTTTTCTGAGCAATTTCTATACTACATGTTCAAAATTTCTGAACTCGAGTGTACGAGTTCAAAGGCTCACTATGCTAACCTTGGGGAGCAATCGGCTGATTTGATTTACACCTTAGTCGAGTCAAAATTGCTTTCAAGGCAGTGATATACCATGGCCACGGCACAGTGTTAACTCTCTCTCTCTCTCTCTGCCATTGATTTCCTCACAATATTTCCTGCAATTTGAAAGCAAATTCGTTATTCCCTTGAAATCAATGGCTCTTTCTGTGTACAAAACTCTTCCTGACCTCTCAAAATTAGAACCTTTAGATGGAACCAACTTCGGAAGTTGGTACCAGAAACTGCTCATATTCTTTGAACAACTAGAGGTTGATTATGTATAATTCTCTGACCTTACTGAAAAGAACACTTCTGAAACAACTAGTACCTCTAGTGATGGAATTTCCAAAGACAAATCCAAAATTGTTGATGAAAAAACAAATAAGAAATTTGAGAAAGACAACAAAACGATCAGGGGGCATTTATTGAACCATATAACTAACCCCTTGTTCGATTTGTTTATCATCTTCAAATTTGCCAAGATCATTTGGGAGAAATTGGAGGTCAATTACCGAGCTGATGACGCTGGAACAAGTTCATGGAACGAGAACCTGTGTGCTGAAGTCTTAAACGAGAATATGAAGATGTGCGAGGAACTGCTAGCTAATTTGCTGATCGAGAAGTTTCCACCATCCTGGAGTTACTACAGGAACAAGGTGAAACATAAGAAGAAAGACCTCACCCTATAGGAACTGATCAGCCATATGAGAACCGAAGAGGCCAATTGTCTGAAAGATAAGATGGATTCTGTTTCTTTATATTCCTCTAAAACTAACCTAGTTGAATCTATTGTGCCTACAAATACAAACAAGTTTAAAGGAAATGATAAGGAGAACAAGAAGCCAAGCTATCCTAAGAGGCAGAACAAACTCACCAACAAGATCCAAAAACCAAAGAGGTTGTGCTATGTCTGCGGCAAGTATGGGCACAAGGCATACGAGTGTCCCTTTTGCAAAGGCCAGTCACAGCCAAACCGGAAGCCTATAGCCCAGGTTAACCTTGTTGAAGATACAGAAGTTATCTGTGCAGTAGTCGAAGAGGCAAACCTGGTGGCAAACAGCGCTGAATGGATCCACAATACTGGAGCTTCAAGATACTTCTACGCTAACAAAGAACTCATGCAAGACTTTGAAGATGTTGCAGACTTAGATTAAAAAAGCCCGAGGCGCAAAAAAGCGCAAAGGGTCCTAGGGCCCCGGGCACAGGCTTCGAGGCGAAGGCGCGGGCTTTTGAGACGCGATGCGCATTTTTACTAAAAAAATGCTTGAAAATCATTCCAAAACCATATTTCTTTTGAAATCAACTAGATAATGGCATCATATAAATGATTTTCACAAGAAAAAAAAAGAGAATCAATTAAATATGACAAAACACAAATAAAGCATTAAACACAGCTCAATTAGATTACTATAAATTGAACCCCAAAAACATAACACATGCTGCCAGCATGCTAGAAAGGAAGAGAGAGAGAGAGAGAGAGAGCGACAAAGATTAAGAAGCACAAAAAAAAAGTAAGGGCTCAGTACGATTGTAGCATTGGAGGAGGCACCATATCCGACCTCCTTGTAGTTGCAAAAAAACAAAATGAAACAAAGAAAAACCTTCCATGGTTGTCCAATAACTGAGGAGAAGGATGGAGAAGGAAGTTTGAAAGAAGACAGAAGAACAAAGCATTTACTAGATTGTTGTCACCACGGTTAGGGTTTCCAGCTCCAAACTCATGTTCAGTAGTAGCAATATGCTTTGTTTACTTTTAGTAACATCTTGATTGAAAGGCTTTCTCAAACAAAAAGAGGGGTCGAGGCCCCTTAAAGTTTTTTTTTTCTTTTTTTTCCCAAATGGTCTGGTATGATCTATAAAGCGCGGGTTTTGTGGGCTTTGGTCCTCGGTCTAAAGCCCAGAAAAGCCCAAAAAAGCGCGGGCTTTAAGAATGGGCTGAGCTTGACGCATTCTAAGGCGAAAGAGGGTGGGCTTCGGGCTTTTGTGAGCCTAGGCTCGCCCCGGGCGCGCTTTTTTAAACACAAGTTGCAGATGGTGAATTCGTCTACATGGGAACCTCTAGGACTGCTAGAGTTATAGGTAAAGGGAAGATTCTTGTCAAACTTACTTCTGGCAAATTACTGTCTTTAAGCAATGTGTTGTACGTGCTTTCCCTTCGTAGAACTTAGTTTTTGGTATACTTCTCAACAAGGCTGGACTGAAATCTGTTGTAGGAGATGACAAGGTTGTTATCTCTCGTAACAAGGCCTTTGTTGGGAAGGGATACCCGAATAGGAGTTTGTTTGTACTAAATCTTGCTTCTGAAATTTTGAATGGAAATGCTTTTAGTTCTGCTTATTTTGCTGAGTCTGTAGATTTGTGGCAAGGTAGGCTAAGCCACGTTAGTTTTGCATCCATAAAACGACTTCAAAAATTGAAACTAATATTTGGTGTGAATATTGATAATGTTTCCAAATATTCTGTGTGCGTAGAAGCAAAATATGCCAAAAAGCCCTTTAAATCGGTTACTAGTAGACAGACAACATTGTTAGAACTAGCACATTCAGACTTAGCTGACTTCAAAAACACAGCTAGCAAATGAGGGAAAAGGTATTACATCACTTTTGTAGATGAATGCTCTAGGTATGCCAAAATTTACCTCCTTCGGTCCAAAAATAAGACTGAGGAAATGTTTTTGAAATACAAAGCAGAAATAGAAAATCAATTGAACCAAAAGATTAAAAGGCTTAGAACCGATGTGGGTGGAGAATATGATACTAACTCTCCGACAACCTTTTGTGAGAAAAATGGCATTATACATGAGGTTAATGTACCCTGTACTCCCCCAACAAAATGGGATAGCTGAAAGCAAAACAGAACTTTTAAAGAAATTATGAATGCCATACTTTTGAGTTCGGGGCTTCCTGATAATGTAGGGGAAAGTTGTTTTATCTAGCGGCTATATTTTTAGTAGAGTACCCCATAAGAAGTTAGACCAAATCCTATATGAGTTATGAAAAGACTATGGTCCTAACTTGAGTTTCTTAAGGGTGTGGGGTGTTTAGCTAAAGTTCCCCTAGCCGATTTCAAACGGGAAAACATAGGCCTAAAACCTTTGATTCTGTGTTTATTGGTAATGCCCAAAACAATGCTACATATAGATTCATGTCATTGAATGAGTTCTCTATTAGTGAGTCTAGGGATGCAGAATTTTCAAAGCATGTATTAAAAGTTCATGCTCCTGTGCATGAAAACATACATATGCTTGACAATGTGCCTTTGTCTACTTCTAGTTCTAGGGTTAGAAATATAGTTGATGAACCTAGGAGGAGTAAGAGACCTAGAGTTGAGAGTAGCTTTGGTCCTGACTTCCTCACTAATTTTTTGATTGAAGACTTTGATGTTAATTTCTTGTCTGATGAACTAGTATCTACCTTCTTCATTGAAAAAGATCCAAAACACCTATGAGCAGGCTATGAGGTCTATATATGTCAGTTTCTGAAAAGAAGCCATTAAAAGTGAATTAGACTCCATAGTGTCGAATCAAACTTGAGAGTTAGTTGAACTTCCTAAAGGTTGTAAACCTATTAGTAGTAAATGGATCTTTAAAAAGAAGCTAAGACCTGACAGTTCTATTGACAAATACAAAGCCTAACCGATGATAAGGAGGTTTAACCAGAAAAAGGGGGTTGACTACTTTGATACTTATTCTTTTGTGACCAAAATAGCTACCATTAGAAAAACTAGTCGCCCTAGCCGCTATCCATGGTCTTATTGTGCATCAAATGGACGTGAAAACAACATTCCTTAATGGTGACCTAGAGAGAGATTTACAAGTCTCAACTTGAGGGATGTTTAGTCCCTGGGCAGGAGAGTAAAGTATGTAAGCTTAGGAAATCCCTTTACAACCTTAAGCAAGCTCCTAAATAATGGTATGAAAAGTTTAATAGCACAATAGTACAAAATGGATTTGTTGTGAACACCTCTGACTCCTGTGTGTATTCAAAGGCAATTGGTTCAGATTGTGTTATAATACATCTAGATGTGGATGACATGTTGATTTTTGGTACTAGTGTGCATGTTGTTAATAAGACTAAAAAGTTGACCTCTCATTTTGAAATGAAGGACATGAGTGAAGCTGATGCAATCCTAGGAATTAAGAATGGAAAGACTGATGATGGTTTTTCTTTATGCCAGCATCATTACACTGAGAAAATGTTGAAGAAATTTAACTGTTTTGATATGCTTCCCATGAGAACTCCTTATGACCTAGCATGCACCTTAAAAAGAACCAAGGGCCTAGTGTCTCACAAACTAAGTATGTTAAAATCATAGGAAGTGTGGTGTTTCTCATGAAGTAAACTCGACCTGACATTCCTTATGCTGTTACCGGTTAGTCAATTGAGTCGTTATACTCATAACCCTCGTAAAGAATATTGGTATGCATTATTTCGATTGCTTAAATACTTGAGAGGTACTATGGACTAGTGATTGGATTTTAATAAATTTCCTGCTGTGCTAGAAGAATTTTGTCATGCAAACGGGGTATTTGATAATGATGAGGTCAGTTCTGTAGTGGTTATGTTTTTACTTTAGGTGGAAAAGCTATCTCCTAAAAGTTTGCAAAGCAGACCTGTATAGTACGCTCAACCATAGAAGCTGAATTCATTACTCTTGAGTTGGCAGGTTAAGAAGTAGAGTGGCTGAAAGTTCTACAAACAGATATGCCATTGTGAGGAAGGCCGTCTACGGCTATTTCCCTTTACTGTGACTCATAGGCAGCAATTGGAGTTGCACAAAACAGTGTGTATAAAGGAAAGAAGAGACAAATCCGCATCAGATATAGTGCGGTAAATGGTAAACAGCTTCTAAAACATGGTGTTATTTCCTTAGAATACGTCAGATCCGAGAAAAACCTAGCGGATTCTCTGACCAAGGGATTGACTAGGTGAGTCGTTCTGGATATGTCGAGGGGGATGGATCTTAGGCCTATGGATTGAGATGGTATGGTGGATACCCTCTTGTAATCAAACGAAGCCATATTATCCTCAATACGCAATACATTCTCACCCCTATGACGTGCAGTAGTGCTTATAAGAGGTTGAGCTTTTATGCTCTTAATGAATCCATAGCCCGTTGGGGTGGTGCTATTGAGATGCATTTGATAGATTCAGAGTGAGGCTGAGCAATATTCTACTCTGAATGATTCCATAGTCATAGTTGTATTGGTCCATGTTGATATGGATTTGATGAAATTACCTACGTAAGTGTGAAAGTTTGGATGCCTTCTATGAAAGAGTTAGGGTTGTCTCTCTAGAGCACTTATGAGACCCAAAGTGTGCGCATGGCCTAAAAGGCGCTAGCTGGTTATTGTGAAATATGCAGCGTTAACAAGGGTTGATATGTGTTGTGGAGGTCTCAACCAGCGTCTATCAAGTTCAAGATTTGTTCACTCGATAGGCATAGTTATTGCCCTACTTCACTATGTGTCAATTCAATTGAAAGACATTGATACTTAAGTATCTAGCCTTTTCTTTGCCCAGATCCTTTCCCCGCTAGTCCGTATGCCATTAGTGGAAGATTGTTGGCATTAATGGCATTAAGATAGCTCTTTTTCTCCTCCATAATTGTTCCACATATGAAGTTTTGACACTTGGTGTGGGGTTTATATTTCCCCTCCTTGCTTGGCCTTGTTGAATAATTTAGGCCTAGTTTTCCTAGTAGAGTGGGAAAGGGTTATCACCACGAGCCCAAGACGGGCGCATGCACGGAGCGGCGTGGAGTGGGCTTGGGATCAAGTCGGACCTACTAATCTTTTTGGAGAAATATTGTTTAATTTTTGTTCATTGGCCTTTCCGATCAACAATTCTGCACTGATATATCTCCACAGTTTACTGCAAATTACAATTATTTTTGGCAGCCAGTTTACTAAGCAATTCACAACAGCTACTCCACAAACTCTCTTGGATTTCAGCTGCTTCCTCTCCACTCCAATAGCGATTTCTCTCATACAAAGACAGCACTCTTCAGCTGCAGAAAACACACAACAAGTTCTCTCTTCTCTTCTCCTCTTCTACTGCTCTATTCTCTCTCTTTACTGGACAATTTCTATACTCTGTGTTCCAAGTCTCTGGCCTCGAATGTACGAGTTCAGAGGCGCACTGTGTTAACCTTGGGGAGCAATCGGCTGATTTGATTTGCATCTCAGTCGAACCGAAATTGCTTCCAAAGCAGTGGTATACCATGGCACAGTGTTAACTCTCTCTCTCTGCCATTGATTTCCTCACAATATTTCCTACATCTTCAGCATCACGGAAGACAAAAACTGAACCCCAATATGATAACAAAACCGACAATTTCATAGGGCTTTTTTTTTTACCTGAGGGAATCAGCCTCTCTACAAGCAAAGATGTCGGTTGAGGTAAGGTTGCCTACATCTGGATCTCCCCAGACCCTACGAAAGCAGGACCCACACTGGGAGTTTTTTTTTTTTTTCCCCCGCCTGGGCAATTTCATAGGGTATTTACCTTTTACCATTAGACCTTATTCATATGCATTCCACATTCAATTGAACACTCCAGACTTAAGAAATTACAATGCAGGTAAAAAAAATAAATAAATAGAACGATGTTACCGATCATCAAACCAATATAACAGACAGCCAAGTCAAAGCAGAAACGACCAGCAAAATGGATCAAAAGATGGACAAAACTGATGCTTCGCGACTAGCATTTACAAATACTAAGATTTTTCTGGAAATGTTACCACTCACAGTGACTATCAGCACCTTGATGTAATCCTAATTATGTACCATTGTACAAAAAATACGTAGAACACTTTCAAACTAAGACGATTACATAAATTAATCATCGATTGATGATGGAAAAATTGCATAGTCAAGCAACAAAGACTACTGCTTTAGAGAGGAGAGAGAGAGAGAGAGAGAGAGAGAGAGGGACTTACTCCTTCCCATGGCGGGTGTCCTTCTGCAAACGCTTGGCCCACGAAAGCCCTAGAATCCGTCGATGGTGTGGGAAGAGTCGAGGCATAAAATGTGTGGTTGGTGCCCAATTTAACCTTTCAACCAGGATATGTTGGACGGTCCATATCTTCGCACCAACAAGCTGAGCCGAAGGAAATACGGAAATATGCAGATTAGTCCAATGAGTCGGCTGTCCAAAATGTAAGCTGGGGCAATTCTGAATCGGAGTTATCTTTCAGTCGATACAATTTTAATTTTGGTTTAGATTCCAGATGTGTTGGCTTTTGTTCGGCATGCTATGAATTTAGTTGATATTTGATTCACTAAAATCAATTCGGAGATGCAATGTCATAGAAAATTTGTGTCGGAATTTGTCTCGATCAGGTTGTCATGTTTCATATTGAAATTCAATTGGCCTATTTTGTATTTCCGCTAAATATCCATAAAATTCATTCAAGTTAGATCATTGAATGGGAGTCAACTTTTTTAGGCTTCAAACGGTCTATTATTCTTTTTTTGTAAGAAAAATAAATAATTTATTAATGAAAAATCATATAGTATCTATAATGAATAATTCCCAATAAGAATAAATCTAAAACATAAAATAGATCCCTATCTATAAAAGCTAATGGCAAATATACTGTCGATCAATTCTAAACTTGAATTATTAGTCTTCTCACTAACTGCATTCTTCAACACTCCATCTTTCACAACATTCAGGAAATTATAGTATAACTTCGTTGAGTACGTACCTACTTAATGACTAACGTTATAGATTACACTTGAAAGGAGTCGCTATAGTAGAACCATATGAAAATCGTATTGTTGACGAATACCTTAATTAAAAACATAAATATATCTAATATGATAAATTCGCATCGTAGTCCACAATAAAATCACTCTCTAGATTATATTTTCAAGTCTAGGATAAAAGCAGAAAAGCGATGAGCTAAACTCACACTACATCGAGAGAGCTAAATCACACTAAAGATGAAGAAAGTAAACAACAAAATTGTTACAAAACAAAGAGAAATTTTATTGAAAGCAATATAAAAATATTTTTAAATAGTTAGTAATTAAATTGAAGTTCAAGAAATGCAAACATTGTGGCTTACCACTAATAATTATAGTTGACGACACCTCCTTATTAGAATAAATTGAGATTAGGGTTTTTCATGTGGAGATATAGGAGTTTTTTCCCCCTCTTGAGAGAGATTGAGGCAGAGAAAGAACTACCTATTATTCAATAAAGGTGGATACATCTTCTATCATCATATCAGAGAAGCAAAATACTAGTCCACCAGACATTAGACGGTAGAAAATTCGAGTTATTGCATGTGCCTGTGAGATGTGCATTGGCTGCTAATTTGACATTCAACTTTCCAGCTGTCGGACGACATAATTAAATCTAATATGTCACATGCCCCTTGTATGTTACCATCTCTCAGGTCCCCTTTTATGGTCCTTCAGCTTCCATCACCCTACCAAGGGAAAAGTGACGTGATCTCCAAGTATTCTAAGCTAGGTCGTAGGGAGTGCCAAAAATGGTACAACTTTTATAAGCTTTTTGCTCAATTTCCCTCCATAACAAATATGATTTTAAACACAATAATTTCACCTTTGACACTTTTGACGGAGTTAATCCAACCTTTGAATTTAGTACTAAAAGTATGTTAACCTTTTGAGGGTATTTATTTTTAGTGTACCAACTTCAAGGCAACAATATATTTGAATTACTGATTTCATTAGATGGGATATGGATGGTGACACTAGAAAAATGAATGAAAATGGACTATTCACATATAAAAAGTAAGTTTCTGGGTCTCAAATTTGTCAGCAAAAGTGTATAGAAACATGATCATATTACTAACAAATTAAAGACCCCCAAAATTTAGGTTGTCATTAGGCAATCGCATTCGTATCACAAGCTGATGGTGGTCTAATAAAAAGTGCAGGGAAATATACCATTCATATGTGATAAAAAGTCCTGAAATCCACAAGTACAATTATCGTTGATTTAATTATGGTATATTAAAAATAAATGCCCCCAAAAGTCAGCAGGGTACTAAATCTACGAGTCAGGCTATTCTCATCTAAAACCTCTAAGATATAGTTATTAATATCCAAACCCTTAAAAAAATATTAATTCAAGAGTTTCACTTTGCCCGGGTTTGGCAACAGCACTTGTAGTAAGCGTTTTGACCAATCCAAGATACTGCTAAGTCAAATTTTATATTTGGTAATCTAGTTTTTTGGTTAGCATTACAGATAGCACTTTGATCCTATTTGACAAATTAGCTGTTTTGAGTAGCCGATGACAGTTTGAATAGCACATAGTTGGTTGAGTATCGGATGACTGTTGCATTTTAGGGAATAACCGATATATGTTCAACTAGCTGTTTAAAAAGATTATGTTCAGTAAAATTAGCCATTGGATTAGCTTATAGCACAAAATGACAAAAAAGGACATAATTATCAGCCATTGCAATTATAATTATTATAACAACAACAACAACAACAACAACAACAACAACAACAACAACAACAACAAAAACAACAACAACAACAACAACAACAACAACAACAATAATAATAATAATAATAATAATAATAATAATAATAATAATAATAA
>JACYFF010031954.1:78564476-78588356 GCA_017589665.1 Selenicereus undatus | reverse complement strand
TAGCTATAATGTTATATGCTATCATCAAACGTTAGTTTACCAAACAAATAAAATTGAAACAAATAGAGTTTGGGTTTTGAATTTAAATAATCCCTACTTTTGATTATCTGTTGGAGATAATCTGTACTTGCGAAATACACAGGAGTGAGCTGTACTTTGTACTTATTTAATTTCTGTATACCACCACCGAGTTCAGGTCACTTAAACTCGGTCGTGGGATGATGTGGTGGTTAATGTGGCGATAGCTTTGTTCATAAGTTTTGACCGAAGACACACTTCATGGGCCACGTCGTCAGCTTAATTGCTCTCTCGCACAATTACTTTCTCTCTCTGTCAATCACTACTTTAACCAAGCCCCGCTTCTGCCTCTACCCTGAATTGCAATTTGCAACTCCCCTTTTTCGGCCCCCCCCAATTGGTATGGGTGCTTGATTCCTTCTCTCTCTCGATATCCTTTCGTTTCAATAACCCTTCATTGTCTACAATTGTAATTTAACTCATAACATGAGGGGAAGTGAGAGAACTATTGTTCAGTCGACGAACTGGGTAGCAGAGCAATGTACAGTGCATCGAGTGAGGAGCATATGTTTTTGAAATGCCACCACAAATTACCAGTTGTACTTCAGATATGCAAGAGGCCTCCAAATAGAGGCAAGAAGTTTTATGGTTGTCCATTATGAAAGGTAATTGAAGAAAAGTTTGAATTTTTCAAATCAGGGTTTCATTTGGGATAGGAATTGCTGTAAGTCTCTAAATTTGAAGTTGTAATTAAACAGACAAAACAAGATTGTGGATTCTTCAATTGGGATGAAGAGAAGGAAATCAGCTTATTGGAGAAGAACAAGATTCTGCCACAGAGGGTGGATGAACTCGTTGCTGAATTTGAGAAAAGAGACAACATGAAGGAACAATATGAAATATTGAAGACAAAGATCTCCAAAGAGTAGTTGAAGAGTGCAAACACAGAGAATGAAGTGAAGGAGTTGAGGGATTAAGTGCTTGGTTTGAAATTGAAGGCTACAAAAAATTTAGTTGTGGAGAAGTTTGTAATTTCCTTTGTACTTATGTTGGCAGTTGTTTTTATAACTAGGGTTATTTAAGGGTGGTAGGAATGTACTTTTGTCCTCATCGAATGAAAAATGAGTTTGGATTCATTGGTTTGCAAATGATATTGTTTGATTAAGCAAATATTAGCAAACACACATGATACACACAAACAGTTACACTGGTGTTAATATTACCAAAAGAACCACTGAGCTTTGTGGTCGCTACTTAAACAAAAGCATAACTATGGACTTTCTCCAAAAAAAAAGCTAAAATAGTTACATTGGTGTTCACATCACTAATTAAAATGCACAAGAATAAAGAATAACAAAAGGATAGCCAACTAGTTCTTGTGTTTATGTACATGCATTAAATATTCAATTGGAAGTAATTGGTTGTAGCTGTGAGCTACTGCTTGCTATTGATGCTTAAGAGAACATTGTAGGTTACCCTCCATCTGCCACTAATTGTGGTCCACTCCTAGCTACATCAGCATCCTGAGAAAAGTAAAAATGGTCACTTAAAAATTACTCGTAAAGTGTACTAGAAAGTAGCATTTCAAAGAGTGAAAAGTTACCCTTTGGGTTGTTCCTACTTCTGCAGCTCTGCGTCTGCCTCTCCCAGGTCTTCTTCTAACTCCTCTAGCAGCCCCCCTCTTTGGCCCTCTGTTTGCTCCTCTGCCCCTAGTGCATCCTGCATCTTGCTGCATTTCTTCATTGGTTGCCTCTGTTTAATGCTTTCTAGGCCTGCCTCTTTGCCTTTTTTGAGGAGCTTGTCGCAGATCTAGGTTATTCTTTTGTGGGAAGGTTCTTTTATTGTGTCCAAGCTCATAAAAAATTTTATATTCCATTTGCCTTCCATGCCTGCTCAATTTTCCTGGCCTCTTAGGATCTTCATGAGGTGCCATCTTCCTGTTCCTCCTAGGCCTCTCTGATCCAATCCTCACCACTAGAGGGATAAGTTCTAGATCCATCTTAGGCCAGAAAAAATTTACATTTGGGTCCATTGAGGTTTGGTGTAATTATTTTAGGAGCCTACAATTTTCGAAAATGGTTTTGGGACCGTGAATGTTTGGGCTCAATAATTTCCATTCCCAATTCTGGCATAAAGATTATGTTTTCTGCCCAAATGCTGATTAGTCACCATGTGCTTCTTGTTTTGCCCTTGTGTTGTAACGCACATAACGACTCTTTTGGTTGTTCTTTGTTTCGTTGAATTTCTTGAAATACCCCCGGTCCCACTTTTTTTGTTCCTTTATAAAGGCCCTACCAGCCTTTGCCTTAGACCCCATCTAATTTGTCATTCTTCTTCTCTCTCTTTTTGAAGATTATCATACATAAGAAGCTCACAGTTAGACAAAGGTGAGGTAAGTTGTGATTGCTTGAATTTTTTTTTGGGGTGGGGTATGAAAAATTTATTTTTGTGAAAATAATGAGTTGTATATTGTAATAAAGTTGTGAATTATGTTATAAGTTTATAGATGGCATTTTTGTAATATGGTTATTAATTTTGACACATTTTGTATATGTTATTTTAACTTATTGAGAATTATAATTTTGTAGGTTTTGAGATAATTTCAAAAAAAAATAAAATAATGCATAGTTCATCTAGTTGTGGAGGTAGTTACATCCATTATGAGGTTGAAGTAATCTGTCCAAATTGTGGAGGAGTTGGTGAAACAAAATTATCAAAGTCTCATGAATTCAGGGAGATTATTTTACAAATGCTTGCAATGTGGAAAATTTATTAAGTAGTCCTTTGCGAGATGGTGCGAGAGTGTCAGCTAAAGATCAATGAAGCAAGGACATGATGATAGATGAACTGAAAGAAACAAAGATTCTACTTAGGGGTATTAATGGAAGGATTCTAATGGTTGTGCTGGCATGGCTTGTAGTTATTACAATGAAGTGACTTTGTATCCATGCTAATAACTTAGTATCTTTAATTGTAATTGGCATTTCATGTATTATGATAATGAATTTAGTAATATCCTTTATGCTACTTTTATGAAAATGGCTACACTCAACTGAAATCATAACACTGTCAACATACATAAAGTAAAATAAGCGCAATCAACCAACAGTACAACTAAACTAAAGCATACATACAACATTGTTTGGTCAAACATAGTACGCCAAATGGTTCAATGAGATAAATTTGTAGGAGGCATCAGCAAAATGACCGCAAAATGACAGCAACTAAACTTTATATCCTCCATTCTAATTCAAGTCCAAAGAGCGACAACTAGAATCAATTAACAAACATAAGGAATGATATTAGTTGAAGTGCTTTAAAAACATAAAGGATAATAAAAGTTCATTTGAAACAAAATATACCTTAGGATGATGAACCTTGAATGATCTTCTGCTTTTTAGAGGCAGATTGAGACTGTGATGTTTGGTTCTTGGTATGCTTGTTCGTTGAAGGAGGTTGGCTAGATGATGGTTGGCTAGATGAAGGCTGGGTAGATGAAGGTTGCCTAGATGATGAATGGGTCTGTGACTTTTGTGAAGAAAGCTGAGCAGATGAGGTACCAACTTGGGTCTATTTATCCTTTCTTGGCCTACCCACTTTCCTCTTCTGTCCAGTGTCCTTCTTTTTCCTTGGCTTGTCTTTGCCTCTCTTAATCTCTCGTACACTTCCTTCTCTGTGACTCCTTGAATTATGACCATGTTAGTTGCATTTGCTGCACTTGAGAGCATTGCTCCTTGTACACTGCTTCCTAACCTCAGTAACATCCTTTCTCCTCTCACTTTGTGGCCTTCCTCTTTTGATCTCCACAGCTGGTGGGCCTAACCTTGGACTGTCTCTCACTTTCTAGAAGATTGGGTCTTTAATGGGGTGCATGATTACATCATATGTGTGCAAGTAGGTTTTGATGGTGTATGATGGGTGAATAGGCGATTCAATGTCAAACATTTTCCTTGAAATGCACCTTGCTCTCTGCTTGCAAGGTATGCTAGTGATGTCCCACACCATATAATCACAATGATGCACATTGAGGTCCATAGTGAAAGAGGTAACCCCAACTAGAACCTTAAATATACTCCTACCTGCATGAGTTACTACACACTCTCTACTTGGCAACTTAGCTTTCAGAACCAACAATTTCACTCTTGGAACCACAACACCAGACTAGGATTTTGGTACTTTAAATGTATGGGCTATGGTCTTCATAAATTTCCTCCTAATCTCTTCTAAAAGGGTGAAAATAGACTTATACCTCAACTTCTTAAATTTCCCATTGAAGGACTCCACAAAATTTGTGGTGTTGTCAGGGCATTTCAATTCAGGAGGAAATGTATACCTGGCCCAGTTCTCTACATGTTCCCTAAGCAGCCACTCATATGTAGCAACTGACTCCTTCTTGAATGCATCCATTGCTTGCTTGTGAACATGTTCAGTGTAGGCATTACATGTAGTCCAAAACAAAGTGTGTAGCTTTGCACCTACAGAATGAGCATAGCAAACATAACACATATATTGAAGATACCAAAGTCTTCTCCAAAACAGAACATATTAAAGAAAATAAAGCTTGTTAGAAGAACTATAAGAAAACATCACCTGGATAATCAACAGACAAGTTTTTGTAAAAGTGCACTGCACAAATTCTTCTCCTACTTTCTGGAAAAATTGATTCCATAGCTTTAATTAAGTCCTAACAAGAAAGAATAAAGTAAGACATAAAACTATCAAATACCTATGAAATGAATACATAAAACTATGAAGAATTGATTGCTAAAATGAAGACATATTGAGTGTCTGTCTGAAATGAATGCCATTTTAGAAAAATCTACACCTTCCAAGCTGAGTCTCAGAGCACTAAAGGAGTATACATAGTGGTCCTTGTTCTCATTTTCCACAACACCATATGCAAGGGGGAAATAGCCATTGTTTGCATCAAGGGCTATTGTAGTGAGCAATACCCATTTATAAGGCCCCTTTAAGAAGTAGCCATCAACCCCCATAAGGCTTCTACAACCCTGCATGAATCAAGTCTTCATGGTAGGAAATGAAATGAAGAGTCTCTTGAAAAGGGGGTATCTTCTGGACATTAAGCTATACAAGCAGCTATTATTCCTGGGTTTCTTTCCTTTATCTCCTCAATGTACTTTGGAAGCCTTGCATATGACTCTTCATGCTTTCTATCGACCCATGATCTCAACAACCTCAGTGCTCTGGTGCATTTGTGGTAAGGAACTGAGAACCCATGCTTTTCTATAACAAGTTTCTACATATTCACAACTTTCAGGGAAGGGTTGGCCTTGTAATTAGTCAACAATTGCTCTGCAATCCATGGATGGGTAGCCATCTTGTTCACACTTAATCTTGGATAGTTTTGGTGAACACTTGTAATGGACTTCATCTTCTATGTGACACCGTCCCCTAATCTGGAACAATGAACCCTCCATGTACATGACTTTCCCTTGCAAGTGGCTATGTGCTTGAACTTGTCATTCTGTATTCTTTGCAAGGCAATACCTTCTTGAATTGCATAATCTCTAATAACCTTGTTGTAGTGGTCTTTATCAACAAACATATCTCTAACAACTGTTGAAAATGGTCCCATTAGAGTTCCTAGCCCACATGTTACCATTGAGGTAAATCTTGGTCCAAACATTTTTTGGATTCCCATTATCATCATGTCCACCTCTGTTAGTCAGCCTAGGTCACTGTCTGTCTCTTGCCCACTCATCTCATCCTCTAGATCTGCATATTCCCCATAGCATCTTCATCACTGTCTATCTCTTGTACACTCATCTCATTTGAATCAGTCAAAGACACAATATCACCTTCTTCATCATCTTTTTTAGTTGATTCGTCAAAGTCACTATCCTCAGATGAATCTTCTCCATTGTCACTACTTCATTTTCTTCCCTGTCACCTTCCTCACCACCATTGTTATCCTTATACTCAGCTGCTCCACATGGCTAATTTAAGCTCCTCAAATCATAAAAAAATGCAGCCCCCTAAACCTAAGTCAATATCATCCAAAGAAGAGTCTTCAGAAGTTTTTGGTTTAGGTGGTGCTAGGTTAGAGGAAGAAAAGAGGTCAGATAAGTCCACTAACAATGTTGGAGTAGATGATTGAATAGGAGAAGATGTATTTCCACAATGGAGCGAATTTCGAATCCTAAATGGTGACTTTGGTGGAGGGGCTATGGATGTCTGGGGGGCTGCAGCTTTAGGTGAGGAAGTGTGGGAAGTCTTTATAGGTGAAGATCTTTACCTTGATGATTTGGACACCCGCCCTATAAGACTGGGTTGGGAGTTATTGGGCTGACCTTGTAGAGTAACAATGGGTTGCCTATGTGGACTGAGAGTACACTGGCCATGTGGACTACAAAAATGTTGGCTCTGTTGGATGATAATAACGTTGTCAGCCCATTCCTTAGCCTTTGCTTTTTTCTTAGCAACTAAACCCCTAAACTCCTCCTCCCCTAGCTAATGAAGTGCATATTCCATGTCATCATCACTAACATTATCATCAGTAGGGTTTTTATTATTAACTGAGTCATTTGTGCCATTATTTGATTGCACATTTTGAAGTTGCTATTCATATAAGTGGTATGGGGAAGGGTTGTTTATGCTTAACACATATATAGGAATGTCACCCATAGCACACTCCCATAGATTTACCAAATTCAACAAGTCAGCATCAAAACCTCAGGGTAACTTCATTATGCAACCAATTAGGGGAGGACGAAACATAAACCCAGCATATTCAACTTCAAACCCATTTTTCCTAAGCTTAGACTTTGCATCCCTATATAGATATAACATTTTGATACATGTCCAAATCCATCTCTATGTCAACCTTATTACCTTCATAAAGTACTGCCAACACTCTAATCCCTTCAATCAACAAAGAGAAATGAATACATATTTATTATAACATAAATAGAGGATTAACAACAATAAACAAATAATTCTATTTAAAGTACACCATCTGAACACCTAATCCTAGAATACAATCTATTAAAATTACCCTAAACAACATGAAAAAACCCTAAACTGAATTAATTACTTTTAATATAACTAATTATTTTTAATATTACATTGCTAATCCTGATTAATTAAATAATTTACCGACTGAACCCCCAAAGCCCTAATATCTTATTATTTAATTTACCAACTGTACCCCCAAAACCCTAATCTGAAAACAAATAATTCAATTCAAAAATCAGAAAGTTACCTTCTCTTTAGGTTGAGGAGATGTGGTTTTATAGGGATCTACAACACGTTTTTATGGGGACCTCTTGACTCTCAAAGAATCGCCACAGAACAAATTCAAATGATGTGACCGTATAATGCAAGTCCTCACAATTGTAGGGCACGATTTCAAAGGTTTATGGGCCTAGGGTTTTTTTGGCTTATATAAGATGAACACAACCTCTGTGAGGTTTAAGGAAAGAGAGAGAGTGATTGGACTGGAGGCTAATGGCTGTGGTAGATGCCCTTTCTGGGAGAGAAGGTGGACGTACAGAAGACATTTAGAGAACGGGGATAGAGGAGAGAGAATAGAGATGGAGGAGAAAGAAGTTCGCGAGATAGAGAAAGAAGTTTTGGGATTGGATATGGTGGTTGAGGAGTTAATCCACCAACTTGAATGATCTTTACTTTTTTTTGTACTCCTTAAACCCCACAAACTCCTGCCATTGTCCCACAGGTCAAAAGTCTTTTTTCAAGGGCAAAATGGGAAGCACATGGTGATAAATCAACATTTGGGCTCAAAACATAACCTTTGCGCCGGAACTGAGCCAAGAAATTATTGCGCTCTAACATTCACGGGCCCAAAACCATTTTCGAAAATTGTGGGCTCCTAAAAGTATTACACCAAACCTCAATTGAACCAAATGAAAAATTTTCCTTAGGCCAATACCTTTCACTAGAAAACAAGGGGCTATACCTGCTTGATATGCTTGCAAATACGTTTCCTTCTTGAAGTATGAGTGGTCATATACCTCAGCATCTTGTTTAAGCTAAGTAGCACATGCTATGGCATGACAACATGGGATCCCTGTCAAATCCCATTTCCTGTAAGTCCAGCTTGCAGTGACCATGTCCACCATGAGATTGTCGAGTCTGTAGGTTACTTAGAAAACCTTATTTTGAAAGGAATTGGATGATAATTTCTAGCTTCCTCCTTTTCTTTCTCCAATTTCAATCTAAGTCTTGGACAAAATTCATCTTTAGTAGCCTCCGTCATTCTCTTTTTAATATACATCCTCTCCATCAATGAATCTATGATGTCTTCTAACATATCTATGCAATGCTTGGCTGTAGCATGTATAATATAAGCATTTAATATCTCAGTCATGTTGTTAACTATAACATTACATTTGGAGTCAACTCTCATAAATGCCCTGCAAAATAGTGTTGGATTCTTTTTCAGAAAATCCTCATGTGTCTACTTCGATGCAAGCTTTAAGGCCTCCAGACCATATTTGAAATCAACTTGAATCTAAGCCTTTGCTATATTCTAGAATAAGATCTTCAACTCTTCACCTTTACGTTGTTTCTTCCAGTTGGCATAACTGTGCCTTGCATAATGCCTATGCTCATAGTTAGGCAACACTGTGGAGACAGCATGAACATTGACTATAATAGAAGGCATTCAAGTGGTCAAAAACAAGATCTAACTTCAAACATTCGAAGCATAAAGCATTGATTGCCAAAGTTTGGTATGTTTCTTACCTTATGTTCATATGAAATTATTGTCGACCAAAATCCATGTGTGCCTTCTAAACTAGCTTGTAAATTGTGACGAAACCAATCCCAATCATAATTGTTTTCTCCTTCGGCAATTGCCCAAGTAACTAGGGTCATTTGATTGTTTCCATCCATCCCAATAGTTGTTAATAAGCAGCAGCCAAAAAAGTCTTCAAAAATACAACATCTATATGAAGAATAGGTCTAGACCCTGATAGTAAACCTTGGTTTAGACCCTCAAAGTATACAAAAAGCCTCTGAAAAACTAGAATCTCCTTGGTAATTGTGGGGTCTTTTGCAATTATAAAATTACTTTCATTGTTTGGTGCTTTCAATGCGTCAATGCACCTTCGCGCTTTGCAGTAGTGCTTTCATAAATCCATGCGATAGTTTATGTGCACTTCTCTTCACATTATATACAAACTAGCTATAATCACAACTCCGAAGTCCTTTACTTCTGCCTATAACTCCATGGATGGTTACTACGATCTGCGTTTGAATCTTAAAGATAGTACCTTGCAACCAATTGAGCTTTCAATTACCGATTTAGCAACATGTTCTTTGTGCAGTTGTGATGACTATTCACTATTCTCACAACATAAGTTGCCCTTTGCCTGTCCCATGAAGCATAAACCTATAAATTACAAGACTCTTTACACACAACACCAATTTTTTTTCCTTGTAAAGTCTGATACTGCAATTCTCAAGTCACATCCTTGAAAATAGTAAATATAGCAATAACATCTTTGAATTTCGCTACTGTCTCAAATGTCATACCAAACTGCCACTTTAGTGGCTTGAAATTAGTATTCTCATCAACCTTCATGCCTTCTTTCTCAACAACCTAGGCATGTCTCTCACCCCCTGTGCCCATTTCATCTTTAGAATCTTCATATCACCGTGACATTCCCCAAACCTTCGGGAAACGTCACTAACTACAACTCTTTCTTGCACATGTTCAAGTACCCTTTGGTTTTTGAAGCTTTCAACATGCTCCTTAGCTATTTCGCACTCTTCATCACTAGTTCCTATCTTATCTACACTATAAAAAAAAAGTTGTTCAACGACAGTATCAGTGATGAAAAAGTGCCTTTCAGTGACGGAAATTTGAACCCGACGACGAAATTAGCGATGGAATACTACTGTCATATATTTGGTCGTCGCTGTCCAGTCAGTGATGGAGTTCTCTAATTCCGTTGCCACTTGGCGACGAAACGGGCGACAGATAGCTTGGGATGGCGTGAAGGGAAGATGTGCAACTTGGGGACGGAATTTCCATCGCTCAGTTGGTCTTTTTATAAAAAAGAAACTGGCTCACAATAGCTAATCCGTCGCCTATCCGTCGCTAGTTTTGCCTTTTTTAAAATAAAATGTTTGTTTACATAATTGCCCCAAATTACAATTCATTTCCTGCAAGAAAATATATCAAGGACAACCCCCTCGATGCCAATGCTTCACTGGAAGCACTTTCAACAAATGTCAACCAACAACAAAGCCAACTATCACATACAAATCAAACACTTTCAAATGTCTCATCACAAATTCATACAATATATGCTTGAAAACATACATTTACTGAACAAACCATGGTTAAGAGAGTACACAGAAATGGAAATGCACATATATGTGTATATAAGTAAAGAATAGAGAGGAAAGAAGCAAGCACGGCATGAGGGGTCAATCATCGAGGTAAGTGTCATCATACTCTTCATCGTCATCGTCATCCTCGTTCTTTTCATCATGTTGTGGTGGGTTAGTGAAAGGTGGTTGGGAGCCTGAGCCGGAAGCTTATTGCATGTGAAGAAAGGTTGTCATTTGTTGATTCATACTCATCATACTCATCATTTGTTGGGTCATCCTTTCGTTAGACTCCTCTAATCGCTTGTATCTCTCCTCAAGCAGCCGATACATTTCAACTTGCATAATAATCTCACCAACCCAAGTTGGTCACCATGCCCCTTAAATCGTTTAACTCCTATTGGGATGACACCTAACCTGTACCTGTAGAAAACGATGCATATATATATGAAGTATATATTAGTGAAAAATTTTCTATTAATGATTGAAATACAAATAATGTTTAAATTTACTATACCATCTCGATGAGAGGGACTGAAGTAGGAGGACTCCCTAATGTTGATGAGCTTATCTCCAATGTCATAAATACGACCCTTTTTGTTTGCATAGGCCTTCACCCACAACTCGTTTGCATTTGGAAGAGATTGAGATGCATATGGGGAATTGGCATTTGTGGTCCCTTGAGAGTTGATGATGTTTTGAAATTCTTTCTCAAATGATTCCTAAGATATCAGTATATTTGTAAAAATTCAAATATATCATACTTAATAAAATTGTATGAACCACTAATTAAGTTTGAGTAGTGAGAATAACTAATGTATGTTTGATGTGATTTCTTATCAACCCAAGGTCCATCCTCTTTGCCATGCGGTTTGTGAGTGCGGGCGAATAACTCAACAATTATTGTCTCCATCCCAAGTTGCTCCGTTTACATGTCAAACAAATTCTGAAAACCACATTAACCACCACAATCAACCAAATAACTAGAAGAAGTTGTAAGATGTATAATTAGTTACCAAACGCCTCCTATGCTCGTGTATATGGATCGAGCCATAGGTGCGAAGAGATAGCCCAAGACTAGCTTGGTCACTAAGCCATTTTTTTCAGGCTTTTTCATGTAATTTCTTGTATGATTCGTTCGTCCAATATTGTTGGACTCTCTATTACTCATCACCAAGCCATGCGGACTGCTTGTTGTACTTCCTTGCCCTGCCAAAGAAGTTGCTCAAACGTGCATTGCCTATATTTTCAAAAGTTTTCCTTATATAATCCTCATGGATAGGATCCTAAGTAAAACACTTCTGTACATAAGAAAACAACAAATTCATCAAACAATATCATAATAATGAATCAAGTACATACAAAGTGTTAATATGTAATAATTGTAGTTACCTTGAACTCTCTGAACCACAAATCTCTAACTTGTCTGGGCACTTTACCCCAAGAAGGCCAAGGGGCATCATATTTGCTTTGGAAGATTTGAAAAATCCTTCCAACATCACCTTCCTTGGGAAGAAACCTATTTCAATAGAAAACATCCAATGAATGCGACATTACGCAAAATACTTTCAATAGCCAGCACATAACAATTACCACTTACCCATCACCATCGGGCACATGTGTGGCACCAAACGCCAAAATGTCATCACACAACTCCTCGAAAGGAGCATTCTCAAGATATGGCTCAACTAATATAAGTCCTCCTGACCAAGAAGGTAAAACATCATCTATAGAACTAGCACCCCGAGAGGTCTCGCCTATCTCTAACCCTGTGCACTGAGCTAAAGGGAGGGGAGAAGCATGTAAGGTCAAAGCACTGACACTAGTGCCCATAGGTGTGCTAGAAAAGGATGGAGCAAAAAACATCAATGGGATCAAGGGAGGGTCAAACACTGCTCCTAGGTTGGTCAAAGGTGCATCATCAACAACATTAGACTCTAGGGGAAGGAAAGACTCACAATCATCATAGAGACGAGCCTTAAGTCTAGGACAAGGTAGACTAGGGTCGGTCTCATGCAATAAACTCCACTCCCTCATCCTACTAGCAAAACGCTGATGTTGCTCATTCATTGTCCCTATCATGGCATCAAGTCTAGCATAACATTCATCGGAAACATCATAACAAGGATAAGAATTCACATCATGGTCAAAAGATTGGCAAAAAGAGCACAACATATGAGGGTAAGAAGAATGGTGATGATATGAGTCCCTAACATCATTAGATTTCCATTGATGCCAAGCTAGAGACTCAAACAAATCCCCCATGTCATCATCAGTTAAAGAGCGCAAACCACCATAACACATGGACTCAAGGATGGCTCGAGTCTCAGGTGTTATCCCCTCAAGCACAACATCGCATATTTCCCATTTCTCATACGTGAAATGCACATATTGAGCATGATAATCATTCAACCAAGACAAATATTGCCAAAATGGTTCATGCTCAGATTGAGGTAAATGGGAAATAGCCATCTTGAAATTTTTTTGAAACTTTTTGATTTTTAATTTTTTTGGGAATTTTTTTAAAAAAGTCCTAGCCTCGAATTCTCAAGTAAGCTCTAATATTGGAAAGCGCCAACTCCCCGACAACGGCGCCAACAACTTGTTGAGTTAAAAATATACTGCAAATGCATGACGTAGCTGTAGCTAGCAAACGACAAGTGCGGGTCGTGTCCACGAGGAACTTGCTTCCAACTACTAGAACTAGATTATTCTACCCAAGCTAGGCAATGACAATTGGAGTTTTGTAGATTAACTAAAGGAAACAATAACAACTAAAAGATGGAATAAATAGTAAAAGAGCTAGGTTGGAATTAACAGCACGACTATGCTAGTGAATCAATTACTAGCCCTACCAAGCATTCCCAAGCATGCATCATGAATGGATAGATTGCCAATTGAGTCCATCTCCTCCCTCTCTCAAGGGTCGAAGACTAATCATAGCGCTATAGTCGCCTATTTTCATGGGACTAAAAGTTGAAGGATTACAAGGTCTACAATCTCAAATCCCAATTAAGATCTTAATTATTTTCATGTTAAAACCTTAATCGTCTACTAAGCCGCACTAGGTAAAGGTTTCGTCTCTCAGCGCTCCCCTAAACCCTAATAAAGAGGATGAACACTCTTTCGAGCATTTCATCGAGCATGTGGTGTGCATAGTAGAGTTTGCAATTACAAAACAAAGGGGAGGTGGGGATTGGGCCAATTTATGATTTAACCTTACATATTCGACGTTAATCCCAACCTAAGTTGGAGGATTTAACCTACAATCATGTTTAGAACAACAATCCAATAACTCAATTCAACAACCATGGTGTCCAAACTTAGAACAAGTAAGAACAAGAAGAGAGAGAATGAATATGAAGATCCTTGAATTAATCGCCTTAGTTAACGGTCGAGCAAAACTTCAATCCAACAGTGAAATCAATAGTGCGAAAATAAAACTCTCTACTAAAACCTAAAAATCGCCTAAAGAACATTTTGGGAAGAGAAAAACTGAATGAAAACTGAATGTCCCCTCAAAACAGCCTCGAAGAAAACTTAAGTCGCGACGCGGAAACGGGGGCGGCACGGTCGTGCCCCGAGGCACGGTGGCACTGTGCCAAAATGCTGGCGAAACCACCCAAAATCGGCCAAGCAGCACTAGCGTGCCACGTGGCACGGCCAGGCTGTGCCACTTGGCTGGCTAGCTGCTTCGTCGGTTCTTTGCGGTCCGACTGTCCTGCATGTGTTCGATTCCTCGGGACTTCCGTGCGATGCTTTTTCGTGGATTTAATTTGCCTCCTTGGCACTCCTTTCTGTTGAAATTGTTCATCTTTCCGTTTCTTCGATAGGTTCCTGAAAATATCGAAAGATGCTGTTTGAGTAAAAAGTATGTTAAAGGAGGCCGATTTTACCCTTCCTTAACGCAATTAAACGTGATAACGCATGAGAAAATGGGTCAAAAGGGGGCTGAAAATGGGACAAATAGAGGTTCATCAAATGTGTGGGGTATGGGAGTGAAAGACCCCGTAGAAATTGCCCCAAATTGAGTAGGGATTGTTCCTACAACACCTGTTGTGTGAGGTGTTGTGAAGGAAGGTGAATCAATGTCCATTGCATTGGCCTAGGCCTGGGGCCCCTCCTCCCTCTTCCTCGACCTTGAGTAGAGTACTTACCTTGACGAGGCATGGAATCCTTACTTGAAATAGTTGACAATAAATACAAGTACAAATAACGATTGTACAAATCAACAATTTAGTCATACAACATAATACTTAGAGCATTAAGTTTCAAAATTGACACATATAATAAAATTACATTCATACACATTTGCTTTACAATGATGGTAAGCACTTAAATATATAACAATTCATAAGCATTTAATTGTTTGCATCATCTTCCCCACCCCTAACCTCATCATCATTCCCATCATCGTCATTGTCATCATCATCGTATAAATGTAAATCTCACTGTTCTTCATCTGTTTCATTCTCATCATCCCACTCACCCTCTTCATCATCCTCATCCTCCTCTGCGTCATCTACATCATCATTTACGTAAATAAATGAAAATCCCATATCATCATTAACTTCTTCCGGTGGAACGCTTTCATCCACTAATGACGTAGAGATGACATTATTCACACATTCAACAAGTGTCGTCATGCCTGTTTGTTTGTAAGCAATGAGTATAGATAACATCATTCACACATTCAAACGTAGGGATAACATTCGTCGCTACCTCCATCGCTAAACATGATATATTTTAGATGTACACTATTCGTCGCCAATGCTGTCGTTATCTGATACGGATTTGAATTATTCGCTAATTTCTGTCATTATTTCGCACTTTTTTAGTAGTGTATGTCAGTGTCCATCTCATCATTAGGATCACTTCCCCCCATGTTTTCCACCCTAGTGTCATCAACTCTATTTTTCGCGTTGTATTTGCTTGATGATGCTTTCTTTGATGCAAATTCATCTTGGTTTTCTCCCTCAGGTTCATATTATTGTCATCCCCTAATGGGAGGATATCTTCATCCCCCTTAACAAGTTCATGCCATGGAATAAGTGAATCCGGGTGATGGTCCTCCCAGCCCTACTGAACCGCATGAGCGTTGGCTTTGTCATTGCATTTCTGAAGGCTTAGTGCTCTAGAGTTTTGTGTGTATAGGACATCCTCTATCTTAGTGGGTTGCATTGGTGTAGTTTTTGGCCTCTAGCATTGGTGGGTTTTGGGCCCCTTGCATTGGTGTTTTTTGGGCCTTTGGGATTTATAGGTTTTAAGACTCTTGGACTAGGTTTTTTAAGGCCTCTGGCATTTGTGTTATTCTGACTCTAACATTGGTGTTGTTTGGGCCCCTAGTTGGGTTGGTTTTTGGGCCACTGAAACAAAATTTTTTGGGGACTTTTGTTTTCTCTTTACTCTTGACAATGAGGACTGGGTAGGAGCATGCTTCACTTTACGACCACTGGATTTTAAGCTAACTGAATGGGTGGAGCCAGAGGCCATGCTTTTTAGGCTATTAGGCATAGGCATATCTGGGGCATGGATAGTAGGAGGAATTGATTCTATATCACTCTTGCCCTTCCTCAAACGAGATTTTAGGTCCAACCTAGGTATTGCATAATACAAGTCAACCACATTATCAAACCCAAGCTCTTCAACATACCCTTTCAACTCAAAGAAGGACAATTCGCCAACACCTAAATTACTTATGTATAACATCACCTCCTTCATATTTAAACTCGAGTTCAATTATAAATTTCTCCCACAGTAGATTTCTAGCTCAACTTCATCTTTAGTCATTTCCTTAAAGCAATTGAGTCAAAATAGTCACACTAGTAGCCAAAAAAAAAAGAAAAGAAAATAAACTACCTAGTCACACAATCAGCAAAAACAATTTAGTAAAGCCACTAACCCTAACACAAACCCACCATATGACCAACAAATTAATAGCTTGCAAAGTACATCCTACCCCATACACTCCGTAAATTCCACATATTTAACCCAAACAATTGCAATCTACAACTTTCAAGCTACCGATTACAAGATAATAACTTACCTTCTACAAGACAAGAACAATAAAGATCAAAATCTTCAACTTCCACTTCCCAAGTATACCTTCTCCTCGACAAGTGGAACAACCAAATTCTTCCTTTGAATTTCGTAAATGGCAATGTTTCTTGTGGTAAAATTCTAGGGTTTGCTTCAATAGTCTTTACACAGATAAACTAGAGTGAAAGATTTGAGAGTTGGCTTAATGAGGGGGACGAGTGAGAAGTGACCATCTCTGTAAGGAATCAACTTCTTTTTTTTTTTAGGGAATTTAATTTGAAGGTGGGAGGGAGTTAAGGGGTTGGTTGACAGAGAGAGAAAGTAAGTTGACGATGTGGCCCATGAAGTGTGTCTTCGGTCAAAACTTGTGAACAAAGCTCTCGCCACGTCAACGAAGTCCGCCACCACGTCATCCCACTACCGAGTTCAAGTGACTTGAACTCGGTGGTGGTATACAAAAATTAAATAAGTGCAAAGTAAAGGTCACTTTCGTGTATTTTGCAAGTATAGATTATCTCCAACAGACTGTCAAAAGTAGGGATTTTTTAAATCCAAAAACCATAAAGTTTTGACCCAGTCAAAACACTAATTGATACAAAAAATGTTGTAATTGAATATGATCTTGGTGTTTCAAACAACTTTTTTGAAAAGTTAATAGTCTCAGCTTTTTTAGGAAGCTAAGTCTTTTACATTTTTGGTCAATAAATAATGTTTAAAAAATTTATATGTGGAAATTATTCATATTTTTATGCTAATTTATGTCAATCAACTAGCATAATAGCTAAAATAACTAAGCATATTTTTTCAACCGCTATTTTGGACTACTACCTACAAACAACTAAGGCCCTATTAGGTAAAATCAGTTGTTTGAAAAGCAAATAGTGAATTAAAAGTCTATTAAGAGAAAGTAGTTATTTAGGTAACGGATAGCGGTTTAGGTAGCAGATAGCAATTTAGGTAGTAAACAGCATTTCTAATTTAGTTATTAGTGGATAATTGTTTAGATGAGTGATTGAAGCAAATGTGTTGTGTAAATTTAGCTATTGAATTAGTTTATTAATGCTAATTGACATAAAAGGACATAGATAATTTTCGAAGGTAAAATTTCCAAAGGGTATCTTTCGTCCAAAAAATATAAAATGCTAGTTTTGAATGCCAAAAACTAATGTAATATTAGCTTTTTAGAAATGCTGATTGAAATGCTAAATGCTAGTCCAAACACTAGGTTATTGAACACAAAAAATTTATTGTATTCATTTAGTCAATATGTTAAACGTTGCTTAAAACATTGTTGCCAAACACAACCTAGGCAGTCTATAGGTGCTCACATAGCTAATAGATCAACTTTAAATGTTAGTGGATAGCAGTTTAACTAACCGTTTGATAAAATTTGTTCGGTTCATTTAGTTGCTAGAATCATTGGATGTAAATGAATTGATGACAAAGGACCTAAATTTTATTTCCTGCTGTTACCGTCATCATAATTTTTTGAATTTTTTTGTCATCCCCTTCTTCTACTTCTTCCTCCTCCTCCTCCTCCTCCTCCTATTATTAGGATTACTACTGCTTCTATTGTTATTAAAATTGCTCTTCAAAATACCCATTCATGACCTAGATTGAATTCAAACATCATAGCAATCACATTCAAATAGGGAAGGAAGGGGGGTTGCATAATGGAATCCATATAAATGCAGAGTAAATTGATGCATCCAACTTGACAAGATTTTCAATCAAAAATTTTTAGATTGCTGCAAAATTAAGGGGAGGATATGCCTTGAACTTTAAATTAGATTATGTAATTTATGGAAGCAAAGCCAAGGGTTCATTGTTAATAATTGAGCTTCAAGCAGTAGCATGAAAGATCAAAGGGGAAGAGTTTTCCAGAACCAATGGGAAAGGTTTTGGGGCCCTCTCATACATGGGGATGGGAGTTGCACCCGAACCTAAAAAACCCGCCTCAAATTAGCCCCATTTATAATAGGTATGTGTAAAAAAAATGGGGAAAAAATGGGTATCGGGTGGGTACACTGAAAATGGGTATGGGTATGGGTACGAGTATGGGTATGGGTACGAATACGGGTACAGGTATAGGCATCGCCCGCCCCATACTCATAACTGTCCCATACCCAAATATTTTGGAGGGGCAAATAAATTGTTGAGTAGAGTTTTGAGCTTTGAACGTTAGTAATTTATTTTTAAAGAAGACTCCATACCACAACCCATCCCTAACCATGCAATGCATCCATTTGTGTCGCTTATTTACTATGCCAATAGATGAAGGCCCTGTTTGGTAAACAACTTTTTGAAGAGCTTTTTGGCTAAAAAGCGCTTTTTTGACCAAAATTAGCTTTTTGACTAAGTAAAAAAGCTAATTTAGGTGTTTGGCGAAAGAGCTTTTTAGAAGAGCTTTTTGGGTCCAAAAAGCTAATTTGAAAAACTAATTCCATAAGCTTCTTGGAAGAGCTTTTTGAAGAATTAGCTTTTTATTTCACAACTTTGTCAGAAACAACTAATTTTACGAAACAGTTTTTTAGCAAACAACTAATTCAAACAGCTAATACAAACAGCTAACTCAAACAGCTAACAACTAACAGCTAATACAAACAGCTAACAACTAACAGGTAAAAGCTGTTTGCCAAACAGAGCCAAAGTCACGTGACTCATGACTCATAAACCTAAAATTCTAGCTCATTTGTTGTGTCCCTTACTCTCTCATTTCAATCATTTCTAGAATTCAGTTTTTTATTTATAACCTAAGCATGAACTATTCAATCCAATGGGTATTGTATTTCATTAGAACATTTTGCCTAGTTGAATTTAGTTTTATGAAGTTCTTTAGGTAAAAGAAAATATCGTACCCAATGGGTATTATATTTTAATATATGTATATACCTGAATAAAACCCAAAATACCCGATGGGTATGGGTATGGGTATGGGGATAGATTTTGAAAACCCGATGAGCATGGGTATGGGGATGATTTTTGAAAATGAGTATGGGTGTGGGTATAACTCCACTCGCCCGTGCCCATCCCTACTCATACAAGAGGCATATCTACATTATACATGAAAGAAAGTGGGATTTATGGCTCATAATTTTTGGTTTTGTCAAATTTATCCTTATCCTTCTCTAATTTATAGGGGTAAATTAGTCAATCTTATAATTATACAATAACTTCCTTCTTAAATCCTTGAAAGACTCATCAATGGCTCCACGTGATCCCCCCTTGCCCACATTTCCTCACCTAAAACCCCTTTCTCAAAACCATGCCATTACAGTGATGATCAATCAAGACTTAACTTGCCAAGTGCCATAGGCCAACTTTCCAGAGACTTCTAGAATGTTCCAAAATCTTCCAAAATGCTCTGGAACCTTTTGGAATGTGCTAAGATGTTCGGGAATGTTCTAGAACCTTCTGAAGCACTCTAGGTACTTTGTAGACTATTCTAGAGCCTTCTAAAGTATTTAGGATCTTGTGGAGTATTCTAGGACCTTCTAGGTTATACTAGAATATTCTAAAATACTCAATAGAATGTTCAACATAGTTCTACACTTGTGTAGTATCTAGAATATTTGTATCGAATATTCTGGATGAGTAACAATAGTCATAGGATCAAATAGATCTCCATTGTCCATTGAGAAGGTGGATGTGTATATATACATCAAGGGGGACTCATTTGCACATATGCCATTGAAATCATTCCATGTGCAATACACAGCATTCTCCTAAACTCTCTCTCTCTCTCTCTCTCTCTTTCTCTCTCTCTCTCTCTCTGTGAGTTCTCTTGAGCGTGTATGTGTGTGCATACTTAGCTTCTCAAGTCTAAATTAAGTAATCATCAAGGATTACTAACAAACTAGGAAGGGTTTCGAGTGAGTTTACTAACACCGCATAAGTTTAAGTTTGAGTGAAATTATCAACCTGTATCTGTTGGTATCAGAGCGTACTTGTTTGAGAGATCATGACTTCAACAGTGACCAATGCCAACCCTCAACAAGGTGCCAAGAAGGGCAAGGAGAAGACCAAGGACGTGATGGTCCTTGTGAAGGATAGGCTTGCGAACTTTACAAACTCCATATCTGCCCTAATGGGGAGGGTTGAGGACATGGACAAATGTAGAGGAGCTCAAGTCTACAGGGGACATAGATGAGCTTCATGGTGAGATGTAAGATGTTATAAACTCCATGTTGGTTGATTTCAAGAGGGAGATTCAATCCTTTCGAGCATCAGACGCAGCCAACAATGGCAAACTCCAAGCTTACAAGGCTGAGGTCGAGGCTTGCCAGGCCAAGGTTGAGGCATACAAGGAAAGCATTGAGGCTTTGGAGGCACAAATCAACGTGTACATAGCCACCGTGGCACACGGTGGTTTGTCCAAGTATCTACTGCTCCAAAGGGGAATGCACAAAGACCTCCTGCCTTCCATAGGGCCAGGAGTGCAAGGGAGACAAATAACTTTCTTTGGGGACTCGAAGCCTATTTTGGGGCAATAGGAATCGAGGATGACGGCCAAAAGGTAAGCAATGTCGCTTTCTCCCTTAAGGATATAACCTTCGTTTGATGGCATCGCAGGTGTGACAACATCAAGAGAGGATCTAATCCCATCACCACAGGGAACGAGTTTAAGAGGGAACTTAAGAAGCAGTTCTATTCGGACTGAATATGAGGCTAGGGCCGAGCTTCGATGGCTTCAATTCAGCATAAAGATGGTCATATTTATGAGTATGCTAAGGAGTTTGAAGAACTACTCTTGGAAATTCCAAGTATGGGAGAGCACGATAGACTCTTCGGCTTCCACGATGGCCTTCAGGGATGGGCCAAGATGGAGCTGAAGAGGCGAGCAGTGCAAGATCTCACATTGGTGATCTTCGCCGCTGAGTCACTTATTGAGTTCAAGAGGGAGTCGTTGAAGTCACGAGGCCATAAGACCCAGGAAGACAGTAACATTAATGAAGATCGGGATAAGTTTCCTAGGCGGGACAAGCCAACAATATCTAGGGACGAGCCAATAAGAAGGATAAGAGTCCAGGAAGGACCACGCTTCTTATGTAATAGACCTCACCAAGTCTTCAAGTGTCCAAAACAGGCCAACCGTGCCGCTCTTGTCAAAGAAGAGGAGAAGCATGAAGAGGAAATAAATATTACCTCAATATTGCTCCTAAATGCCATCCAAACAAAGGCGGGGGAACAAGCCAGTGGCCATATGTATGTAGAGACCGAAGTTGGGGGTAAGAAACTCTAAGCTATGGTGGACACGAGAGCGGACACTGTGCACATGGCAAAATAACTCACCGATGAGAATAGCCAACCTTATAAAAAGGAGAAATACTATGTGAAGGGAGTTAATGTGAAGAGTCTTCCAATCCATGAAGTTACTTGAGGGATAGACATCCAAGCTGGACCATGGAGAGGTGAGGTCGACATAACTGTCGCCCCTCTTGAGGATCGGAAGTTCTATCTGGGGATGGACTTCCTTAATAAGGGGAAAGCCATCATAGGTCCTTATCCTAGCACTCTGTTCATCACGAATATTTGGGCAAGCTCATGCAATACCATGAGACGCGAAGCTAAGAAGAAAGTGATGCTACCTACCCTTCAATTCACAGAGAGTAAGGAGGTAGGTCACTTATCTGCCTTCAAGAGGGACGAGGGGTTTGAGGGTGTCATGCCTCCGATATCACTTGGGAAGTTGCCAAGGGGGAAATGGGCTAGAGCGAGAACATGATGCAAGCACACAAAGGATCGATATGCTGAGTGGTTAAACGCGAGATATCTACCCAACCAAGTGAAAGGGACACCTCTTAGAGATGAGGCAACTCAAGGGCCAAGCATATGAAGACCCAAAGACAATGAGGACGTTGCCGAATTGGGTGGGAGAGAACGTCACGAGCTAAGTTTTCGGAGGCTTCTAGAATATTTCTGAATCTTCCAGAATGCTCTGGAACCTTCTAGAATATGCTAGAACGTTCGAGAATGTTCTAGAACATTATGGAGCATTCTAGATACTTCTAGACTGTTCTAGAATCTTCTAGAGTATCTAGGACCTTGTGGACTATTCTAGGATCTTGATTGTACTAGAATATTCTAGAATACTCTTTAGAATGTTCCACATAGTTCTACACTTGTATAGTATCTATGATATCTGTATTGAATATTCTGGATGAGTAGTAATAGCCATAGGATAGAATAGATCTCTACTGTCCATTGAGAAGGTGGATGTGTATACATACCCCAAGGGGGACTCATTTGAACATCAAGCCATTGAAAGCATTCTAAGTGCAATATAAAGCATTCTCTCAAACTCTCTCTCTCTCTCTCTCTCTCTCTCTCTCTCTCTCTCTCTCTCTAAGTTCTCTTGAGTGTGCGTGTGTGTGCTTACTTAGCTTCTTAAGTCTACTTTAAGCAACTATCAAGGCTTACCAGCAAACTAGGAAGGGTTTTGAGTGATTTTGCTAGCGCCGCATGAGTTTGAGTTTGAGTGAAATTATCAACCCATGACACAAGGTTTTCTCCTTCTATGCCATTATTCTTTTCAATTTCATTTTTTCAGCATTAAATAGGTCTTCATGTATTCTAATCGCAAATGTTGTGCCATTTTTTCTTCTCAATTTCATTTTTTTTAAGCATTCAATGGATCTTCATGTATTCTAATTCCAAATGTTGCACTTAATTTCATGTTGTTTATAAGTTTCAATATCTTCGGTTTTTAATTTCGTGTTGTTTAATATGATTCAATGTTTTCAATTTTCACGCGCTTCCTTCCAAGCGAAGTATACTAGTTTATTTTTCATGTTAATTTTTTTGGAGTTTTTACCATTCATTTTGTTTTGGGTTTGAATTTGGTTTTTTTTCGATGTGGTGATATTTTGGGTTCATTTTATGTTCGAATTGCCAAAGCCTTCCTCAACTTTTCGCTGTTGGCAATACAAATTGTAGATGTGAAATTCTTCAAACAAGGATTAAAACGATATAAGGATTGGAGACGAAAAACTTGTATAAGTTCTCAAATTGTTTGATTACAAGGTGATGTTAATGGTCTGAAATATTTCACATTTAAATAATGGGTGAAAGGAGACTGGATAGAGAGACAGAAACACTGGGGAGGACCGAAGAATGGAACTAATGGTCTACTGGCCCTTTTTGCCAGAAAATATTGCAATGGTTTATTTCTTTTTTTAATTTTTCCAATTCTCTTTTCTTATAGCTAGGTTTTTTAATGATTATTCTTTGTCAATTTTCCTCATTTGACTTCCATCCGTAGAAGTAACAAGTATTGTCTTCCTTTTGTCACCCCCAAATGTATTTTCTACCAAGAATTTTTATTTTTTTGATGAGACTACACAACTTTTGTTAATTAAATTTCATTTGTGCAATTATTTTGGTCTTTAATTTAGAACACATGTGAAAATATAACCTTTTGTTGCAATTTTAACGTTCAAACATACTTTCAAAACTTAGTTGTAACAGCCCACGACCACCCACCATTGAGGTATTGTCCGCTTTGGG
>JACYFF010031954.1:78510477-78563593 GCA_017589665.1 Selenicereus undatus | reverse complement strand
TGTGTGCGTGTGTGTGTGTGTATATATATATATATGTGTGTGTGTGTGTGTGTGTGTGTGTGTTATTATTTTAATTTTTGATTTGGTATTAGTTTTGATTTGTTATTATGAGCTTCATATGTATTTTAGGAACCAACACAATTCCTCAAAGGCTACACGTTCTTTGCTTGATGATATATCTCTTTTGTCTTTCATTGTTATTTGTAACTTTGATCTTGATTTGCTTTCAGGAACCATCACAATAGGTTCAATGTAAATCAACCCTTACCGCTGCTTCATCTAATGCTATTGCGGTGTTCTTCTGTTGTTGTCCAACTGTTGGATTCATCATCCCCCATTTCTCTGAATAGTAAGTCGCGTAGAGAAACTGTCAATTAAATTAATGTTAATAATGCTATTTGGCTTTTCGATGAATTAAGTCTGAGTAAATCAAAGTTCTGATTTGTCGAAGTTTCCTTAGCAACTCATGTTGTCTTCTGTTTTTTTTTTTTTTTTTTTGAAAAATCTCTTTTCACGTGCAATTTTTAATAAATATATGACGCTGTCTTTGTGAATTATTTTTATTACATTGTATCATTAATGATGATTGCACATTTTGTCTTAAAATTATTTGATTTAATCATTCTTGGATGCAACTCTGCGTATTTCATAGAATTGTTCAATAAACACTTTCTTCCTTGATTTATTTAATCCAGCTTTATTTATTTATTTATTTTATTGCAATAACTCAAATTTCAATTGGGTTAACATAAAATGCCATAGTGTCTCATCCCCGACTCTTATACCATAGATTTGGGTCTACAGATCTAGTAATCAGATTAGCATAAAATGTCACTTCCCCTCCCTTTAACACTTATACCATAGATTTGGGTCTACAGACCCGGTAATGTGATGCAATTTGGATGAATAAATCTTTTTTTTTATAAAAAAGGGACCATATAAATAGGTAATTTGTGACTCTGGGATATCATATTTTTTATAAAAATAATTTTTAAGGAACAACTTTTTTAGAATGTATTTCCAAGTACCTACTATTTTAGATAAACTATTTGCAAGGGTCAATATTCTATGAAACTGTTATTTTTAGAAGTCTTTTCTTTCAAATCCGACCCACAACTTTTTTAAATTTCTATTTTTGATCCAATTAAGGTTCAAAATGCAAATACTCAAACTTTTGGGCTTTTTCTAGAAAACTAAGCTTATATTAATGTTTCAACTACTTATAATGACTTGACTAGTACTAATTATCACGATCTAATACTTATATCATAAATATTATATTTTTTGTGATTAGGGGCCCACCATGTTTAACAAATAATTAAAGCTTTAATTAAAGAGTTTCGATCATTATCTGAACTTAGTCGGTGTTGGGGCGTCCTAGCATTCCCCCTAGCTTCCAGTTTACAGAGATTGCTAATCTAAGCTACAACTTCCTTAAATAAGGCACAACACATATCCGTTTCGTTTCCTACCTCGGGCCGTAGTCACTGATCAATTTTTTTTTAATATATTTTTAAGGATAGTGAGATTTTAATTAAGAAATTATAATATTTAAGACATAAGGTTTGATTGAATAACGTTCCCTACTAGAAACTTCTTTTATTCAAAGCTTGAAAGTGAAAATATTACGATGGAAATATTGAAGAGGGACTTAAGCTACTAATATCATCAAAGATGCTTGCTCATAAAGAAATCGAGAATCCCTGCTTCTCTTTTGCTCAAGTATGCTTAAATGACCTTGTTCCTTCTTAGCAATCATTCTGTCCTTTCATAGAGGAGATGGATTGCACAGGATGCCCTTATGACTACAGTACACACTTATATTTTCATATGACTACAGTTCCCCTCACATGGCTACGGTAGATTACATTATTTTACTAACTTGACACTTGACAAAAATGCAATTTGGTGCAACAACTTTTCAGAGTACTTAATGCTAACAAGAGTAGTTATCCATATTCAGATTCAACATGCCTTCATCTCCAATAATATTTTCCAGTCCATTATTATCTAGATAATCATGAAAATCTTCATCAAGTTGAAGATGTTCTAGATCCCATCTTTTAAATAATTCATACAGATATTTCTTTTCTTTTTCTGATAAAAATTTTAGAGCTCTAACATCAAAGAGATAATTAAAGACATCTTCTGAAGTAGCTCCTTCTGCCTTCATATATTTGCTGAGATCATTATGATAGACGAAAGTAGTGTTCCCGCAATCCATTAGTGTGTTTCCTTGTTCAATTAATCCCCAAATTTGATGATAAATATTGTAAAAACTAATGGCTTTTGCTAAAGCCGGATTACTAACTACTTTTGTCATTTTGTAAACTATTATTGTCATTGATCATTGGGATCGTCTAAATCAACTGATTGAACAAGGTAATGGGTTGGTGTGGCTTTTCCATTTTCATACTCGGTTACTATTTTCATACTCGATTACTACGCAATGTACCTCCACATACAGGTTTCTAATGTATGAAATTTTTGTTGGTCCATCAGGAGATATGAGAATCCAATGGATCATTTTAAATATATATTGTTGAAACTTAATTAGTCTTGAGAAGAATGGGTACTTTGGATATGGGATTTCTATGAGATGAGCTACCATTCCATATTCTCAGACTTTCATGATGGGGTCATCTGGAGAGATTGAATTAGCTGAGAGTATAATAATACTGCCAACTCCAAATCTTTCAGGAAAGAAGATCGTAGAACTCCATAACTCCAAAATATCAAAAGAATAATTATGATAGTAGTCTATGCATGATGCATACCAGGCGTTGAAGCATTTTTCTTGAACATGAGGGCTTATTTTTTCTTGAATATCAAGAGGACACCTTAGTTAATTCATTTATAATTTTAAAATGCTGAATCTTTGTATTATTAGATAGGCAAAAGACGACATACCAAAGTGTGATCTCCTTTTTGTATGGAATTCCAAAACATCCATAAGGATTCTACTAGAAACCCATTTAGCAGTAATGGCATTTCATTTTGAATCTCCTCCTTTTCTAGTAGAAGTTCTGCTCTAATGATCACCATTGGCAAGTTCATAAGTTAAGCTATTTGCTAGAGAATTCTTCGATCCCTTCTATATGTTCAATAGAGAAAGAAAAGTGGTTTAGTTATAATTGCCAATGTAGAAGTCTCCCTTACACTTGCATGTTTGATAAATTCTTTTTTACAAAACATGTATGCCTGTGTAATTAGTTCGAATAAGAAAAGATTTTAGGGCTAAAAAAATTAAGAACTTTTCAATTTTTTGACTGCAAGAATTTCTTTTTTCATCGTGGGATAGTTGAATTCTTCTTTATTAAAACTTTTAATGTAATATTTGCAGAGTTTTTCTCATTCTTTGATTTTGAGTATTGCACTCTAGTACTCATTGCTGGTATCTGTCTCAAGAATTAAATCATCTTCTTCATTAGGCAAATTAAGAACATGAAGATTTTTACACATCTTTTTGAAGTTTTGAACAATCTTTGAATTACTAGTGGTCCATGACGAACTTACTTCTTTCTTGAGTTTCTGTTGCAATGGTTTTCTCAATTTAGCTAGATCTTTAATGAAATATAAAGCATAGGTAAGGCGTCGAAGTAACCTTTCTAATTGCTTCCTATCTTGAATCTTTTTAGAAAAATTTTCTATTTTTTCTAGAATATGCTTTTGTAAAATGATTTGTCCACCTATTATTTCCAGACCTAAAAATTTGATTTCTTGTTCACTGTAAATGCACTTGTTCTTAACAAGAATAATGCAATGATCAATGCATCTTTGGATGATAGCTAGAACATCATCTTTGTGTTGTTCTATGGTCTTGGAAAAAAACTAGGGTATTATCAATGTCAATTAGGTATAGTGATTAAGATCTTTGAACAAGTTATCCATTTTTCTTTGGAATATTTGAGGTACATTTTTAGACCAAATGGCATTACTATCCACTCATAATGTCCTTGAGGGATACTAAATGCAGTTAAAAGACTGCTTTCCTCATCCATTTTTATCTGTCAGTATCCGCTTTTGTAATCCATTTTCGAGAATCAAAAGGTTCCTTGAATTCTATTGAAAAGGATATTTTTTATGAGGAATATCATAACCATCAAAGACAGTTTATCATAAGCTTTTTGTAATTGATAAGCATTCTTACTTTTCCTCTTTTTTTTTCCGTATGATTTCTTACCACAAAAGTTGGACTAGCGTGAGGCTCTTATTGTTTCTGATGAATCCTTTATCTAGTAGATCTTTGATTTCCTTATCAAATTCTTGGATATCTTGGTCAGTATACACCATTTATTTAAGTCGGATAATGGTGTTGGGATTTAACAAAATAATGTTTGCAATTGTCTTATCTTTATTCCAAAATTGAGAGGATTATCAGGTACAGTTCTTTGCATAATTGCTCTTGTTATTAAGCAATCTGCTATTTAATAGATAACTTAAGTTGTGAGATTGTTAGTACTATCTTACATTATGCAGGTATTATCTTCTCACCACGCTGGCTGCGTGTAAACTTAATCCTTTGATGTGTGTAAGCCTTACTTAATTTTTTAATAGGAACTGAGTGACCATTAATTGTAAATATTATTTGGTTTATGGTTTGTGTGCATGGAGAATATAGTTTTTGACAATTATTTCCAATAGTAATTTCATGTTAGGGTTGATCAATAGGTTATAAAACTAGTATAATGCATTGGAGTCCTCCTATCTCTATAGATAACTCTTCTATGGCTTTGTTATGAATCATTATGCTATTGTCAGCTATCCTTACTTGTAAAGGATTCTTGGCTTTTTTTCACATAAATTCTGGAGATGATGATTTTTTCTAAAACGGACAGAACAACCACTATCTATGTAGGCATATAATTCATATCTATTATATCGCTCTAAACATAAATTTATTAGGATGTAGATGCTATTAGGATTTGTGTTGGCGACCCAATAGTCATATTTTTGACTAATTCTGTCTCATAGATAGGCTCACTAACAATTTTTGTTTTGTACCCAATGACTTTTGTATCTAGACTTATACTTTGGTCTACACTATGTCTTCATATTCAAAACTCATTCTACTCATTTCACTAGTCATACAAATCGTATTATGTTCTTTAAGTTCTTCTTTAGCTGATGAAGACCTTTCTTCCCATTCCGATCTTACACTCACGCTTGTTAATAATTGGGTTTAATGCTAATTTTATAATTTTCATCAATTTTTATTACATTTTTCTTATTGATTTTTGTGGGATTGGAAAAGCTAGATATCTAAGACCTATCAATTTTTATCTCATACAAGTTGCACTTTTCCCTTTGAATTTTTTGCATTGGAGTAGGACTTTCAAATTTTTTTGCCTCTATCATTGTTACATTAGTTTTTGGATCCATAGTATTATCTAATTTGTAGATTATTTTCCAAAATATGCTTAGTGATTATCCTCCTCTTTTCATATCCATCCCAAACTCTTTTTATCTTAAGGGATAAGAAGTTTTTAGCAAACTCATCTTTTAGACCCACATAATATCCAGTTCGACAATTGAATCCTACTTATCTATTACATAAATTTGTCTTAATCCCTATGATAATTTAAGTATTAAATTTGGTATGCCTAATATCACAGAGTAAAGTATAAAGATTAATATCTTTCTTGCATAATTCTGTAATGGAGTATTTTGAATTTCGACACTTTCTATCTTTGTTATGCTTAAGGATATTTTTCCAATTAATGAGATTGACTTCTCCTATTCACAGTCTTTTATCTCTAGATTTCTTTCCATCATTTAGCATACGTACTTGCTCTTTAATTGAAAGATGGATTTTTATAAATCATATCTTTCTAAATTGTAGGAAAGACCCAATCTCCTTTGACATCTGCATTCTCATTATCGATAATAAATTCCTTTATTTGAAGATTACCAAGACTAATTGAGCTACTTTCCATCATATGATAGTTTCTTCATAATCACTTTCTCCATATTCATCTTCTAGTACAATCTCACAATACCCTTGTTGTTTTTCAGTGGTAGATGTAGTGCTTCTTCCTCACTAAGGTCAAAATAATCTAGATTATCCAAAGTTTCAATAAGCTTGCCATTCTTCCTATTTTTGCATTTGTTTGCATAATGACGTGCTTCTCCGCATGCCCAACACTTACAACTACTTTTTCTGGCAAGACAATAAGCAGTTTTTCAAAAGAATCTTCGTTTTTTAGGGCTTAGTTGTTATGATATCTTCTTTTATACTTTTCTCCTCTTTGCTTGTTAAAGTGCTTTTTCTTATAAATCTTTTTCTTCTCCTCTTAGATTCCTTCCCCTTTGATGAGGATTATCCCGACAGGCTAGAAATTATTTCTTCATTTTCTTTTATTTTTGAAGATCAAGACATTGATCATTGACCAATTTTCTTATATAAGAGATTCTTGTACCAAGGATATCAATGATATCTACTTTTCAAGCCATGCAATGTACTATTCATTGATTATAGAATTAATCGGATATGGTATTTTATCATAAAACATACTGACATTGGTGTCATTATGGCCAATTTCATAATAATATTCACTAAATTCAGCAATATAATTTTTCAAATATATCATGTCCCAAATCTCTATGTTACTAATCTTTCTTTGCCATTCTTTGGCTTTTTCTTCTGAATCAAGTTTAGCATTGATAAATTTAGTTTCAATTTCCTTACGTAATTTTTTGAGTATAGCAATTGGTGTGTCCATCTTTCTCAATACATTTTTACCTTCCTCATCTAATGAGTCCTATCAGTTAGCTACAATGCTAGAAAAACTACATTCGATATACTTTAGGAAATTTGCAATAGTCCATGTAGTATTAAAGCTTAGGATACTATTCATGTCTCTTTTCTAATGCTCAAATATTTCTTCTCTTTTTCGAGCTCCATCGATTTTTAAAATGTATCCTGTTCGGGTAATTGGGGTAAGGTCAATCTCTTCAAAGGTCGTGGTTTTTCCTGGGATAAATCTATGGGAAAAGTTAGTTGTACGCCTTGTTGGAACGTATCTATGTCTCATAAAATGGGTATTACTTGCAGAAGGTTCACCAGTTTTTTAGATTTAGGAACAACATTGTTAACTAGATTGGACGCAATTTTATCTTTGCTCAGTTTCATCGTTAAATACCATTTTACCATTTTTTTAATCCAGTTTTCTTCTAACTTGTTCTAAAGGTACAATATTAAGATCCTATAGTTTAATTAGGTTCGTTTCTTGATATATTTCTTCATCTAACTAGACATTATTTGTCTCTTTGTTATCATTAGACAACACATCTTGTTTATCAACTATTGCACCCATGATTTTATTTAATTCTTTCGGATTGTGTTCTTTATCAAAAATATCCACAATTCTTGAAAATTATACTACTTATACTCCATCCTCTTCTTTCTCTACCTTTTCAGATGATTTGTCTCCTACTTTTTTTTGAATTTTTATATCATGCAAAGAAAATAGATTTTTGTTTTTTGGGTTTTGGAAAGAACATTTATGCTGAAATGGAGTATTACTACTTAAAGTAGATTTTCCAATATGCCTAATTCATAACTAAAGAAAGATTGATTACAGACAACTACTTCTAAATCTCTTTAACTTCACCCTTCATTTTTACGAATTCGGCTTTTAAATCTAAAACTATATCAGTGGTATAGTTTAATTGAGGTGCTACAAAAGTGGTTCCTTCTGTTGAGTGAATAATATGTGAATAATTAGGAGCAGGGCGAATAATTAGGAGCCGGGCGACTAGGTGATTATTCAAGCATTAAACACAGTTAATTAGGTTAATTAATTATTAATTAGCTTTATTATCTTGATTATTTTCGATCACATGGCTCTGATACCAAATGAAAGAGGACTTCAAGTAGTACTAGTGAGCAGATTATGACATGCACAAAAATAAAATTTTTGAAAGTAGTTTTTAAGTGTTGGGGTAAAATAAGCAAATATGAAAAGTTCAGGACATAAGATGAAATTAAAAACATAAAACTGTCCCCTCAAAATAGTTCCATAGAATATTAGATTTTTTATATATATTTTAATAACATAGTCCCCTAATTATGATTTTCATACAAAGTAGGGTATCTGACTGTAATTTATTGGTATGAATAGGGGTGGGTTGTAGAAAAATTACCATATATAGTATCTTGGGTCTGTACGCCCGAAGCTATCATAAAATTTATACCCTTATATAAATAAAATACCTATGATGCACCCTTTTTTTGTTATAATCAATTTAATTGTCATTTAAAAAAATGGATGCTTCCTCCTATAGATCATTCATCCTAGGATAAAATTTATTTGTCATTCATCAAAAATATTTGTTGTCATGTGTTTATTTTTTAAAAGTATGTTGTCATTTAACATTTTGGAATTTGGACATCAAGTGGCTATTTAAAAGAGAAGGTATATATAATATTGATACGTGTTCTGATTTTTATTTTTCTTTTATATGTATATATATGATTAAGTAGGGCTGTAATCGAGCTGTATCAAGCCCAAACTTTTCTACTACAACGAAATTAGCTTTTGGCAATGGGCGAAACTATTGCCACAAGAGCATATTTGTTATCATATGTCTTTTTTAGCAATTGCCTTTGAGGGGCGTTGGATTAGACCTATTGCAACGCTTTTCAATTCTAAGGCAACAATTTCCATAAGTGATGTAGAAAGGCATAAAAAGTGTTGCTATAGATCTGGCTATTACAATGGGTTTCAATAAATACTAGTTAAAGCAATACATCTTTTAGCTATTTCAATGCTTTAAGTTAATACCAAGTCAAATTGGCTTTCAATTGAGAATAACATGATTAGTTACAACATGTCATTCATCAAAGTTACATGTATTCATCACATCTCCAAGTTTCTAATTTATAAATAAAATTTTTGTATTATATTTTGATCAAACTTCACTAGTACATAATCTATCAATAATAAAATTTCCATTGCATATCAACTAAATCCCTCAAATTACATACATACATATATCAAAATCCAAAAGTATAATATTTTTTCCCAAATGACAAAAGGAAAAAAAAAATCTTCAAAATAATCCTTCATAACAAGTCTTCCTGCTTGTGAAGGACATGGACAACCAAAACACCTACACCATATATAGAACCAAGTAGGCAATAGACTTCCAAAAAAAAATAATCAAATAGTTAATTGGACAAATAATATAAGAAATCTAACATACAAACAGTTTGGGGAAGCGCATAAATGATGCAAGTTTTGCTTCTAACTTCTTCAAGGCTTTATCCCTTGAAACGACATGTGTCCAACTTCATACTTCTAAAGATAATTTGAAAGCCAATATGCAATTTCAAATTCGTCAACATAATGAGCATAGCCAACAAAAGGCTAATTCCTATTCTTAACTAGGCTTTTTGGCACTCTAGTAAGAAGAATGTGTATTCAAATCCCAACAAAAACCAAGATTCACACGTATATGAAAGAATTGAAAAGACAAGTCCATTGAGAAGACCAAAAGGCAACATAAATAAGGAATTCCAACGAATCCTCAGCCAAACAAAAGCTCCTCTAACGAGTAAAAGGCTAGTACTATTATTGTGCCGAAGGTCACTCAAAAAAGTTAGGAACTAAATTTAGAAGGACGTAATCCAATGTCTAAAATAGAGTTCCTAAATGGAAAGCCAATGTAGCTCTTATGGTCTACATTTCTCGCCAGAACATGTTCCAAACTAACAACTACGGCAACATTAGGTAATGCAAGTCAAAGTGAAAGAATGCCTTAGTCATATATAAATAGAACTGGAACACACAGTTCAAAGAGAACTAAGAAACATAATATCAACAAAAGAGAGGATTTGACTTACTAAGGTGGGCCCTTATTCATATGCAAGCTAGGAAGGATTCAATAGCTCATCCAAGTGTCTCATTATTATATTTGAGCACATTTCTTTAGTAGTTTATTCGAGCCAACGCCTTTACAACTTCAACCAAAATTAAGGAGAAAAAAGAGAGCAATTCACGTATGAGTCTAGTCCACAACACATACACGTAGTACATCCAATTTGCATCCAACTTACTATTTAAAGATTTTTCTTAAATCAGAAACTTCGCACCGGGGGATCTGAAATCTAAATCATAAACTTTCTTCACTGACATATATGATAAACATTGTCGGATAACTTAGAATTGCCAAATGCATTGTCTCCTTATCTTCTTACCTTTCATCGTCTTGTGTAACAAGACGTGGGAATCCGTCGAAACAAGCTCACCTACGATCAGCATTGTGTTATCACCTAATTTGTAGAAGAAATTCTGGACAACAAAAAGGGCAAAATTTTCAAACAAAATAAAAAATGAATTGAATCTGCATAAAGATCACATCACCGAATTTCTATAACACATAATTTCAATATCTTGCTTAAGACCAATGGAAGAGCACAAACAATTTACAAATTCAATTAATCCCAACTTTAAACTTGTCCCTAAGTACTCAAGAGAGAGAAATTCTCGATGCCTCAGGGCTTGGAGAAAGTAAGACTTACTAGCTTGAGATCGTGCTTTTTCTCAAGCACCACTATTAATTCACATCACTGGAAATGTTAACCAGAACTTCATTTCACCTAAAAAAACAAAAACATTAATACTTACCCTTCATTTTAGGCCTGAAAAACATACGATTTCTACAAATTATGGCTAAGTCCAACTTAGGGTGCAGGTTATTTCAACGTTAGGAAGCACTAGTAAATTCTCGCTTGTCGTGGTCAAAGAGATGCAATATGTTGTTTAATGATGTACAATATAACATGAAAGTTCCTCTCTATAGCGGCAACTAAACAACAGTAACTACTCAAGTACACTAATCTAAGGCCAATCTAATATGTCATTTAACAAAGAGCCCTACATATGGGTTTGAATTTGGATGTTTGTCATGAAGTGAGCAATAAGTCCCATAATATAGCAACAATTAAGTTTGCTCATGAATTTTAAAAAGCTTCATGCTTCAGGCCCTCCTTTTGATTGTGCTATCGATCAAATTACATATAGCATATAGCCACAATAGTGAACTCTAGGTAGACAATTAAATAGGTTAGTCCTGTTGATTCAGTGGTTATTTGGGAGCTATAAGTCATTATAGTTGAAATTACGAATGTAACACCCCTACCCCTTAGGGCTAGGGGTATTAGTGATTGCCTAAAATTTTGAAACAAAACGAACAGAGTTATGTCGAAAAATCAACTCAGGTCCTAGGCTTATAGCCTTACACTTATACTAGTAAATCAATAATAATCAAAATAAGAAGGCAACTCTAGTTAAACTCAATGACTACAAGCCAGAGTATTCAACTCTACGGGCCACACGCCCGGAGTGTACAAGCTACAAAGCTAATTAAAAGAAAGAGATAAAAGATACAACTCAATGGTTCACATGCCCGGAGCAATAGGGTTTATATCCCAAACAACTAAACTCTAGCCAAACAGGGACAACTACCTACAAATATAGCTGACCTAAACAGCCATTAGAATGATTGCTAGACCGTGTAATACATGAGGGTATTTAAATTACATATGCTTAAGTACTTATGAACAATCACATTATAAACTCATCATCTAACATATTTGTACACAAGGCTCCTTGTACAAAGCAAATGGAATATTCCTGGTCTATTTATGTGAATCGAGAACTAACATGTCTTTCAAGAATAGTCACACCTGAGGAAAAGGGAAAATGATAGGGGGTGAGGTATCACAAACTGCATACAATATAAAAAGTAGCAATCACACTAAATTCTTACTTAATATAGCGTATTAAGCATTCATAAGCAAATAAGAGCTAGATAATCTTCAATGTGACACAAGAGTGAGGAGGGGGTAGTCCATTCGACTCTTTAAGTGGACGTTTAACATCAAACGGGTTAATTTGGGGAGCTGATTCGAGCTCTTTTTGTATGAAAGTAAAAATAACATCATGAAAAGGAGTAAAACATTTGAACCAGGTTGGACTCTTATAAAATTCATTCTGTATAAAAAGAAGCCATTTAGAATTTAATGGAATTTCTTTCAAAGAGTGCGTTAACTTTTCAAATTCTTGCACTGACATAGTTTAGAAACAAGTTGTTTCCAACTCACAAAAGGTAAGAAATCACCTTTTTGGGCATCAAATTCACATGTTACTGCTCTCTTGAACCGAGTCTCATAACTCATGACTTGGGGCATACTAGGGCCTCTCATGGTCATAGGACTTTTACCCTAGTTAGGGTTTACTAAGGTTCCCACTTCTGGGTATACTCCTTAAGAATTAGAATTCCCGCATACCGAGTCTGCTCCCTAAACTATGTCCATACAATTGGCACTATCCTTCTAGCCCAAAACATCTCAAGTGAAATCTCATGTTCATCACATAAGAAAAGATCATATTCATTAAAATGAACCTCGGAATAGCAAATATAGCTTACAAGCTAGTATTTGACTCAGAGAATGTCACAAATTGCACTTTTTGCATAAGACAATCTTGAAATCATCAACAAGTATTATACTTAGAGATAGACAAGCTCAAATATTTGTTTCGATCCCATTCAATATCTAGTTTACCGAAGTTTGTTAATTAAACCGATCCTCAAAACATCTCATGTATAAGTTTGCTGTTCAGAGGGTAAAACAGTTCGTGCCTTATCGAACACTCGTAAGCGCTATTACAAGAAGTGGTAGCGGTATTAAGATCATGGAAGGTTCACACAATTGAAATACAATTCACTTTCAAAATGTACGAGTAGCTCAAATTATACTGAAAGCATCTTATCACTCTTGAGCTTTGATTATAGCAGGAATTTATGATGATTTTAGTTGTAAACGAAAAGGTTTACAAAGCAGCTTGTACTCATATAAATTAGCAAAGCAGACACAAGTATAGCTTATCAAAACCATGCTTTCAAAACTCTGACCCAAGGTATGTAAAGGACTTTGACCTTAAATTCAAATGCTAAAGAGCTAACACTAGTCTCTTGGTCAAAGGTTCTCTTCAACTTAGTTCCCAAAATTACTTTGATGGCCTACATATAACACCCAAATAACTCTGCGCTAATAAACTTGTGGCTAACTTAAGTAGAAAAACGACTCTTTGGTCTCGTATTGCTTTAAGGGACTCTTACCAACAGTTTCAGGACAATCAAAACAACAAACATTCATTTATCCCCTTAGCATGGCTAAGCAGAATAATACTTGATATTGAAATTAAACTAATCAACTATCTAATCTAACGAAAAAAGAATCATGGAATTAAGCAACATAAGCAATCACCAGATCTACACATCAATCAAGCACTTCTTCCTCAATTGATTATTTTGAAATCGACAATCAAAGTATCACAACCCTCTTTCAAGGTGAAGTGAAATACCTAAATCTAACCAATTACCATTTCTCGAGGGCTCTTGATTTATTTAGGTCCATTAAGCACGCGATTATCAAATTTGTGGTTTCTCAATTCGTGTGACTTTCTCAAGACTCCACATAATCAGTTCACAGTTCTTCATCCAATATCCAATACATGCAAGAAAGTGATCAAATTTCTTATAAGACAATAAAAATCTAAGATTCGATAAAACAATCCAACAATTCCAAAATACTCAAAGAGATGAACAACAAATCGAGAAATTAACTGTTGTGTGCATAAATCCAAAATCAAAACAACAAAATCATAATCAAAATTACAAAACATAAACCTAAAATTAGAAAAGAGAAGAGAACAGAAGAGAAAAGAAATGCTCAGCCAAGATCGCACTTGAACCGTCGTTGCAAACCTCGGATGGAATCCTTGTCAATCTTCACTTCAATTCACTCTCTCCTCCTCTAACCTAATCTAAGTCCTATTCTAGATGATGCATGTTGAAAAGTGGAATGGAATGATGATGATGAATGAAGCCGTAAAATAGCATTTTGTGGTGGCAATGAAGTCTGCAAAACCGCCGCATGCATGGAACACAAATAACCACGAAGAAAACCAGCGAGCTCGGGGGAACAAGGCTGACCACGGTTAGTCCGTGGGGACCATGGACCGTGGCCCCACCATGGTCAGATTGTGGGGCCCTCTGTCTTAGTGACTCTCCCTCATTTGACTTGCTACTTCTTTTGGGTCTCCCTGGACCATGGTGTTGGCCATGGTTTGACCATGTTGAGTGTCTTTGGGCCTCTTTTACTATCTTCTTTGATCCTTAAGGCCTCAAAAATGGACTTGATCAGCCCCAAAGAATCACAAAGCATATCATGCAAGCACATGAAATTGTGTAGAGCTAAATGGACTGGTAGAACCTCACTTTTGGAAAATGTGAAGCACTCTAACTCATGTGTTTAAAATATAGCATATGTTCACTCAAAACTCATTCCAAAGATGCAATTTACCATAGGCTTACAAGCATTCTTAAATTTTGCACCACTAAGAATGCAATGTGCACATAACAACCAAGATGACTTCACTTAGGTTATAATGTGGGCTATAAAGGGTTACGGGAAAGGAAGTGGACAAATGAATTTAGGCAATGTGGAGCCATTTGTTCAACCTGAAATTATGATATTTTATACTCTTTACTATCGAATATTTGCTCTAAAATAAATGATTAAATTAGAATTTTAATAATATTTTTATTTATGTTGTAGGAATTGAAAATGCCTTGAAGAAAATAAATAAATTCACTTAAACAAGTGCTAGAGTTGGATCACATTGAAGCATACAAGAATGAAAATATTGATGAAGCCAAAGCCCAGTTTCCAGGCCCAACCGACCTTATGAATTGAACCCAACTTCCTTCTTCCTCCTCATTCAAGCATGGGCCTGGGCTTCGTTTGGTTCCCAGTCTGCAGACCAGCCCAGCGCCCCCCATTTTTTCTTTGTCTTTTTCCCTCTCTTCCTCTCATGCGTGGGCCAGGCCCACTTCGGTCCCCAGTAGTAGCCGAGGCCTAGTTCCCCTCTTCTCTTTCTCTTGCCCAGCCCGGTCTCTCTCTTCTCACTTAAGAATCACGTGTTGGGCACATGCTCATGACCTGTCTTCTTCCCCCTCAATCTTTCCCCTACCTTCTTCGTGCCATCCTGCGACCCAGAATGAAATGAACAGAGCACGACCTGCTGCCCCTTTAGCTTCCTCCACCATAACCATCCTAAATCTCTCTCTTCCCTATCTTCTTCTTTTTCTTCCATTTTAGCCCAGCAAAACCCCAAAAAAAGCAAACAATAGAGGCAACGAGCAGAACTGGGCCCCTTCGTTTCCCATGCCCAACCATTTCTTCTTCTCTTTCCTCCATCATTATCTATCATTATCACCCTCATAAATCGAACGGGTACAAGGAGTAAAGGAGACAACCGAAGAGGATGGAAGTGACGTTTTTGGAGGCTTAAAATCGGGGTCGAAACAGAGGAGTTCGAGTAGAGAGTAGGAGTAGTATTAGAATTTCTTTCCTCCAGTTTCAGTTTTCGTTTTTTGATGTTTTCAGATCCTGTTTACAAATTTACAAATTGCTATTATTGATTTTGCGTTCATTGAATTTGAGTTAAGCTTTCTGATTTGGCTGGAATAGTTCCAAGTTGGGTTCGAATTAATGTGATTCGTGAATGAGATTGATTCAGTTTAGTGGTACTTAGTTATGGCGATGTGAAGGTTCTTGGTTGCATGGTTATTGCTCGCATTCGGACCCTATTATTGCCATGTTGTCTTGCTTCTGATATGGAGTTATGCTCAGTCGATTTTGGGCTCGATTACTCTGTTTCATACTTGTGTTCATTTTCCCTCTGTTTCGTTTATTCAGGATCAAAGAAAAGTTATAGCTGATTGTTGGTGGGCTAAATTGTTCGCAGATTGGTGCTTGATCCTGTTTTGGTCTTTGGAAATTAAAGTTCACAAATTCCATGAATTAGTATTGTTTGTTTAGTCTTAAATTAGTTTAGAGTTTTTGGTAACCAAATTTCACAACCTTCCCTGAGGACGACATTCGTAATTCCTACAACGAAAACCGTGCGCTTGCGGAAATTCACGACAAGTTTTTGGCGCCGTTATCGGGGATGGCGTTGTGAAATTTGGTTGCCTCGAGTCGTAGTATAGTATTTGAGTCGTTCGAGTCGTTTTCATTTCAATTTTAGAGTTGTGATTTTTAGTTTTAGTTGAGTCGTTATTTCGTTATTGTAATTTAGTTTAGTTTTACTTTTGAATTTAGTTAGTATTTTGATTTTTGATTTTGTTGATATTAGTTTTATTTTTAGAGTTTATTGGTTGCTAAAAAAAAACAATATTAATGAATTTGGTTTATGTGCAGCACAAAGATCGAAGGCTAAACTAATCCAGAAATTACAGCTTAGTGCAGATTTTTCTTTAATTTCAGTATTGTGTTCGAATTTTCTGGGCGAATTCTGGTGTGATTTTTGCTATTTTGATATTTTCCCTAGATTCAGCATAATGTTTAGAGTTTGTGTGAATTGTTTTGGAATTTTTGGAACTGTCATGATTTTTCTGTGAAATTTTTGACTTAATAATCTATTTGCATTTTTCTGCACTGTTCGTGGATAGAAAAAATTCGAGAAAAAATAGATTTATGTCCCTTGTGATTGTGTGGAATTTTCTGTATATTTAGTTCTGATTTTGGGAGTTTTATTTTCTGTTTTAGTTTTATTCTTTAGATTTAGCTTGTTTAGGTTTTAGTTTATTTTGTATTTTGTTTTAGTTTCAATTGTGTTTCTGTTTTTGTTTTTATTTTAGATTGAGTTTATTTCTATTTTCATTTTTGTGCCTCAACAAGACAAAAATATTAAAAGAAAAAGCTCTTCTTTTGTGTTTGTGTTCATTTTATATTTTGTGTGATGTTTGAGTCATTTTGGTCTTTCTTTTATTTTGGTAGCATAGTTTTGTTGTTGTTAGTTTATTTTGTTTTGTTCACTTAATTATTTGAGTCTTTTCTTTTTGTTTTAGTGATTGGTTTGTAAATAGTGTCCTAAATGCATTTTCTTCCCAAAAAAAAGTAAAAAAAAAATTAAAAACTTGAAAATCCAAAAAAATTAAAAATTCTTAAAATTGAAAAAAAAACACAGTAGATTCAAGAATGCCAGTTTTTAATTTCCCACAATTTAAGCATGAACCTTTTTGGAGCTATTTGTCGCGACTTAATGATTATTGTGCTCAATTGAATAAAAATTTTCAAAAATGGAAAATTTGTGAGGTCATTGTTGTCGGTCTGAATTCTGTCTTGGGGTTATATTGAATCCATTTATCGTGGAGGTGTATTAGGATTGTTATCTAAAACTCAAGATGAAGTTTGGAATTTCTTTGAAAAATTAGCTTGGGATACTTACAAGCTTAAACATGCCTAGAAGAATTTTGGTTACCCACTTCATAGTGAGTCTATTATTCCTGTTAGTCTTTACCCTCAGGATCATTTTATAGATTCACAGGACCCCTCTTATTCTTGTGTGTCCCCTATTTTGTGTGACTATTGTGACTCTTATGATCATGATACTTGTACCTATCCATACCGTGCTTATGTTGATGCTACCTGTGCAAGTGTGGAAAAGAAGATAAATGAATTGACTGATAAAATGATAGAGAACATGAAAGTGAAAATTGCTGAATATTCTCAATGTTTTAATCAAAGTAGGGAGAATTGTAATGAGCCTGATTCTAGTTTAAGATCTCCTAAACCTGAAGTTAGTCTCTATGATAATTTTGAGCCCTCTTATCTCGCTCGACCGGATTTGAATAATGACATGCCTTTGCCTAGTGTAGAGCAAGAGGGGGACTTCCTTACATCTCTATCACAAGACCTTGCACCTCACACTAGCTCACCTATGGACGTCACTGAGGATGTCCTAGTTTCTGCTGACCCACCCGCCCCTTTTCATCATTCTCGTGAGTTTGAGGAGGGTGAAGACCTTGAGAGTGCTAGTGAATTAAATATGAGTTTCACACCTGAAATTGAGCATCGTGATTTCGATGAGTCAGATGATACTATTTTACAGGAGACAATTGTGGAGGTAATTGCACCCACTACTTTGAAATTCGACGATGATATTCTTTCTATAGAATATGAATCTTTTTCATGTGGGTTTGATGTCAATGTGGGTTTGGATGTAGACCTGTGTGCCGAATATGAATGGTTTTCTTTTGAACCCATCCAAACTGACCTCCTTTTTGGACACTGCAAGTCTAACTTTGTTGAGTATGAGAGTATTGCTAATAAGAAATTTGCTTTAGACGAGACTCGTGCACATTTTAATATTAACAGACTTGTGCACTTTACCCCCATCATTTTGCCTAGATTGATCCTTTATGATAACTCAATTTCTAGGCTGATGACCCACCTACTGGCTGATTTTAAGTATGTCCATCTATACGCTGATTGGGCCCAACTATTTGACAAATTGAAATGGGCCCCTACTTGTGCTGCATTGATAAGGTGGATGTACTTTACTTGGCGTCAACTTTCTTATTTCTTCTGCGTTGATCTTATTGAGAGTTGGTCTTCTGTATTTGACAAGCTACTTCGTACTTTAACGAGTTTTGATTTAAGTAGCAATGTTCCATTTGATATGGAGTGGTTGATGCTCCATGAGCCTCTATCTAAGCACATTTCATGAGGCTATAGCTTAGGTAGGTGTACTCCTGTACGTGACCTAGTATAAACGTTCCTCTTATCTCTTCTTTTTATTTTGTTTTCGTTTGTATATATTTGTTGCTTTGTTTTATTTTTATTGTTTTCTTTTTGAGTTTTAGAGTCATGTCATTTTTCTTTCTTTTTGAGTCTTAGTCTTCTTTTTGTATATTTGGTTTTCTTTTTAGTTTTTTGTTCTTTTGTCTGTTTCTTTTCACTTTCAATGAGGACATTGTGAAATTTAGGTATGGGGGTGGGGAAACTTTGAAAAGAAATTTAAAAACAATTGAAAATTTCAAAATCCTTAAAAAAAAATAAAATAAAAAATTTGGAAAAATCCAAAAAGATTTTTGTTTTTTTTTTTGGGAACCTTTGTACTTTTCTAATCAACTTAAATCCCCTATGCTTTGATTGTTAGCTTGTATGGAAGCATGATGTGCATGTTAGGTCTGCATCCTCGGTGTGTCATTCTTAGCCCTAATTCTAACCCCAGTTGTTCATTATCATTGTGTAATCCAATCCCTATTTATATCTTAAGGTCTTAGTTTTCCATGATTGGCTGTCCCGCTCGTTTTTGACACAATTACTTTGTTTTTTTTGAAAAAAAATGAAAAAAACAGAAAAAAAAACTGAAAAAAAAGAAAAGAAAGAAAGAGAAATGAAATAAAATTGGAATGACAAGTTACCCTTTGAGGCACGTGTTACTGGATGTTACCCTTTGAGGCAATACTGCTACTGGGAAAGCTTACTTCCTATTTTAATAAATCAATAATGTAGTTTGTGTCAGTCAAGTGAGATTGAGTTTGATTTTGGCAGACTTAAGCCTTAGAATGATAGTACACTTTCACACGAGCACTAGGATGGATTCCAAGTCATGATGTGCTGTGGGGTGAAAAGTTAGTGCTTTGATGTCATTCATGGGGTAGAGAGCCTTCATGTGTACATTTTGTTTATATGCAGGTCAATATCTTTGCTACATGGGTGATTTAATTGATTAGAATGTGTATATATCTTTCTCCAGTTTTGTGCATATTAATTTTTAAAAAAGAAAACCCAAAAAGATTTTTGAGTTTTTATTTATGTTTTCTTTTATAGATTTTATAGGTATCTTCTGCAAACTATCATGAGACATTCCTCATCCACTAGGGGTAACCTAGGGGTTCAAAGGGCTTGTTATACGTGTTAAGTGCAATTGTGATTCCTACGAAAGTGAGTTAGGATTTAATTTTTCTTTTTTTAGGATTTTTCGTTTTGTGTTACTCGAGGACGAGCAAAACTTAGGTGTGGGGGGTATTTGTTCAACCTGAAATTATGATATTTTATACCCTTTACTATCTAATATTTGCGCTAAAATAAATGATTAAATTAGAATTTTAATAATATTTTTATTTATTTTGTAGGAATTGAAAATGCCTTGAAGAAAATAAATAAATTCACTCAAACAAGTGCTAGAGTTGGATCACATTGAAGCATACAAGAATGAAAATAAACATGAAGCCGAAGCCCAGTTTCTAGGCCCAACTGATCTTATGAACTAAACCTAGCTTCTTTTTCCTCCTCATTCATGCGTGGGCCTGGGCTTCGTTTAGTTCCCAGTCTGCAAACCAGCCTAGCGTTCCACCCATCTTTTCTTTGTCTTTTCCCTCTCTTCCTCTCACGCGTGGGCCAAGCCCACTTTGGTGCCCAGCAGCAGCCGAGGCCCAGTTCCTCTCTTCTCTTTCTCTTGCCCAGCTCGGTCTCTCTCTTCTCACTTAAAAATCACGTGTTGGGCACATGCTCATGACCTATCTTCTTCCCCCCTCCATCTTTCCCCTGCCTTCTTCATGCCATCATGCGACCCAGACCGAAAAGAACAGAGCACGACCTGCTGCCCCTTTAGCGTCCTCCACCATAACCATCCTGAATCTCTCTCTTCCCTCTCTTCATCTTCTTCTTCCATTTTAGCCCAGCAAAACCCAAAAAAAAAAAACAATAGAGGCAACGAGCAGAACAGGGCCCCTTCGTTTCCCATGCCCAACAATTTCTTCTTCTCTTTCATCTATCATTATCTATCATTGTCACCATTAAAAATTGAACGGTTACAAGGAGTAAAGAAGGCAACCAAAGAGGATGGGAGTGACATTTTTGGAGGCTTCAAATCGGGGTCAAAATAGAGGAGTTCGAGTAGAGAGTAGGAGTAGTATTAGAATTTCTTTCCTCCAGTTTCAGTTTTCGTTTTTTGGTGTTTTCGGATCCTGTTTACAAATTTACAAATTGCTATTATTGAATTTGTGTTCATTGAATTCGAGTTAAGGTTTCTGATTTGGCTGGAATAGTTCCGAGTAGGGTTCGAATTAATGTGATTCGTGAATGAGATTGATTCAGTTTAGTGGTGCTTAGTTGTGGCGATGTGAAAGTTCTTGGTTGCACGATTATTGCTCTCATTCAGACCCTATTATTGCCATGTTGTCTTGCTTCTGATCTGGAGTTATGGTCAGTAGATTTTGGGCTCGATTACTCTGTTTCATGCTTGTGTTCACTTTCCCTCTGTTTCATTTAGTCAAGATCAAAGAAAAGTTATAGTTGAGTGTTGGTGGGCTAAAATTGTTCGCAGATTGGTGCTTGATCATGTTTTGGTCTTTGCAAATTAAAGTTCACAAACATGAATTAGTATTGTTTGTTTAGTCTTAAATTAGTTTAGAGTTTTTGGTAACCAAATTTTAACAACTACCGCTGAGGACGACATCCGTAATTGCCACAACGAAAACCGTGCGCTTGCTGAAATTCACAACACTATTTAGCCAAGTGACTAGGGATCAACCAGCAAACCACCAAGCAACAATGAAGTTTGTCAACTCTTTAATCCCCAACAATTCAATGAACATACCCTATGAATGAAATAGGAAATGAGTTGACAAAGAAAGGAACTCAAGCAATTTACATGTCCATTGCCATTTATTTAGGGCTTTTTTTGCTTGTCTTACTTTTTCCCTTTATTTTCTCTTTTTTTAACATGATTTTTCTCTTTTTTCCGCCTATTTTTTCTTTGGGAAATGAAATGAAAAATTCAATCAGTGAAAGGCATAGGAACTCAAATTATCAAATCATAGTCTAATACATATATACACAACCCAAATAATAGGGAAACAGTACTGAATGCTTAATATCATCAATCTCTCAATAGACCAAGATACCAAAGCCACCTTGAACTCAATTATCTCTAAACCACCCAATACAAAGAGGAAGTGATGCTCCATAGACTTGGCTTAAATATTAGGAAAATGTGTTTGGCTAAGGGCTAATATGAAGTGTTCTCAGCAAAGACGGATATATGCTCAAGAGGGCTAGCAAAAGGGAAAAACATGTAACATAACGATAGGCTATTTGGCTATGTTGTTAAAAGTTCCAAAGAAAGAATGCTTGTATCATATTATCAACTATGCACATGCTAATGTGGTTTTGAACAAGAGTCTAGGCAAGTTCTAGAAATACAACATGGAAGAGTCACACACACAAAAGAACATGAGACTGAATGTAATGATTAGCCCAAAGAAGGCTCAAAGTCATTCTCGGACATTTATCAAAGTCGCAATTAGCTCACAAAACCACTATCATGTACCAACCTAGTGCTAAAGACTCTAAGGGGTAGCAAAATTCTCAAACAAGACAAGAATCCAAACAAGAAATATTTATAAAACCTTCACAAATTTTAATGCCAAAAGGGATTACACATCAAACATTTGTCAAGTCATGAAGACTATTTTGCCTAGTGCAAGCATCATTGGAGGGCATTTCAAACCAATCTGCGCCATCCCGACGTGCAATCCTATATATATCTAAAATACAACACACCATTGCAAAAGAAAGGAAGCCTAAAGCTATATGCTCTAACTAGTATACAAACTAAAAACCAAAATGGAAAACATGAAACTACCCTTCCCCATAATGAGATAAAGCAATATTATTGAAAAAAAGTAAGAGAAGGGAAATGAAACAAAACATAACGATCTCACTAGGTTAGGTGCTTAGTGCACCTAAGCTAAGGCCTCATTGAAAACGGGCCAAATGGAGCATCAACCACTCCATTATAACTTCATGACACGACCCACCAAATTAGACATAGTCAAAACACACAAGAGCTTATCAAACTCCTGGGAGCAAAATTTAGAAAACACAAGGTAAGAGGCAATAACCAGAATCACACTAAATACAATCAGTGTCCTCTTAACCTTGTCAACGCCCATAGAAAAATTATAGGAAGGATTAAAGAATGTAGTCCACATGACTTTCCTAGGGAATCCTCTAGGCATACACAATAAGGGTCAATCGAGGGATCATACCCTCTAAAGTAACTTGGGGACACTTAATCATCAACATTCCCACCAAGCATATCAAACACGTTATCCTTATAGCCCAAGTCAACATTATCATCATAAATCATAGGATTACTAATGGGCACATCAATGTAATACTCGGGGGATAGAGAGGGTAATAAACAAATAGGTGAAGCATGGGAATGGTCAAGGGGATTAGTGAGAACATTAGCACAACCAAGGCTAGGAGACTCCTCATGCATAAACACATCACGTGACCCCTCCAAAGGAGTCTTATTTAGATCATACACCTCATCCAAAGTATCCTCTGACTCAAAACATTCATCAACAACGCTAAACCTATCAACTACCCCCAAAAGGTTTACCTACCTCGAGCCCCATGCATTGAGCTAAAGGGAAGGATGAATCAGGTAAGGTTAGGATGACATCAATGTTATCCCTGGGTGATGCAAAGTCAGGTTGAGCATAGGATGCACAATAAGGATAGAACGCACATCATGGTCAATAGAATTCTACAAATCACACCGAAAAGGCGCATCATAAGATCTAGCATAGAATCTATAAGGATTAGGAATTGAATATATAGAAATAAGACTAGCCTTCTCAAATTCAAATGAATCCCAAGCAATCCACTTAAGCAAATACCATGCCGTATCAATATTTTTAGCAAGAAAAACCCAAAACTCTAAAAAAGTTCAGGTTTTACTATTCTCATCCTCATCAACAATGTCTAAAATTTTCCATTTACCAACACAATAACCACATTGAGCAAGAAAGACAATTAATCGCTTAAAATACCTCGAAAATAATTCATGGTCGAATTGCGGAAAATGGAAAATTACCATTGTTTTTTCTTCCTCAAATTTTTTATTTTTTATTTTCATTTTTTTGTGTGTTTTTTTTTTCAAGAAAAACAAAACGCTAGTCAAACCTACTGAGAAAAACCAAATATTTGAAGCTAGTCCCTGGCAACGGCGCCAAAAAACTTGACAAGGCCGCAAGCATACGATGGAGTTGTAGCAAATCAAGGTCTTCTTCCACATAGACTAACTTGATCTATTAGGCATTATCCCCTTAAGATAGGCTAAGCAGATCAATATTTGATATTCAAATTAAACTAATCAACTATCTAATCTAACGAATAAATAATCCTGGAATTCAGCAAAACAAGCAATCACCTGATCTACGCACTAATCAAGCACTTCTTCCTCAATTGATTATTTTAAAACCGACAATCGAACTATCATAGCCCTCCTTCAAGGTGAAGTGAAATGCCTAAATCCAACCAATTACCATTTCTCAAGGGCTCTTGATTTTTTTAGGTTCATTAAGCATACAGTTATCAAATTTGTGATATCTCAATTGGTGTGACTTTCTCAACGCTCCACACAATAAAATTAAATCTTAGGGTTCTAGTGTTGAATTTCACTTTTCAATTCTTCATCCAATACCAAATACATGCAAGAAAGTGATCAAATTCATTAAAAGACAATAAACCTCTAAGATTCGATAAAAACAATCGAATAATTCGAAAATACTCAAAGAGATGAATATCAAATCGAGAAATTAACTATTATTTGCATAAATCCAAAATCAAAACAACAAAATAATAATAAAAATTACAAAACATACGTCTAAAATGAGAGAAGAGAAGAGAAGAGAAAAGAAATACTCAGCAAGATTGCGCTTGAACCATCGTTGCAAACCTAGGATGAAATCATTGCAAATCTTCACTTCAATTCACTCTTTCTTCCTCTAATATAATCTCAATCTTAATATATATGATGGATGTTGAAGAGTGGAATGGAGTGGTGATGAATAAAGCAGTAAGATGGCTTTTTATGGAGGAAATGAAGTCTGTAAAATCACCACAAGCATGAAACACGAATAGCCACAAAGAAAATTAGCAAGCTCGGGGGAATAGGGCTGGCCACAGTTAGTCCGTGGAGACCACCAGGGACTGTGGCCCCCACCATGGACAGACGATGGGGCCCTCTATCCTAGTAGCTCTCCCTCATTTGACTTGCTATTTCTCTTGGATCTCTCTGGATCGTGGTTCTGGCCATAATTTGACTGTGTTGGGTGTCTTTGGACCTCTTTTGCTATCTACTTGGATCATTAACGCCTCAAAAATCCTCATTCTACTCACATAACTTGGCTCACAAAGTCAAAATTTGCAAAATCTCTCAAAACAAGTGAAACCAAGCGTAATAGTAGGAATAACGACACAAATCATAGAATTAAGCATATTAATCCCCTAACATGACTTGTAAACACTCATAAAATCCTATGCAAATATGACATCCATTAGATAGTGATATAATAGTCTTGCTAGACAATTAGAGCATAAAAAAAGCACTCAAGGAGCATTATGAAATTCATCATATCAATCTCAATATTCATAGGCTGGTCTCCTTCATCACAACACCTCCCCAATTTACAACTCGGATTCATATCAGTTTTAACCCAAAACTCGTACAATCCACTTTCTTCTCCAAAACACCACAAATCGCACAAATGTACTGAATAATTCTAAAACTCATTCATGGCCAAACTTAGGAAAAATTTGGAAATTAACACCTCCCTCTCCTTTGTGACTGTCTCGAGCGTCGTCTCTTTCCTAGCATTGCTACACCACTGAATTGCCGATGCCATATGTTAGGAGCCATCGCCAAAACAGCTTGTGCGACCTCCAGTGCCCACTACGTCTCTTTCTTTCTCTCTCTCTCTCTCTCTCTCTCTCTCTCTCTCTCTCTCTCGTGCTTTACTACGTTGGGGTATGCTCGCCCCTGCTCACCGCAGCTATGTGGGCCACTGAGTGACCATTGCATGCACCGACCCCTATAGCTATTACCATGCCTGCTACCGCTAGGCGCTCTCTGTCTTTTGAGGATCGAAGGAGGAAAGGAGAAGTAGCTTGGTCCGTTCGTGAAGAGATAGGGGTTTCGATCCCCTTTTCTATAATTTTTTTTTGCTTTTTTTGGGTAACTAATTCAACTTAAAGATAATTTGGGGTCTAAAAACCAAGCCCGCTTTGCTAATATCGCATGATGCCTTCGACCAAATTTTAACTAAACCTATGAATTCCACAAAATCACAAAATAAATTGAGAAGCAACCAAAACAATCCACATAAATTAATAAATTCAACTAACACATAAAATTTAGTCTCATACAGCTAATATCTATAGCGCAACTAATAAGATTAGTACTCTTGGTAATTAACTGTAACCTAAATTTTTGGACTATTACACCCCCTTTAAAAGAATTTTGTCCTCAAAATTCCATGCCTAAGGTAACGGTAAAATTTAAGGCATATTTACCCGTGGCACATATCATTTAAGCTACATAGATGAACAAAAGAATTGAGCCCTCAGGGTAGAAATAGATAAATATTACAAAAGAGCAAATGAAGTTTATAGTATCCAGTCTCCACCAAGCTAATCTCCTTTAACTCTCTTCTCACTCTATTAAGGCACCGAAGGCAACTCGTGTAGAAGAGCGCCACAAAGCTGACTTGGATAACCATATCCAAACTTATTTTAAAGCGAATACATACTTTCAGTCTTATGTATAAGAAACATAAGCCCATATCTAAAGATTTTCCACATTTAAATGGGGTGGTCAAAGACGTGCCAGTTCAATCAACTAAATCAATCTCATTTGACAGCAGAGTAATTAGAAAAAATTGCTCCGAAGTGCCTATTATTTTGCTGAATCTATTTTCAGGGACCTGTGTTCTCAAAATAGATTATCAGATCTCTTTTATTTTGTAGAAACTATTTTAAGGGCCTCATTTACTATTTGAGTTTTCTTTCTAACCCTTAAAAGTTATCATATTTGCATTTTAGCTCAGATCCTTAAAATTGAAAATTGTGTTTGTGGTTTTTTGCTCATTAATAGAATTCGACGTTCTCTTTCATATGGTATTAGAGCCACGTGACCAAAAATAATTAAGATTATTAAGCTAATTAATGATTAATCACTACAAAAAATAATGCGTCATCCCACATTTGTATCACCACACTTAATTAAAGTGTGGGGAGAAAAATGATAAGATTTGGTAGTTTTCTTGATTCCACATTTAATAAGTGTGGATAAAATTTCTATACTGATTGAGTGTGAGGACTTAAAACGAGCTTTTAAAATTACTTTTTATTATATTATTGAGGTAATTTGTATAAAATATTTCAATATTTATATCTAAATATATTACCCAAAGGAATAAAACTACCAATCAAAAAAATACACAAATATCTAATGTTTGTGCCAAAAATTTAATATTTTTACAATACCATTTTATCTAATTTATGCTCGTAATAATTGTTATTTTAAATTTTTATTTGGTTTTGTTTGATTTTATTGGTGTTGAATGAATTAGAAAAAAGCAAGGCAAAAACCCAAAAAGAAAAATAAAAATCCTACATCTACCTCATCCACGCGTGCTGAACACGTGACCCTTAACCCTTCCCCTAATTTCTCCTCCTCTCTCCTCTCGGATCGAGATACACTCGATACCCCCCATTCACAGCACCATGGTCTTCAGCCTCATCTCACTTCATCTCTCTAACTCATCACTCTCTCTCTCTCAAACTCAAAGCGCAGCACAACACTGTCAGCCTCATCCACCACCCTCAACCACAGCCAGCAGATAATCAAAATCCACCGTCCACAATGGCTTAGATCGATGACCGAGAATAGGAGGGTTCAGGTATAAATCAAGCCAGTGGCGCAACGAGGTATCAATCTAGGTTTAGTTTAAGTTTCGTAGGTTTAATTTCAAGGTTCTAGGTTTAGTTAGTTTCAATTTCAGTCTTAGTAATTTAGGGCTTTGATTTTTTGTTGAATTCCAAGTTTTCATGCCTAGTTTAATTTGCGAACTTTGGACTTGATTTTGAGCCTTTGAATGTCATGTAATCGGTGCGATTGTGGCAATTCTAAGATATATTCGAAATGGTTGGTTGAGATCTCAAGAGTTGGTCTTGATTTGAGGTTGGTTGAGATCCCGGTTCAAGGCCCTCTTTTTGCTCTACTCACGGTTCTACGCCTTCTTCCCCATTGCTTTGTTTGGTATTTTGATTTTTCGTGGTTTGACAGTGATGGATGTGGGCTCCTGCTTTATCTAAATGATTGAGTGGAATTGATCATGAATGTGTCTGAAGTGTACCTATAATTGAAAATAGTCTTGATTGGGATAGTGTTTCTCTAGGTTTCTGTCTGTGATAGGGAATCTGTATCTGTAGCCACATTGCCTTTGATTGACAAAGTTTTAGATTTGTAGTTTATTCTGGTAGTTCAAGGCTGGATAGAGGGTTGGAGACTTTTCCTTTAGTGCTACTGAACTTATTATCCATCAAAGCTATATGTCTTCTGGGACCAACTTTTCGTGCCTAACAGTTGACTATGCTGATTGTCCTTGTGGTCTTGCCTAGGGATTCATGAGCCATGTTTGGGTTGTCTACAAGTAGGGCTTTTGTGGAGTTGTCTTCCAAGTAGGAAAATTCCCTAAAAATTGGTGAGTTTGGGCTCTTTCTCAATCTCATCTAAGTCAGATTTGGTTATTGTTTCGATTCAGCTACAATTGCATTTCTATACCCATGTTTTTCATGATTCCTTACTATGGTTGGATATTGTGGCTGAATAGTCTAATTGATTTTTAAGGGCTTAGAATGGAAAGAAAAAGTAGAAAATCTGGAACTTTAACTTCAACAATGTTACAAGGCTCAATCTAGACTGTCAGAGCAGCTCGTAGTTGAAGTTGCCGAGTGCCGAGCTGCAAAAGCTTTAATCCAAGAAAAATAAAGTACTATAAATGAGTTGCACGAAGAGGTCACTCAACTCAGGTTAGCCTCTTGTGCCAAAATACTAACACAATCAATTGTTGGTTACTCATTTTATGCTACTAAAAGTCTTGCGAAGCTATTCTAAGAGTCTTGTGGGCAACTCATGGTAAATTAGTTCTTATTTTTCTGTTAATTAATATTAAGATTTGAAGTTCAAAAATTTGAAGAGTAGAGTGGCCAAAATACACAAGTATGATCCCAATGTTGATGTTAGACCATGAAAGCCAATATGCCAGATGATCATAAAAATGGAATTGTGCTCTTTCTGTGGCATGCATTAGGTCGCGATGAGGTTACTACATAATGTCACATTGGGTTGCTATTATTTAACTAGTCAGAGCCTTTTCAAAGGGTTTTTGTGAAATGTCCTGGCTAGAATTTCCAATGAAGTTTCAATAACTAAATTTACGCTGACGTGTTTGTGGTTGTGGCTATGCAGCATTGCGTGCGAAAGTTCACGACATACATAGTGAATCTCATGAAGCAGGAGAGGCTTTTTGCATCACAAGGAGGTCCTATCATCTTGGCCCAGGTACTTGCTGCTACCCGGATGTCATTTTTGGAATAGAATCTTGTTGAAGTTGATGTTCTTTTACAACCAAAAAACTTGCAAAATCTATGTACTATACAGTGAAACCTCTATGCGGTCACATTCACACAATGGTTTGGGAAAGTCGTACAGATTGGGGAGGTATATTCTGATTTAGAGAAGGAAGTAGACTTTAAGTGTCTATCTGATGTAAATCTCCTAGCATTAGGTTGCTATGAGGCTTTCTAATCTTGGTTTTGTGTAATTACTTTACATGGTTTACTCTGTCTTGTAGCAGAGTTCTTTTCATTTTTTTCATTCTATTGTATGCATTACTCTTCCTTGGTCTCTATTGGTTGTGATCCTCATTTTAATATTTTTTTATTGGCATATGCTTTTGTTGTATTCATATCTTTCTGATGTCCAAGTTCTTTCCTTTCTAGATAGAAAATGAATATGGGTACTATGAACAATCCTATGGAGATGCAAGGAAAAGATATGCATTGTGGGTTGCCAAGATGGCCTTTTCTCAGAACATAAGTGTGCCTTGGATAATGTGCCAGTAGTGGGATGTTCCTGCTAATGTGGTGAGAACCTCTGGATTCTGGAATATGGAAACCAAACAGCTTTTGTGAGTTAGGATATGGGTTTTCATGGTTTCATGAACTCAAGTTTCTTGCACATACTTTTACTAACATTCTGAGGCTGCTAACAGTTTATCTGGTATTTTTCAAAAAATTGGGGAGGCAGGAAAATTTCTGGAGTTGAAAATTTTGGTGTCTCCTTTTCTTTTACTAAGGTTTCGTTTCTGATGCAGTATCATGGTGGGATAAATTTTGGCCGCACCGCAGGAGGTCCTTTTATTACAACAAGTTACGATTATTATGCACCAATAGATGAATATGGTAATCACTCCATTTTGCCACAAACTTATATACTCTAATATTCAAGTCTTCAGCCCTTCTGTTGGAACCCATGCAAATTATAAAAATAAGGACAGAGGAAACTGCTTTGTACATGCTGTTTGTTCTAATGATCTTTTCCCATTTCTTCTTTAGGCTTACCGAGGTTCTCCAAGTGGGGATATCTCAAGGAACTTCATAGAGCAATTAGATTATGCGAGAAGGGATTACTGGGTGGACAGCGTACTAATTTGTCTCTTGGTCATCTTCTGGAGGTAACTATTGGTACAAATCATTGTTTAAATTTGGTGTTGAAATTGCTCATCTTAATTTTGCATCAACAACTACTGTCAAAAGACGAAATTCCTTAGTTTTGTGATTGTCTTGACATGCTGATTACTTAACTATTAATTTTCTTCCAAAAACTAATTTATGATATTGCTAGTGTTACATGAAATGCTTTTCTACCTACTGTTCTAACCACTTACGAGAACATGGTTTGATCCAATTACTACAGTAATTTCACAACTTGTTCAAACTAACGCCAAAGAAAAAAATGATCCAATTACTACATATAGTTCTATTATTGATTGAACTCGATTGTGGTTCTATTCTTGGTTCAACTCTGTTGCGGTTTCATAGTTGGTTGAACTCTGTTGTGCGTCGTTGTGCGTCTTCAAACTTGATTCTGTCGAGTCTGCGTCTTAGTTAATATCATTGGTTATCTTTTTTAATAATTCATTTTTTTGTGTATTTCAATTGTCTAATAGGTTGCATTTCTGGAGCTAACATCTTTCTGTGAAGAAAACAAATATGATTTTTTTACATATATTCTTAGATGTTAGGCATGTTTTCAAAGTATAGCTTTAGGTAGTATATAGAGCAATAAAATGTTCAATCAACTACCTACAACAAAAAAATTCGCAAGATGGATTCAAAACAATGCAAGGATATTTAGTTTTGATTACCTTAGTCATTGTTATTGTGTCTACAATTAATTTTCTTCAGGTACTATGTGTAATTTATTTAATTGATGTTTGATCTATTTTAATTTGTTGGTTTGTTAATTTTATTCATTTATGTAGGATGATGTGTGCTGGTAATTAGCATAAAACTTGTTAATTAAAAAAAGAATAATTGTACACAATTGTTCTGTTTTTAACTTAATAAGTTTTATATTAATTACCAATATTTTTTTAAAAAAACTAAAATGATACTAGTAACACTTTTAAGTGTGGGGGAAATGATGACTTCTTGCATCCTCTAGAGTGGGCATAGTATAAAATGACCACACAAAAATTGCGGGTAATCAGTACTTACTCCGCATTTATAAGTGTGGGAAATATAGTTCTACTCGCATTTCCATTAAGTGTGGAGAACACTTCCACACTCTTAACTTCCCCACATTTAGCCTAAGTGTGGGCATATGCTATTTCTACACTTATAATTATGGTTATTAGCAAAATTAAATGTGGAGGGAATCAACCTTTTTTGTAGTGTAATTAAGCGAATTAATTGTGATTAATGCTTGAATCATTACGTGCGTATCCTGGTCCTAATTATTCCTACATTGTTCACTGACTAGAAGGTAATACCTCATTAGCATCTCAATTAAACTATATCACGGATAAAGTTTTAGAATTAAAAGCAGAATTAGCTAAAATTAAGATTGAACTCAAAGAGCTTAAGAATCAATAAACTATAGTCCATCTTTCTCTTGTTAACGAAGTTAGACATAACGAACAAGCTACTCTTAGTATTAGTACCCCTTTTCAGTATAAATATCGTTTCCAAAACCCAAAAACCAAGATTCCATTTCCTTTGCAAGAGATAAAAATCTAAAAAGAAGTAGGAGAACAATCTGGTGAAAAATCGACTAAAAAGAAAGAAAAACAAGATGGAGTATGAAAAATATACTCTTGAAGAGCTACAAAAGATATTTGAGAAGGAACAAAATTCAAAATAATTAAACAAAATCATGATCACCATTAGCCATAAACATGATGTTTTATCTGATGAAAATGAAGAGACTAATAATGTCCAATTAGAAGAAGAAATACATCAGCAGATGAACCTTCTTAAGCTTGATGATCTTAATACATTACCTTCAAAAGAAATTAGCAGAAAGTTAGATAAAAAATATAGAAAGATGACTGTTGAAGATGGGATTAATGAAATTGGAAAAGAGATCGACTTACATGAAACAGAGACTAATCTCGTTAAAAATGTTATTCCTAATCCTGAAGAATTTGGTGAACCTTCTAGAAGAAATACTAATTTCTTAAGACCTAGGTACGTCCCAACAAGACGTACAAGCAATTTTTGCTTTGGGTTCATCCCAAGGAAAACCACAACTTTTGAAGAAATTGGCCTTACACCAATTAGTTAAATAGGATATATCTTAAACATTGGTGAAGCTCGTAATAGAGAAGAGATATTTGAGCACTGGAAAAGGAAAATGAATAGTGTCCTAAACCTAAACACTACATGGACTGTGGCAAATTTCCTAATTTACATCGAACATAGCTTTTTTGGCACTGTAGCTGACTGGTGTGATTCGTTAACTGAAGAAGGTAAAAATACACTATGAATGATGGCAACATCAGTTGCAATGTTCAAAAATCTATGTAAAGAAATTAAAACCGATTTCATCAGAGCTAAACTTGATTTCAAAGAAAAAGTGAGAGAATGACAAAGAAAGATTAATAACATAGAATTATGAGATATGAGATATCTGGAAAGTTATATTGCTGAATTTAGTCAATATTATTACAAAATTAGGCATAATGAAACCAATCTTGGTATGTTCTATGATAAATTGCCATATCCTATAAGTTCCATAATAAATGAAACTACATTGCATATCTTGAGCGAGCAAATGTCATTGATATCCTTAGTTCTAGAATGTCTTATCTATGAAAATGAGTCAATGAACAATGTCTTGATCTCCAAAAGAGAAAGGAAATTAAGAAGCAATTCCTAACTTATTGGGATTCACCTCACCAATAGGGAAAAGAACCTGAGAGAAGACGAAAAAAAAAGTTTTATAAGAAAAAGAACTTTAATAAACAAAGGGGTGAGAAATATAGGAGAAAATATTGTAACAAGCCAAGTCTTAAAAAACGTAGATTTTTTAGGAAAGCAGCTTATTGTTTTGTAGGGAAAAACAATTGTAAATGCTGGACATGCGGAGAAGTAAGACATTATGCTACTGAATGTAAAAATAAGAAGAATAACAAACTGATTGAAACCTTGGGAAGCCTAGATTATATTGAGCTTAGTGAAGATGAGACATTAAACCTAGCCCTAAGTAACAAGAAAGGAATTGTTGAAATTATATTGGACAATGAATATGAAGAAAGTGATTATGAAGAAACAAGTCATATGATGGAAAATAGCTCGTTATCCTTGGTGATTTTCAAGGAGAAGAGTTTGTTGTAGACAATGATCATGAAGAAGTCAAAAGGGATTGGGTTCTTTCCATAATCGAAAAGGACATGATCTATAAAAAAATCATTTTTCAATTAAAAAGTAAATACGTATGTGAAATGATGGAAGGAGATCTTGAGATAAAGGATTGTGAGTATGATATTGGGGAAGTTAATATGATCAATTAGGAGAATATCCTTAAGCATAACAAAGATAGAAAGTATAGGTATATCCATGTTGGAAGCGTCCAAGTTCAAATCATTCCATTACAATATTATGGTAAAGATACTGATCTTTACGCTTTACTCTGTGATATTAGGCACACCAAATTTAATAATCAGATCATAATAGGGATAAAAACCAATTTATGTAATGGGTCCGTGGGATTCAATTGCCGACCAAGATATTATGTGAGTCTAAAAGATGAATTTGCTAAAAAATTCTTATCCCTTAAGATAAAAACAATTGGGATGGACATGAAAAGAGGAGGATATCCTTTAAGAATATTCTGGAAAATCATCTACAAATTAGATAATACTATAGACCCCAAGACTAAGGTGACAATGATAGAAGCATAAAAATTTCAAAGTCGTACCCCTATGCAAAAGATCCAAAGAACTAAGTCTAACCCTGAAGATATAAAAATCGATTATTCATGGATATCTAGTTTTGCCAACCCGACAAAAATTAATCAGAAAAATGTAGTAAAAATTGATGAGGAGGGCAAAATCACCATTAAACCCAAATTATTAAGAAGAATGAGTACGAGATCAGATTGGGGAGAAGGATCTTCATCTGCTCAAAAAGAGCTTAAGGAAGATGATACAATTAGCATGACCAGTGAAATGAGTAGAATGAGTTTTGAGGCTGCAAGACCCAGTGTAGATCAAATTATAAGGCTAGATAGGGTACAAGACTAGAACTGTTAGTGAATCCATCTATGAGGATGAATTAGTCAAAAATATGACTATGGAAATATGCTATGAAACTACCAATACAAACCCTAATAGCATCTATATCCCAATAAAGGTATGTTTAGAAGGATATAATAGATATGAATTATGTGCTTACATAGATAGTGGTTGTTCTGTATGCTTTGAAAAAAGATCATTATTTTTTGAATTTATGTGAAAAAGAGCTAAAAATCCTTTACAAGTAAGGATAGCTGATAATAGTGTTATGAGTCACAATGAAGCCATAGAAGGGTTATCCATAGAATTAGGAGGAGTGCAATGCATTATACCAGTTCTATGAGCTACTGATCAACCTTCTCATGATATGATTGTTGAAAATAATTTTCAAAGATTATATTCTCCATGCACCCAGACCATAAACCAAATAATATTTATAATTAATGGTCAGTTAGTTCCTATTGAAAAATTAAGTAAGGCTTACACTCATCAAAAAATTAAATTTACACGCAGCTAGCGTGGAGAGAAGGTAATGCCTGCACAACGAGAAATATGTCAATCTCATTATTTGAGTTATCTGTTAAAGAGCAGATTGTTGAACAACAAGAAAAATTATACAATGAACTCTACTCTGACAATCCTCTAAAATTTTGAGATAAAGACAAAACTTTTGCTAAAATCACTCCATTAAATCCCAACACCATCATTCAGGTGAAACAAATGGTGTATACACACCAGGACATTCAAGAATTTAATAGACAAATTAAAGAACTTCTGGATAAAGGATTGATTAGAAATAGTAAGAGTCCTTACACTAGTCCCGCTTTCAAGGTAAGAAATCATGCTGAAGAAAAAAGAGGAAAAGCTAGGATGGTAATCAATTATAAAAAGCTTAATGATAATATTGTCTTTGTTGGTTGCTATATTCCTAACAAAACAGTCCTTTTCAGCAGAATTCAAGTAGCCTCTTGGTTCTTGAAAATGGATTGCAAAAGCGGTTATTGGCAGATAAAAATGGATGAGGAAAGTATTCCTTTAACTGCATTTAGTGCCCCACAAGGACATTATGAATGGATAGTAATGCCATTTGGTCTCAAAAATGCACCTCAAATATTCCAGAGAAGAATGGATAACATCTTCAAAGACCATAATCATTGCTGTTTAGTTTACATCGATGATATGCTCGTCATTTCCAAAGCCATAGAACAGCACAAAGATGATGTCTTGGCTGTCACCTAAAGATGCATTGATCATTGTATTATACTCGAAAAAAACAAGTGTATTTATATTGAACAAGAAATTGAGTTCTTAGGTCTAGAGATAAAAGCTGGACAAATTATTCTACAAAAGCATATTTTAGAAAAAATAGAAAATTTTTACGAAAAGGTTGACTATAGGAAGCAATTGGAAAGGTTTCTTGGATGCCTTACCTACACTTCATATTTCATTAAAGATTTGGCTAAACTAAGAAAACCGTTACAACAAAAACTCAAGAAAGATGTGATGTGGACATGGACTACCAATGATTCAAAGATTGTCCAAAGCTTCAAAAAGGTGTGTAAAAATCTTCATGTTCATAATTTACCACATAAAAGAGGTGATTTAATTCTTGAGAGAGATGCCAGCAATGAACACTGAAGTGCGGTACTCAACATCAAAGAAGGAGAAAAGCTTTGCAAATATTGCAGTGGAAGCTTTGATAAAGTAGAATGCAACTATCTCACAATGGAAAAGGAAATCCTTGTAGTTATAAGGGGAATTGAAACATTCTTAATATTTTTAACCCCAAAACCTTTTCTTATTCGAACTGATTGCAAACGAATACTTGGTTTTGTGAAAAAGAATTTATCAAATACGTAAGTGCAAGGGTGACTCCTGCGTTGGCAATTATGGCTTAACTAATTTTCCTTCTCTATTGAATATATACAGGGATCAAAGAATTCTCTGGCAGACAATTTAACTTGAGAACTCGCCAATAGTGGTCATCAAAGCCGACCTCCTGTCAGAAAAAGAGAAAATCCTTAATGAAATGTCGTCTCTACTAGAACGGGTTACGCCTTCTAGTAAAGTCCTTGTTGATAACCTGGAATTCCATACAAAAAGTAGATCACGTTTTGGTCTACTTTCTATTGCCTACCTAATAGGCTAAAGCTTTTCCCTTCTAGTGTTACAAATTAGTTACCTTCAATGTCCTTATGATATCCAAGAAAAAATAAGTTCTCATGTTCGAGAAAAATGGTTCAATAAGTGGTAAGCAGCCTGCATTGATTTTTATCATCATTATTCCTATGATATTTGGGAGTCTTGGAGTACAACGAACTATTTTCCCGACAGATCTGGAGTTGTTGGCATTTGTTTCCTAGCAAATTCATTATCTCCAAATGATCCTGTCTTTGAAGCCTGGAAATATGGGATTGTACTTTACGTCACAGAGGTCCCATATCCAAAATTCCCATTTTTCTCAACCTTAACTAATTTCCAGCAATGTATGTTCAAAAGGATCCATTGGATTCTTACATCTCCTGAGGGTCCAACAAAAATTTCATTTCGCAGATACCTAACTTCAGAGGTTTATAGCACTCTAATTGAATATGAAAATGGAAAAGTCAAACCAACCCATTATCTTGTCCAAATCGTTGATTGCGACGATCTTAATGATCAACGACAAAATTGGATTCATGGAGATCCAGTACATCTAGTTATTGATCCTGCTTTTTCAAGGGCCATTGGATTTTTCAACATTTATCATAGATGTTAGGCATTAATCGAACGAGGAAAAACATTAATACATTTTGGAAACACTATTTTCGCCTATGATAATGAATTCGAGGACTACATGAAGGTTGAAGGAGCAGTATCAGAAGATATTTTTGATTATCGTTTTGATATGGGAGCTGGAAAATTCTTATCAGAAAAAGGAAAAAAATATCTCCTTGAATTATTTGAAGAATGAGATCCAGAGCATCTTAAGCAACTTGAAGAAGATTTTGATGATTATCCAGATAATGATGGTCTGGAAGACATAATTGGAGATGAAGGAATGCAAAATCTCAATAATGATGACTAGTCTTGTCATCACTAAAAGTTTTGAAAAATGGCTGCCCCATTATTATACTATTTCGACAAGTGTCTAGCCTGTAAAATAAAGTGTATACTGTAGAGTTAGTATGTACTGTAGCTATGTGAAAAATCTTTATGTACTGTAGCCATTAGTGCATCCTATGTACCCACATCCCCTCTATAAATACAGAGGTCGAGTGCGAAGAAAGGACACAGACATTTGAGCAATTCTTGAGCAAAAGAAAAGTTAGGATTCTCCATTTCTCTATGACCCATCTCTAATGATCTTAGGTTAAGTTCCTTTTCAAAGCTTTCGATTGTAATATTTCCACTTTCAAGCTTTCAATAAAATAAGTTTACCTTATGTCTTAAATATTATAATTTCTTGATTAAAGTTTCACCGTCCTGGAAAAAGATTAAAAACTTGATTAATGATTATGGTCTGAGGTAGAAAATGAAATAGATTTGTGTTGTGTCTGATCTAAGGAAGGTGGGGTTGAGATTAGAAATCTCTGTAAATCGGAAGCTAGAGGAACGCCGAAGTCCAGCACCGGCTAAGTTTAGGTAAGGGTCAAAACAGTCTAATTAAGTTTTAATTATTTTTTGCTATGCATGGCGGGCCTATAGCCACAGAAATTATAATATATAGGATATAAGTAGTAGATTTTGATAACTAGTACTAGTAAAGTCATTATAAGAAGTTTGATTGGTTTAAACAAGCTTATTTCCTAAAAAACCCCTAAAAACAACTTATTCACACGTTTTTCCTATTCTAGGGACTATTTTGTATTTTCTAAGAAGTCAAGGACTAAGTTGCTAGGAAAGCTGCACCTAGTAACTATCGTAAAAATATTAGCCCCTAATAATAAGTTTACCCAAAATAGTGGGTACCTGAAAATATATTTTCAAAATAGAGGGCCATCGAAATTGTTTCTATATAATAGTAGGTACCTCAGGGTGATAAATTGGAGTGATTGAGACATCATATAGCATCATATAACATCACATTAACGATAGGGACACTCCAAATAAGATCTAAATCCACAATAGCATCAAAGAAAATCAACAACTCAACATCCCTAAGGCAAGAAGAATAAGCAGCATCAACCAATGTCACAGATATATGGTATGCAAACTACTAAGGAAAATACATAGAATTGTCAATTTAGTAAGTGAAGAAACAACTTAAGAAAAAGTGATCTAACATGAGCAAAAACCAATGGGCAAGGGAGGTTCCATGCATCTTTTGCACACGACTTGTCCAAAGGAGTTGGTAAGATTGCTCCGAGATAGAGGTTCGCTTAGCATAAGGTTCTTAGATTCAACCATCCACTTATAGCGTGACTACAAATTCAGCTACTGGGGATAGCTATTCCAGATGGAGGTCGTCACTGAGGAGATTTCTAGTTCTGGTGGTTTACGGAATACAGCATGGTAAGTAGCATAGGCTTAGTAGGGTAGTTACGCGTAGTTTCTGGACCAATGCGTAACATTATACCTACGTTTGCAATTAACAAATTAGAAAACCTATGGTGACGGTGCATAGTTAAAAGGTTCTATTCTAGGATCTCCACATGAAACTCATTGTCTCTAAATCATGGAACATACGAATAGAATGACATGCTCATAGACATTATAAAAAGCTCTGTGAAACTCTATTAGAATATCAAAAGCGTGTACCCCGACACAACTAAGTCACATCATATCGTATACTTTGATAAATCATGTCGACAATCATATTTCGGAGCTCAATTATCAACATAGACTTTGTTATGACCATGTGCACGTCACGCGCATTATCGTGTCTCTTGAAATGCTCATAAGTTACCAAGTAACACTAGAACGTATCGTGTAAAATATAACATATGACAACTTAATCATTTTATGTCATTGCGCCCATATGAACCATGCCAACCATTGACTAACCAAACTTCTTCAATGAGCATAGGGCCAAGAATCCAATTGTAATAATTAGTACATTAGCATGCGATCTTATTAAACATAAAAACTACAAAGGTAAACACAAGAAGGAAAGCCCCTATGGCGACAAGATCATGCTATTGGATCTAAGTGCAACCAACCACATAAGTCAACTAATTTGATGCACTCACCCATACCCAGGATAAGAAAGCAACCACAAAATTTCATTCATTTAGTAATTTATGAAAGAGAACATTTATGATCCTTCATAGCAAATCTAAATGGTCGTATAGGTTTCTATGTGCATCGTATTGCGCATGATGCTACATTAACACTTTGGAGCACAAAAAAATGTCATGACATTATTACATAAGAAGATCCCTTGGCATCCATACGTAAATGCAAACCTAGGAAACCTACGATTAATAGGTAAGTCTTCTATCTCTCCTAGAAGGACTAGAAGCTAGTTGCTAATAACAACTCTGAATGCTTGTGAGGTAGCTCCTAGTTTATGTAACGCCCCGCTCGAAGAGGGCAGGTGCGTCATCGCCGTGGATGTCCAATTTGGAACATGCACAAGGCTCTCTAAACTTCTTAACCTTAATTAACCTATTCATAGGTGATAGCAACGGAAGCTCTTATCGAAATCTAACTAAAGTTCGGGAGGGTCAATCTAAAATATGCATTCCATACATACTTAAACTGTATATATCTGAGCCAAAATACATTCAAAACTGTATTTACTAACATAATCCGTAACATATACATACTACGAGCCCTACAGTTCCAAATAAGTTCTTCAAAAGTGTTTTAGAGCTAGCTAGTTCTCTTAATGCTCATGTGGTCCCTTCTCGCTTTCAAAATCTGAAAAATGGTGAGGTCATGAGCTCCCCGAGCCTAGTGAATAACCCCTACCTTCCCCGTTGTTACACTTTGCACATTAACCGGTTAACACATAATCAGACAGTACGCGTATCTCATGACATATAGACAGAACATATCATATGGCATATAGAAGGCGATACGAGAACATGCATACACTTCAAGAATCAAAACAAACTCATACCGTCCATATCTAATATGTTCACAAATATCACAAACACACACAAACACATTTATGTCATGAAACAGGCAATTAGAGTAGCTTAGTCGTACTTGTTCCATACCAGGTACGATTCAAGGACTCTTGTTTTCACTTAAGTCCCTATACAAACTCTACTATTAGTCTATTCACTAAACTAATCATGATTGTCCCATATCAATCATGTACTTTGGGCTCATAGTCCTCACTAGAGTCCAAAAGAAAACAAAATTTGCTAAGCAACCTAACGGCCCGCCATAACCATAATTGGCGCATACATCAAAACGACTTTATCACAAAAGTTCACATAATAGCCATAAACACATAACATTTGTCTTAAACACATGCTTATCAATCACAAGCTCATAGATATTTTGAATGAACCTTCAAATCCAAATCCAAATCCAAATCTAAAATGCAAAACTAAGACCAAAATTAATTTCATAACTTATCCAAATTTCAGATCCAAATGAAACCCAATTCCATATCACATCCAAAATCCAAATCCAAACCAAAATTCCATAACATATCCAAAGTCCAAATCCAAGCCAAAATCAATTTCACAACACATCACATATCCTTAACTGATTGCAAAACTTTTAGTTTAGGGGAATTCAACTCATGACTCATGAAGAACCATCACAACAAAAGGTCACAAACACATCCCGACGGACCGGGTGATGGCCACTCACGGTACCAACCAAGAACCCAACGCTCTAGAGTGTGTAGATGCCCTCAAATCACAAACTGTGGAGTCACACTCACATCATGGAGAACCAGGGACCCACACAACTCCCAAATAACACAAACTGAGGAGTCAACTACTCACATAGCTACCAAATAACACAAACTGAGGAGTCAATTGGCGGACCGAGCAGTGCCCACTCAAGGTACCAACCAATGACTCACACAGCTCCAAACACAAAGACAACCACTTCTATAGCCATAGCTCTATAACATCATGTAATAGTCTCAAGGCAAGATACAAATATTTTTCCCCAAAAACATAACTTAATGAAATCATAAAATCCATATAATCACATTTTATTTCCTTAAGAAACTCGATTTCTCAACTTTTAACAAAACATAGTCGAAACAGGGCATAATTCCACCCAAAATAATTTCACAAGTTTCCCATACCTCATCACACAATCAAAATTCTTAGGAAGCTCAACAATGGCCTTTTCATATCTAATTTATGGATTAAACATACAAATAATCCATAATTACGCTAAACATGGTACTTTGACTCAAAAATTCATAACTTACAACAAACCCATCCAATCTTCACCAAACTTTGCACTAAGTTAACAAATAACGTATAGAGTCTAACATATAAATTTATTTTTCTCCAGGCCCATGATTCCCGAAAATTCAAACAGTCAGCCAAAATGATAGCATGTATATGAACAAACCCACAACATAAATATCAATCCAAAACACTCCCATAACCCTAAAATCACAAACCACCATAAAAATTTTAGTTGTGGGTTTCTACCAATTGAAATTAAGGTTCGAATCTACTAAATTCGAAAACCTCATATTCAAAGCTTCAATTCGAATGCAATTTTGCAATTTCGAGTAGGAATCTTAAATTTAATCTTCCCCTAATCAATTTTAGGTTGAAGAAGAGCAAAAATTACTCACCAGAATCTTAATCTCCTTCTTCTTCTTCTCCTTCTTCTCTTTCTCTCTGTTTGTGCGTGTGTGGTGAGTGAAATGCAAAGCAGAGAGGGCAAGAGAAAAGCCCAACCCCCCCTTTCTTTTTCACGCACAGAAGAAACAATTCCCCTTCCCTATTTTCGTTTTCTTTTTCCTTTTTGTTTTGGCCCCCTTTTTTTTCGTTTTTTTTGTCTTCTTTTCCATTTATTTTTTTTCCTTTTTCGGTCAACCCCCCCCCTTTTTTTTGAAAACCAAAATCTTAGCAAACCACTAACTCAACTAATTTATTTCCCAAACATAATCATATGAACTTAAATCACACATATATATAGAAATAAAACACTTAAAATACATAAACATAAAACACGCATTCACATATTAATCGAAGTTAGTAACTGAAATTTTTCGGGGCGTTACAGTTTATTTACTATGCAAAATAATTATGAATTTGAAAAATGGCCTTTGAGTAATGACAAGGTTACCAAAACTAAGGTTTGCTTGCAAACTTGTTACATTGATACTTAACTCATTGAGAAGGTAGGCCTCCAACAAGCGGGTAATTACTTTGAGCCTTGCGGGTATGCCTAGATGATATATGCAACACATCAGTCCGATCAGGATTCATGAAAAATTCAAGGACTCAAAGTATGGAGGGGGTTCAACCACCTAAAATAGGGTTCTTGCTTCCCGACTTTTTATTAAAGCTTAGGAAAACACAAACAATGTATATATCATGAAAATATTTCGAACTGTGAGCCAAAGTCAGTACATGCATTCCTGTATTGTTAAAAGATCTCTATATAAATTGGTTGGGCACCCGCTTTGCAATTTATTTAAAATTAAAATAGTGAATAAGATGAATGTAAACTGCAATTGCTAGTTATTATCTGATAGTGAATTCCCCAGATATTGTTACGATCCATGGATAGGTGTACACCTGCCAGGCCGACCAGGGGACCTTACCTGAAGCCGCACGGGTAACTGAAGGTCATTGTCCTACAACTGATAACTGATGGGGTCACTAATTATGTGATAAATCACTGATTAAACTGTTTCATTGATGTACTTACTGAATCATTATAATTTTGAGAAATACATGCTAATTTGTAAAGATATAGGCAATAAACATACCTGAAGTCTTTAAAATGAAATCTCACTCGATCATACTTATTAACAATGGAAAACGATAGACTAGGCCCCGTTTCTGCTTAAGAACTGTAGTTATAGGTAAATGCAGCTAGTAAACAACTTTCACTCCCACAACTTGTAACTTTATGGAAATTGATTAATAAAAAGAGCATCCACAATTCAAACAATTCAATATAAGATAAGTTATACTAAAGTGATTTTGAAAAAAATAAATAAGTTAGGGTCATTGAACTCGAAGTAAAACAAATTGAAGCAAAGTAGGCCAAAATGAAATAATTCAGGTGATAATGAAAGGACTTTAATGGATATAAATGGAATATGGGTTTGTGATGTTTGTGAAATGAATAATAAAAGGTTTAATGTCATGAGGGGTGTTATGAGGTTCATGAAAGCTCATATAGCCCTAGTTTAGCCCGATAAACATCGATCTTGAGTCATTACTCTCCCTACTTCTCAAATTTCCTTGTCATGCCCATGTAACTCGGTTTTCCAACCCATGTGAGCTTCTATACATAATAAAAGTTGTTGAACCCACTAAACTTTGTAATTGCTTTGCAATGTCCATAATTATATGGAAACTCCTAATAATATTTTCAGATGTCACGATTTCTTTCTTCATTGATATTACCGTTTGAAGGTCTCCTTTAGAAAATCCATAACTTTCACCCCTGACCTCCAATTGAGCTATAAAACCCTAATATGAAAACCTTAAGAAGTCCCGCAGCACGTTCATTCATAGTAGAAAAACAAATTACCAAAACATGGCCCCTAAAGTTGAGCTCAAACACAATTGTGCACATCGTCGGTCTGTCCTACACAGTCTTAGCAAAATGACCATAACTTTTTTCAAACAACTCCGAATGAAGTGATTCAAAAGGCATTTGAAAGATAACTCACTGATTATGTCTACCCACCAAAAATTTCAACTTGTGGATGGGCTAAACAGTGCCAGTTTAATCTCAAAAAGATCCTTGTTTCAAGTCTGTTCACAACCCTAATGTTCTTGCTTTCACCATTTTCTTCACATATTTTCCCTATAAAATCACCCTCCAAAATCATTTAATAAAGCCTTGTTCCTTCTCAACACCTTCAAAGCCATATTACTCAAATTTACTCCATAATTATCTTCATCTAATTTTCAATTCTTTTCTTTTCAAAATCACTCAAAACATATCCATAAGCTTATTTATTTGCATAAGTGGGCAATTGGTGAACTTCCATGATCCACCCCTTTTATAAGGATCACACCAAGTCATTTTCCAAGTTAAATGACACATCAAAGATTCTTCTCATCCAGGTACACACAAATAACATGCTTGATGACAAGAGTAAGCTAACCATGCATAATCATTAAAGCCATAGCTTATGAGCAACTTAGTGTAATGCCTCGACCACTTCTCGGGTCACGGACAGTTACCATGAATGACTTCAAGGATCGTCGACTGGCCCCATAAATCACCACAAGTCTTTCCGACGTGCTTTATCCTCGCTCGCATGCTACTTGGGAAACTTCCCAGGAGGTCGCCCATCCTAAAATTGCTCCCCAGCAAGCATGCTTAACTGTGAAGTTCTTAAGAGTGGGTTCCCGAAAAGAAAGGTGCACGTTTGGTGATATAAGTAGTCACTTCAATCCATTTAAGTCGCACTTGGGGTGTTACACTTAGATTCACCTTTAACTCATCCAAAACCATACTAACATCACCATAATCATTTATAATGCTAAAGATTACCAAATCAAATACAAAACAATCCATAAACATCATCTTAACTTAAGCTTGCATGAACGTGATCATGAACAACCTCAATCTTTACTTGCTTTCAAGATTAACCAATCAATTAAAACATCAAACTAACTCTTGTTTCTATCCAAACATCATCAACAATAAAAAATAACAAAAATAAGATTCAAAACCAAAACACAAATCAAAATCAACAAGATAGGTTAGGGTTTTACTGACTTTGATTCTTGAGAAAGGAGATATAAGTGAGGTTGGATGTTTGGAGGAGTGTGGGTGGTGGCTAGGGGGTTGTTGGTAGCTGTCTAGTGGCCAGAGGGTGGAAGAACTGGCTGAAACAGCAACACAGTAGTCATGTGGAAGGGGGGAATAGGTGGAGGAGAGTACGAAGAAAACTAGCCTTTGCTTGGTGGAAAATGACTTAGATGTCTATCTTTGATACTTGGGATGATATTTAAGCTCGAAAAAGGGGCTTTTTGCTAATTAAAATTTGGTACAAATGATGTTGATTAACTAATTTAATTGCATCAAAATTTTTGGGCCATAATTTGAGCCCAAAATGAATCGGGCCGCAATTTGGGTCCAAATGAATTGGGCCAAACTTAATGAATTTGGACCCAAATTTTCACATAGTTAAAAATTAAATTTTTGTGACATTATGAAAAATAATTTATCGCATAATTATATTTACCGGGGCATAATATCAATTCACCCAAAATTGTTACAGTAAATGAAACTTGAATTGCAAAGTGAGATTCTCTCAAACGAGATGATTAAATGAGACAAATAAATGTAAAAAATTAATAACATGGATTAATTAAATAAATAAACGTGATTTAGGGTCGGGCTATTACAGCCTTCCCCCTTAAAGTGTTTCGTCCTAGAATCTTATGAACTTTTTCTAAACATGTGAGATTGTTTCAAATAGGTATGGGTACTTGGCTTTCACTTCTTCCTCTGTTTCCCCAAGTGGCTTCTGAGGAGGTATTATTTTGGCCAATGTACTTTATTAAAGTTATCTGCTTGATGCGTAGCTCCTTAATCCTGTGATCTAATATTTGAATTGGGTGCTCTTCAAACACAAGACCCTGAGTGACCGCAATGGGTTTGGTTAACAGCATGATCAGGATCTGAAATGTACTGCTTGACTTATGAGGTAAGGAACACGTTATGCGCATATTTGAGTTATATAGGCAGACCTAGTCGATAAGCTATGGAATTCAATCTTTTAATAAACCTGTATGGTCCAATAGATCTTCATCTCTATTTAGCTCGCAGTTCAACCTCCTTATACCCTTACTTATAAAACCTTCAAAAAAAATAACCTGAAACTCCAGGGATCTCCTTTTTTTATCAGCATAGCTTTTTTGTTAGTTCCAATAGTCTATTTTTAAGAGTCTTTTGATGTATGTCACCTCATTGATTGTTGAAGAAGATCTTCATGACCCAAAAGATGATTTTGTCGTCAATGTCTGCGTCATTTCACCCTGACGTTTCATGGAAATTTCTCTACTGGTATTTTCACAACATCGACCGCTGGGAGTTCCATGTTGTCTTCAAATACAAATGTTGATCCTAGGTTGTGAAGTACTACAGGCTCCAACTTAAAAAAGTTAGATCCATTGATTTTTTTAGATGCTTACCCATGTGACACCAATTGAACATCCAAGTTCTCAAGGCCTCTCAAGAGGCTCAACTGAGGAATGACTATAGTGTTAAGGGTATGTTGTGCTTTCCTTATCAGGGCATCTGCTGCATTATTTGCCTTTCCTGGGTGATATTAGATCTGCAAGTCATAGTCTTTAAGCAATTTTGGTCAACTCTTTTGTATCAGATTGAGCTTCTTATGAGTGAAAATGTACTTCAAGCTTTGATGATCAGTATAGTTCTCACAAGGTACTCCATGCAAGTAATGTTCTCGAATTTTCAGTGCAAAAACCACAACCACAAGTCCTAGGTCATGGGTAGGGTGATTTCTCTCATGAGGCTTGAACTGTCGGGAGGTATAACCCATCACTTTATCTTTTTACTAACTTTGTAGCTTCCTTCAACAAATTGGTTAGGGAAGATGTTATCTTTGAAAAATCCTTCCCAAAACTCGATAATACTAGGTTAAACCTAAAAAGTTTTTGGTCTCAGTTACATTGGTGAGCCTTGGGCACTTTGTAACTGCTTTCACCTTTTGCAAATCGACCTTAATCCCTTCCTTTAAAACCACATGTCCCAAAACACCACTTCTTCTAACCAGAACTCATGCTTCTTGTATTTGCTATGTAATTGATGCTCCCTCAAGGTTTGCAACCCCATTCTTAACTGAGTAATGTGTTCGTCTCTGTCTTTGGAGTAAATCAAGATATTATCTATACAAATGACCATAACTTGCCCAAATAGGGTCTAAAAACTCTATTCATAAAATCTACAAAGGTCGCGGGGACGTTGGTCAGGTCAAAAGACATCACGGTAAATTCGTAGTGTCCAACTCGGGTCCTATGTGTGGTTTGGGAATGACTTCAAGTAAATCCTAAGTTGATGGTATCCTGATCTTAAATAAATCTTGGAAAATACTCTTGCTCCTTACAGTCGATCAAATAAACCATTTATTCGGAGCAATGGATGTTTGTTCTTGATGGTGATGTTATTCAACTCTCTGTAATCGACACCTAATCTTAAGGTTCCATCCTTCTTCTTTACAAATAGAACCGGGGCACTTCTTGGTGACACACTTGGTCTGAGAAATCCCTTTCGTAATAGCTCATCTAACCGAATCTTTAATTTTATGAGCTCTGTTGGGGCCACGCGATATGGGGCTTTAGAGATAGGTTGGGCACCAGGGATTAATTCGATCTCAAAGTCAATTTTCCTTTGCGAGCAATCCCAATAAATCTTTAGGAAAACATCTCTAAATTGACAAAGTATAGAGATATCTTCTACTTGTTATTCCTTCAGTTGATGTCAATAGCATAACACTAATACTCAATATATTCTTAACATAGTAGCTGACTTGCTTTCATAGCAGAATTTAAAGGACAAGGTTTTTCCTCTTATTGCCCATAAAAGATATTTATCGCCCTCGTTCATTCCTTGAAACAACATTAAAGTCCTTACAATCTATCTTGACCCCATAAGTGCACAACCTGCTCATTTCCATAATGAGATCAAAGGTTGACGAGTCAAATTAAATCAAGACTTCAGGGAATACTATAATACTATCCCACAAATAGTAATTGGAACAAGTTTACTAGAGATAGGACACTAAACTCTAGATTCATTAGGTAACTTGATTCTATAATTAGTTTTTGTCTCCTTGTTTTCTGGGTTCAGTTGCGTGGTATATTGAGTGGATATAAATGAATTACTGGCAACTAAATCAATCAAAATCCAAAATAGATTTGAAATTAAAAGAGAGTTCTAGTAACTACCGTCCCAAAGGTGGCAACTTTCTTTCTTGCTCAACACATACACCCTTCCTACAACTGCGGGCTGTAGAGGTGGGAGCCCTTGTCTACAGCCTACAATCTTCGAGGATAGGTAGCAATGAGGTGCTCCGGGCTAGCGCACTACATGCATTTGTTAGTTCCCACTCGGCACTCAGGAGTGGTGTGGTCAGTTCTTCCACATTTCTCACAGGGCTCTGCTAAGCCTGTAGGATGACTCTTGGGAGGAGCGGGAGCAGATTTTTTCTAATTTACACTCTCGCTCAAAGCTCCCTATTTGGTACAGTTCCTCCTCTTATTAATCGGGTCCAAGGTCCTCAACTAGTCTTCACTCATTCCACTTCAGCTGCACCCTTATATAACTCTTGATAGGTAAAGGATTGGTTAACCAGCTAGCTAGTTGCGAATGTAGAAATCTAATCCCACTCCAAATATCCTCATCTTCAGTCTTTCAAGTGAAACAAACTTTGGAACAAACCTGGATGGCTCCGTAAATTTGCTAGCATACTTCATCACAATCATACTACTACTCATCTTCAATTCTTCCACAAATCTATTTCAAGTGAAGTTAGGCCATAAGAGCCTATCCTTAACAGTGTTCTACAAAAAGTCTACTTCCTCAGTTAAGTAAAATGCTCCAATGTTGACCCTTTTATCCCTTGGAACCTCCATTGTTGTGAAAATCTTTTCTATCCCTCTAATCCATGCTTCTACTTCCACTGGGTCATACTTTCCATCATATACTTTAGGGTTGCATTACCCGCCCTATCTGCTAATTTAGTGACTTTATGATGGATTTTGGAAGGTGTTGGGGCTATTCGTTTCATAAGCTCAGACACCAAGATTTGTTAATAGTTAGAGTTCCTATATTACTAACCAACTCAGGGGAAATTGAGGGCATTCGACTAAGGGTTATTGACACATTACACAAAACTTGGTCACCTGACCCCTTACCATGATATGAATTTTCTCCTATGTGGGATTCTACATTATTTTACACATGTTCTGATGTTCTGATTATCTATTTAGTTGAGTAATTCAGTTAGCCGACTACAACTAACATATAAGATACATATTACTAGAAAATCGTCCATTTGTGACAAAAAAATGGCCACAAATAGAGATAAATTGGTCACATTTGTGACCGAACTTGTGACTAAATATGGCGGTCACAAAACCCTTAGCCGAAAATTGAATTTGTGGCCGATTCGGTCATAAAGTGTGAAGCCATTTGTGACCGATTGGATAGTCATTGTTTGTCACTGAATTTGTCACTACTTTATTTTTTTAACCGTTTTTGAGATAACTTTTTCGGTGAGAACTTGAGATCGATTTGTGAGTGACTTTGTGATCGATTTATTATTGTGACCGATTTTGTGACTGATGTGAATCATATAATTTCTGACCGCAATTGTGACAACCATTTTTTGTGACCAAGTTTGTTGAAATTTTACTAATCTTATGACCGTATTTGTGTCCAATTTTGTTAGGATCAAAAATAATTTGTGACCGTTTTTGTGATCGATTTTTCTGTAAAAGCTTGGAACATGCATTTTTAATGTGGTCACCTTTCTGAATTTATGAAATTGCAATACATATTTATATACATAACCACTAAAATTCATGGTTCCATAATAACCAAATGTGGTTCCAACACAAACACACAATACAAGTACCTTAGTACCAAACTTCATAATTCCATAACAACCAAAAAAGGTCCCAACTAAAGTAACTTTGTACCAAACATTCAAACTTAAATTACAATAGTTCAACATAATTCAAAGCATTCCAAAATACAAAGCAAAGCATATGACACCATTAAATATTGTTTGCAAAACAATCAAACGTCATCCTCATCCTCTTCCTCATCGCCATTCTCATTTTCATTCTCTTGTTGATCACCACCACCAGCATCGTCATCATCATCATCATCAACTTCACCACTATCTTCACCACCACAAGTATTGCTTTCCTTTCCAACATCAACATTAAAGGATGCTGGAATTGTGAAGTTCATTTGTTGCAACAAAGATATTACAAGTTCGTTGGTTTTAGAAAGTTGTTTAGTGGTTTGGTCTAGTTTTTTCTCAACCCGATTCAAACTCTTCTTTAACTTGTTCTTTGATCGCTTCTCCTTTTCAAGTACTTCAATAGGAGCTTTAATAGTGGTTGATACATTAGTAAAAGAGGCACATGAATCTTCCATTCTAAATCTATGAATTTCATACTTCCTTCCTAATATTCATTTGAGTTTGTGTAGACAATTGACGAAGTGGTGTTCCATCACCTTGAGTACCTTCAACTTGGGTAGATGGTTGGATCTCCGCAAGTCTTTTTTTTTAATACTTTTTCTATATTAACAAAAATTTAAATATTTATATCCTTTCAATCATAGAAGACAAACAAATATTTCAATAAATTAAAAAATTTTTCAAAAAAGCAAGTCACTTACATAGGCATGTTTTGACTTTTTATCCACAAATTATTGATCCTTTTTCCTAGAGTAGGTGCACGCAAATAATTCATAAATTGTTGGTTCTCTTTTCAATTCTTCAGCCTCCATACAATTACAAATAGAATAAGTAATTAGCAAATATGTTTAAATAACAAATAATTAATTAGGTAAAATAAATCACATACAAAAAAAATGTATTACCTATCTTCTATTCTCAGAATGGAAAATTGATCCACCACAATGCATAAATGAACTAGATGGACATGGAGAAAACAAATGAGGTTAAGAAGTGGCTTGTTAATCTCCTTAAAATGGATGGTCTTCACGCTTCTCTTTGTCCCACTTCTTGGTCACTACACCTGGGTGTCATTGTGGTACTCCCTCCTCTTTTGTTCATGTTTTTTTTTTCTTTTTGATAATTAATAGCTTCAATGAAGCAAAGCATGATATAATAATAATATAATTATTATAGTCAAGAGGCCAAGACTATAAAGGAGACTTGTAAATTAAATCCATGAATCAATACTATGAAATATTACAACCAAATTGACTCTGCCTAATAAAATAGATCACTCTTTCTTCACGGCTAAATTCAATTAGTTAGTCCAATACAAGTTAACTACGACCAATGATTTCATCGTTAGTGAACATGTCAACATACTATTGATCATAGCGGGGGTTAATAAAGTGTCCACAATGGACCGTGTTCTATGCCAAGACAATTTAATATGACCATGGCTTAATGAGTTAATGTGGGTCACAAAAATCATGCGCAAACATAGGTTTGGCCAATATTTTGCCCCTTGACCTGCAATTCTAAATTTTGCATTATCTTTTTTCCACTTTGCAATAGGAACAAAAGAAAATTGTAATAAAATGGATTAAGTAGGTACAAATGAAATTCATCTATGTTCAAACAATTTTTTATGTTAATTTGAACTAACGTAGATGTGGTTAAGTCTCTTCTGTATTTAGTTTTCCAACATTTAGCTCCACCTTAACTAAATTTTAATACATACCTGGCTAGTTAGGTCGCTCGTTTAGCTAGGACTATTGTATGAAATCCAACTTGAAGTACTCACAATAATTGGATTTCTAACTTAAAATTATCTTTATTTGAATCTTGTTTTTAGCAAGTGGCTTAAATTGATCTTTATTTGAATCTTATTTCAACAAATGTGAATAAAAACAAATCTTTTTAAACAGGAAAAATATGGTCGTTGATCTCTAATAAATAACACCATCTAAAACCCTTTCAAGTATACACATTTCAATGATATTCCTATGAAAATCTTTTTAACTCTTGACAAATTTAACCACAATTTCTACCTAACTATCCTAACCAATCATAACCCAACAACTATCACTGCAATCACATTGCAAATCGCTTCTATAATACTAGAATTAGGAAATTGATGTCAAAAAGGCCAAATTTGCAAAACTGGTATTCAGTATTCACTTGAAGGCTTACGAAGAGGAGACCCACATAGAAAAGACGTCAAAGTTGGAGCAAAATTGGAAGTGGGCATCCTTGAAACTCCGGGAAACTTGAGCAATTTGGACCCAGATACATCTACAGTGGGAATTAAAGCCTTAATTTAATGAAATTTCTCACATTTCTTCCAGAAACAAGCCTGGGGAAAAAAAAAACCCACAAAGAGAAGAGAAGAGAAGATAAAAGGGATTAAAAACCTCGAATGGAGAGATTCAGGGATGCGGAGACATGGGCAGCAACCATATTTTCTTCGGTGGAGAGTGAACCGCTTCGCAGAGTGGATTTCTAACTTAAATTTCTTTATTTGAATCTTGTTTCTAGCAAATTGCTTAAATTGATCTTTGTTTTAATCCTATTTATGACAAATCACAATTTAAACCTAAAAATACAGCATGAATTACACAGAAAAAATACTGATTGAGCAGGAATATGGGGCTTTAAGAACTTACAGATCAGATTGGGGCGTCAGGACAAATCACAGTTCAGCCCAGAATATCACAGATTGACAGCAACTACCGAAGGGTGCGCTGGAGAGAGCCGTGAAGTGGCATGGTTCAGCGAGACAAAGGCGTGCCTAAGGGAGGAAGTGTGACTGCC
>JACYFF010031954.1:78486597-78510467 GCA_017589665.1 Selenicereus undatus | reverse complement strand
CCTTGCTCAACTTATTTTCTTCATCTGGACTGCCAGCATGAAGGTGATTCACTGAGCATTTGCCTAAAACAAAACATGAAAAATATTTCAAATTATGAGTCGAAGCTCAGTACATGCATTCCTGTATTATTAAAAGATCTCTACATAAATTGATTGGGCGCCCGCTTTGCAACTCATTTTAAGTTAAAACAGTGAATACGATGAATGTAAACTGTAATTGCTAGTTATTATCTGATAGTGAACCCCCTTGACGTTGTTACAATGTATGGATAGGTGTACACCTACTAAGGAGATCAGGGGACTTAGCTTGAAGTCGTGCTGATAACTGAAGGCCAACACCCTAAAACTAATAATTGATGGGGTCACTAATTATATGATAAATCACTAAATAAACTGATTTATTGATGTGCTTACCAAAACATTATAATTTTGATAAATAGGTACTGATTTCTAAAGTTACAGGCAATGAACATACCTGAAGTCTTTAAAATTCAATCTCACTAGATAGTACTTATCACAATAGGAAACGATAGACTAGGTCCCGTTTCTGCTTAAGAAATGCAGTTATAGGTAAATGCAGTTAGTAAACAACTTTCACTCCTATAAATTGTAATCTTATGGAAATTGATTAATAAAAAGGTTGATTAATAAAAAGAAAAGGGCGTCCACAATTCAAACAATTCAATATACGATAAGTTGTACTAAAATGATTTTGAAAAAATAAATAAGTTAGGGTCATTGAACTCGAAATACAAAAAATTGAATCAAAATAGGCCAAAATGAAATAGTAGAGCTGATAATGAAAGGACTTTAATGGATGCAAATTAGAGCTGGAAATATCTGACCCGACACGATAAGATGACATGAACCCGACTCGAAGTTACTGGGAGAAACCCGAGCTCGACCTGAACCAAGCCAATTTCGACCCGAAATCAACATGATTAGACCATTTAGCATAAAAACATGTTATTTTTCAATTTAAAGCAAATCTAGGTTGTTTTTGACATCGACACGAAATTGACTCATTTATTAAACGAGTCAACCCAACCCGACCCGTTTCCTAGGTCTAGTATAAATGGAATATGGTTTTTGATGTTTTTGAAATGAATAATAAAAGGTTTAATGCCAAGAGGGGTGTTGTGAGGTTCATGAAAGCTCATATAACCCTAGTTTGGCCCAATAGACATCGATCTTGAGTTATTACTCTCCCTACTTCTCAAATTTCATTCTCGTGCCCATGTAGCTCGGTTTTCCAACCTATGTGAGCTTCCATACATAATAAAATTTGTTAAACTCACTAAATTTTGTAATTTCTTTGCAATGTCCATAATTATATAGAAACTCCTAATAATATTTTCACATGTCACGATTTCTTTCTTCCCTAATATTACCGTTTGAAGGTATCCTTTAGAAAATCCATATCATTCACCCCCGACCTCTAATTGAGCTATAAAACCAAAATAGAAAAAGCTTAAGAACTCATACAACACTTTCATTCACAGTACAAAACCCAACTACTACAACACGACCTCACTAATCTATCTACCCATCGAAGATTACGATTTTTTGATGGGCCAAATAGTGCCGGTTTAATCTCAACGAGACCCCTGTTTCAGGTTTGTTCACAACCCTAATGTTATTGCTTTCACCCTTTTCTTCACATAATTTCCCTCTAAAAATCACCCTTTAAAATCATTTAAAAAATCCTTGTTCATTCTTATCACCTTATAAAGCCATATTACTCATATTTAATCTATAACCATCTTTATCTAATTTTGAATTCTTCTCTTTTCAAAATAACTCAAAACACATCCATAGGCTTACTTATTTGCATAAGTGAGCAAAATGACCTCTTATAATCAATTGGGGAATTCTTATAATCCACCCTTTTTACAAGAATCACACCAAGTCATTTTCCAAGTTAAATGAAACATCAAAGGTTCATTTCTCATCCAAGTACACACAAATAACATGCTTGGTGACAGGAGTAAGCTAAACCATGCATAATCATTAAAGCCCTAGCTTATGACCAACTTATATTTACCTTTAAATCATCCAAAACCATACCAACATCACCATAATCATTTATAATGCTAAAGACTACCAAATCAAATACAAAACAATCCATAAACATCATCTTAACTTAAGCTTGCATGATCATGAACAACCTTAATCTTTACTTGCTTTCAAAATTAAATTAAAACATCAAACTAACTCTTGTTTCTATCGAAGCAACATGATCAAAAATTAAAAATAACAAAAACAAGATTCAAAACCAAAACACAAATCAAAATCAACAAGATATGGTTGGGGTTTTATTCAAAGGAGATATAAGTGAGGTTGCATGTTTGTAGGAGTGTCTGGTGGCCAGAGGGTGGCTGAACTGGCTGAAATAGCCCTGGGACAGCAGCACAATAGCCATGTGGGAGGGGGGAATAGGTGGAGGTGAGTAAGAAGAAGACTAGCCTTTGCTTGGGGGAAAATGACTTGGACATCTATCTTTGATGCTTGGTTGATATTTAAGCTTGAAAAAAGTGGCTTTTTGCTAATTAAAATTAGGTACAAACGATGGTGAACAACTTAATTTAATTTCACCAAAATTTTCGGGCCACAATTTGAGCATAAAACTAATCAGGCCGTAATTTGGACCCAAATGAATTGGGTCCAACTTAATGAATTTGGGCCCAAATTTTCGCATGGTTAAAAATTAAATTTTTGTGACATTATCGTTGAGTTAAAAATACCGCAAGTGCACGGTGCCAGTTGTAGCTAGCAACGGCAAGTACGGGTCGTGTCCACAAGGAACTCGGTTTAAACCACTGAACCAATCTTTAACACTCTATTTGGGCCAAAGTCTACTAAGAATGATTTTTACTCAATAACAATTATATTCTACTGAAAGTTACTACTATTGTCTAAATCAATATTAACTAAAGTCCTGGATTAGGGTTCACCACACTATCGTGTTCCTTGGACTATAGAGTAGATCATGCAAATCTGCCCACACAGACAATTGAAATGAAATGGTTACAAGTTAAGCGCATCTACACCTTCTCTCAAAGGTCATTAGACTGGTCAAGCTATCCTAGTTATCTATTGTCATGAAACTAGAATCACAAAACCACAAGATTGAGTAACCCTTAATTCCCAATTGAAACCTAACTATTTTCTTGTTAAGAAATCCAATTGTTCACTAAGTAGCTCTAGGTAAAGGATTTAACTCTTGCTAATCTCCCAAACCCAATTACAAACATGAATCAACCCTCTCAGGCAATTCATCGAACACCTGGCATGCTTAAGTGAGAGTTCAATTACAATGTGGGCATTCAGTCACTTAAATGTAGAATACAAATCAAAGTCGTACAATAGTGGCTACACCCAATCCAAGAAAATAAATTTAGCCTGTAATCATCATCAAAATCACAACCACAACCACAATCACCAATATGAACATGATTAAAAGTGCTAACTTTGAATTAAAACGCAAAGAAAAAGGGTAAAAGAACGTACTTTCTATCAATTGGAGTAATAATCTACCAGATGCCACGATCGAATTCAATCCAAAGCATTCAAATCAAGAACAACCAATATCCAATCTAAAAACCTAAAGTTGCCGTTTTTGAGAGAGAAAAAACGAGAGAAAAGAGGATGTGTCAAATTACAACGCCAAATTACACATAACGGGGAAATTAAAGTGGTGCGGTCGTGCCACTCATCGTGCCACTTTGCTGCCCCTTGTTTTCTTGCTTCCTTGGGGTGGCACGGTCACCTTGTTTGGCATGGTGCCTCCGTGCCACTTCCTCTTGGCTCAAAATCTACTCTTTTGGCTCCTATTTGGCACGATATCAATTGATTTTCCTCGTTCCTATCAATCAAACTCCTGAAAACACAAAAGCACAACATTTTGGCAGATTTAGGGTAAAGAATGACTAATCAACCATTATGCTCTTGAAGTTTTATCGAAAATCGCCAAAATGAGGGCTAAAAATCATGTCAAAAGGGGGTAAAATAGAGGTTTATCAACTCCCCCATGCTTATTCCTTACTTATCCCTAATCAAGACTAAGACGTGATTAAACTGACAGGCGGTTGAGACCTCTAATTACTCGCCTCCTCAGGCAAGGCGAATGGGAAACCAACTAAATCAAGCATAGGTGTTCACAACTAGCAAAACCATTCAAGGCATAAATACATAGTTTTAAAACTCATGTGAAAATCATTTGGAAGACCACATGTTCAACTTGTCATCCAGTCACACCATATCACACCCCTCCCCAATCAAGACGCCTCCAAATAAGTGGTGGGCTAGAAGGCCTGATAGTGACTCTCATATGGGGAATAAAGCAAATGCGCTCCCTTACATCTACTTAAGATGTAGAATGGTTCACTCAACTCTCTTCCGATCGAACAAACTACCATAGGCTTGGTAGGATTCTCAATTCTCTACCGCGAAAATGCAGTATGCAAAACAATAATTAAGAGGACTTTTCAGGGTTGTAATGGGGCTAAGGGCACAGGTAGAAGGGGGACAAACAATTTGGGAAAGTGAGGAGCTAACAGCCGAAAGCAATGAGCAACCAACAATTGAACCAACTACACCGCACACTTCCCTAAAACACCCTTAACCAGATGGATCATCGGGAATGAACTGCGATAACATGCCAAACACATTCACTCACCACTCCTTTTCTCTCTTTTTGTCAAAAGAATCTCAACAAGTTTCCCTTTTTTTTCTCTTTTTTTTTGAAAAGGAAATGAATGATTGCCATGCACAAAAATTATACACTCAATCCCCAATGATCACCGCGATACATCCATGCATATACCAAAACAAACCACCAATTTGCATAACATCCAAAAACTACCCACAAAGTAACGAAGTGTTGCCTCATTGGCTTTGGCTTAGAGGTAGGAGATGTGTTTAGGCCAATAGCTAATAGTGAAGGGTTCACAACAAAAACGGGCAAGGCTCAAAAGGGGTAAGCAAGGGGTCAAAACATTCAACCATGGGTGGCAGATTTGGCTATGTAGCTCAGAAAAACAAATGAATGCCTGTATCATATTATCATAATGCACCTACTGAATGCGATTTCAAAGAGAATCAAACCAAGCTCTAGAGATGTAGTCGTGGAAGAGACACACATAAAAGAAAATGTGAGACTAAATTGATGAATTAGTCTATAGGCTCACAGGTCACACTAACAAACACACAACTAACCCCAGAGATGCCCTACATAAAAGGAATAATCAATCATGATGAGGGGAGTTCAAGGGCAAACAGCATGCAAACCAAACAGTGTGGTCAAAACGCTTTCAAAACCATTAACCAAAGGCATTTGCCACAAACAATCCAGGAGTATGCAAAACCATACCAACCAACTGATCACCAATGCCTTGGTCATTGTCATAGGAGGGGCCTTTTTTTCATTTTTTTTTCAAAGCAATAAATCACCCTAAGCAGATAACTAGTGGATAAATGAAGAGAAGAGTAAGAAGAATTATCTCGCAGTCATGTGAAGCTCCACTTAACACATTTCCACTCGAGACCAAGGGTTAGGAAATAAAATATGTACAATGCATCACCTACCTATATGCATTATCCTACATGCTTTGCTAAATGGATGACTAAAAGGAACACTAATGCACCCTAAACATGCTGCTAAACTAGAATGAAACCTAAAGTGTTAAATGCAAAGAAATATATACAATGCACCCCACTAAACAGATATAAACATCCCCCCATGCTTGGACCCTTCATTGTCCCCAATGAAAACATGATGCACAAGAAAAGAAGGGGAAGGGGGAATACACTTATAGTCACTGGGTGCCGTCAGGCCCTGGAGGGGGCCACAAATGCGGAGGAAAGGGATGGAAGGTGGAGAAATCATAAGATGGGAAGGATGAGGAGCCACCCTGATCGCCCTGAAAGGAGCTTAAACGCTCCTCCAACTGTCGAATGGACTCCAACTGGCACCAAAGTAGCTCTTTCATCCACCGGCGCTCCTCGTACTCTCGGGCTTCCCTCATAGGCCGTTCCTCCTCCCGCTGAATCCGCCGCTGCTCTCGCTCCTCCTGGCTGTCAACGAAACCCTGAAAATAGGAGACTCCCTCCTCAATGGAGTTCATGCACCCAGAGAGGCGACCAATGTCGGCACGCATGCCGGTGAAACCCTCTCGAAGCCCAGAAACCTCCACTTGGAGGTTGGAGAAAGACTGGAGAAAGGTGGAGTCCAACGGCCTGAATGCCGCTGAGGAAGAAGACCCACCCACCTCATGGGTGAATGGTGGGTAAAATGGTGGTGGAGGTGGTGGGATAGTCGCCTCCGCAGTAGGGGTATCCTCGGGCCCGGGTTATCCTTAGCCCGCATCAATGTCCTCCTCCTCCTCCTCATGATCATACTCCTGATCCCCACCGTCATCGACCTCAAGGTCCTCATTAGCTGCTAACGGTTCTTCCCAAGAGAGAACAGTTGCCCTAATAGTCCGCCGATCGCAGTTCCAGTTTCTTTTGTTAGCGACCGTGGTGTGCTCAGCAGTGGGAAAGGAGAAAAGGATGGTTTTGTGGTGGGGGTATCGAATGGTGTCACCTTGAGTATCTATAATATGCATATGGTGAAAGGAACCAAGGTCGAGGTGACCACCTAGGAAATGAGGCTCGAGAGTGGAAAGCCGTGAGCTATAGCCCAGGGCATTAGCAATGGCGGTAACAGTGCCACCAATGCTAATGACATTCCTGTTGCTAGTCTTGGCTACTTTCGCTAAGTGGCGGATTATGAAGGCCCCCGTGTCAATGGGGGTACATGACAGGGCGGACCAAATAATAAACAGTTCAGCCTTCTGACAACCATTTTGGTTGTTGTTACGACCGAAAACAATATTAGCGGTTAGGCGTTGTAGGTACCGCAGGTTGACATTACAGATGTCAGTGGCCTTGGCCTGTCAGGGGTCAAAAATCGAGGTCTCCCCCATCTATCAGTATACTCCTTCCATTTGGAGCAAGTGATGCTCAACCAAATAGGGTCAGGTCTCCACAAGGAGGGCACATCCCTATAAGCCCCATCGACCACCGAGAATCTCAAAAGCTCATTAAACATCCTCAAACTCATCCAGTGGTCAATGTTAAACATTCGAAAGTAAATAGCGACCTCATGACCACCATAGTTCCCATCCCAATTTACATTAAGGGAACTCAAAAACTCAACCATAAGGCGATCATAAGATGTACATTGCATAAGTATATACTCAGTCCATCCTAATCTACCAAGTAGGGTTAGCATATCATCTAACATTCCCAAGGATCACAATGAGTCAGCATGAAAGTATTTATGCTCACTAGTGTTCCTAGTGGCTAAAAGCTCATAACGGGACTTTTGTTCATCATTAACAAACTGTAAACCCCTAGTGCTAGTAGGTAAAATAAGAGGGTAGGCATCTTTAGTACCTTTAGCCAAGGCAGTTGCAGTTGCAACGTAAGAGGAGGTTGCCCGGGATGATTTCTTGGGAAGGGATGGAGCCCTTGAAGTTTCTCTAGATTGTTTCTTGCCCATGGTGCAAAGTAACAACAGATCAGGGCCCAGAAGTAGAGGTAGAGGCTAAAAATAACAAGAGAATGGCTAATTTCTTTGTCTACCGCCGTCAACCTCAGCAATGGAGGTTAGAGTTGTAGAAAGAGAAAATGAGTGTGGAAGGGGATGAGTTTGAGATGAAAAAGTGAGGAATTTTGAGAGGATAGTGAATGGAAGTGAAAGAATTGAAGAAATTGGGAAGAAATTGAGGGAATTGGAGGATTTAGGGGGGGAGATTGGAGTGGGTATGGTAAGGGAGAGAGAGGGGTTTTCGGTTTGTAGAGAGAGAAAGAGAAGAGTTTGAATGGAGGAAGGAGGAAGAAGAAGAAGATTTTGGCCTTTTGGCTGTGTTTTAATATGGTACGACCATGCCTATCGGCACGAGGTGCCCGTGCCACCCTGCCGTCAGCGCCTGCAAAATCAGGGAGTGGCACAGTCGTGCCGCACCGTGCCACTTTTCTGATCAGTGGCACTGGTTTCTTTCTTGCCACCTCCTTTTTTTTTTTCAATTACAGAGCAGGGGTGGCACGCCCATGCTGTACAGCATGGGGTGCCCATGTCAACTTTCTGTCCTCCAAACCACCTCCTTCCAAAGCTGTTGCTTCTTTTTCTCACTCGATTGTTTTTCTTTTCTTAAACCTTTTTCCTCTCATCTCCTCCTTTTTTTTTTTCTTTTTTTTCGAAATCAATAAAGCTTGGGTTGCCTCCCAAGAGGCGCTTGTTTTAGGTCTTTAGCTTGACCATTATGACTTCTAAAGAGAAGAGACATTGGGGAGGGCATATGCAACCTTTCCTCAAGTGACTCACCGGTGATGTAGTGTTTCAAGCGAGCGCCGTTCACCTTGAACGAGCCGGTAGTCTCACTGCCGATCTCAATGGCCCCATATGGGTACACCTTCAACACTTTTAAGGGGCCTAACCATCTAGAACGAAGCTTCCTCGGGAAGAGCTTCAAGCAGGAGTTGAAGAGGAGGACTAAGTCACCTTCCCGAAACTCCCTCTTGTGGATAAACTTGTCATGCCACCTCTTCGCTCTCTCCTTACATATCCGGGAATTCTCACAAGCATCCATGCGGATCTCCTCGAGTTTATTTAACCGGAGAAACCTTCTCTCCCCCGCAGACTTTAGATCAAAATTAAGGTGCTTGATAGCCCATTATGCCTGGTGTTCTAATTCTATGGGGAGGTGGCAGGGCTTACCATAGACAAGTCCGAAGGGTGTAGTGCCAATGGGGTTTTACAGGCGGTAGGGTAGGCCCAAAGAGCGTCATCAAGTTTGTCCGCCCAATCCTTCCGTGATCTAGCAACCGTTTTCTCTAAGATGGCTTTAATCTCTCGGTTGGAAATCTCTACTTGGCCAGTAGTTTGTGGGTGGTAGCCAAGTCCAAACTTGTGGTGCACTCCATATTTCTTCAATATAACTTCAAGTTTCTTCTCTATGAAGTGCGACCCGTTGTCGGTAATAAGCACCCTTGGGACCCTGAAACGGGGAAATATCACCTTCTTGAACAACTTAGCCACTACCCTAGAATCATTGGTTGGGCTAGGCACGACCTCTACCCATTTGGAGACGTAATCCACTGCAACTAGGATAAATTTGTTGCCTCTGGATGATGGGAAGGGCCCTATGAAATCAATGCCCCAGACATCGAATATCTCAACTTCTAAGATGAAGTTGAGGGGCATCTCATTCTTCCTAGAGAGGTTCCCTGTCCTTTGGCAACGGTCACAAGAACGAACATAGTGGTGGACATCTTTGAATAAGGAAGGCCAAAAGAACCCAACTTGGAGTCCCTTTGCTGCAGTCTTGGAGGTACTAGCATGCCCTCCACAGGGAGAGCCGTGATATTGAGAAATCACGCTCTGAAACTCTTCTTCAGGAAGGCATCGCTTGTAAATCCCATCCTTACACAGCTTGTAAAGGAATGGCTCCTCCCAGAAATACATCTTGACATCATAGAGGAATTTCTTTTTCTGGTGGGAGGATAAATCTTGAGGGAGGATCCCCAAAGCTTGGTAGTTTGCATAGTCGGCGAACCACGGGCCTTCCCCAGTGGATACGGCCAATAGATGCTCATCGGGGAAGGAATCATTGAGGGGGGTGTCCTCGCTCTCAATGACGAGCCTGGAGAGGTGATTAGCGACAACATTCTCCGCCCCTACTTTATCTTTAATCTCCAAATCAAACTCTTGCAGGAGCAAGACCCACCGGATGAGGCGAGGCTTCGCATCTTTCTTCTCAATAAGGTGCTTGCGAGCAGAGTGGTCGGTGTACACTATCACCTTAGAGCATAGGAGATAGGGACGAAATTTGTCCATCGCATACACCACTGCAAGCAACTCTTTCTCTGTTATGGTTTAATTCTGTTGCGCCTCATCCAGTGTTCTACTAGCATAGTAGATCACCATGGGCTTCTTGTCCTTCCTTTTCCCCAGGACTGCCCCCACCGCGTGATCGCTAGCATCACATATGATCTCAAAAGAGAGATCCCAGTTTGGTGGTTGTATGATTAGGGCAGAAATCAGTGTCTGCTTGATCCTGCAAAAAGCTTTATGGCATTCATGAGTAAACACAAATGGGACATCTTTGGCCAAAAGCTGAGTTACAGGTTTGGCGATCTAGGAGAAGTCCTTGATGAAGCGGCAATAAAACCCCGCATGACCAAGGAAACTCCGCACCCCTTTAACCAAAGTTGGAGGGGGCAATCGCTCTATGACCTCAATCTTAGCTTTATCGACCTCGATACCCTTAACAGAAATAACATGACCCAATACTACCCCTTCCTGCACCATGAAATGACATTTTTCCCAGTTCATCACAAGATTGACTTCTTCACATCTATGGAATACCTTAGTCAAATTTTCTAAGCACAAATCAAAGCTACCTCCATAAACGGAGAAATCATCCATGAATACCTCCATGATATTCTCAATAAAATCAGAAAATATGGCAGTCATGCACCGCTGGAAAGTGGCAGGGGCATTACATAACCCAAAAGGCGTCCTACGATAAGCGAATGTGCCATAAGGGCATGTAAACGTAGTTTTCTCCTGATCACTTGGATGGATAGGAATCTGGAAGAAACCAGAGTGCCCATCCAAGTAACAGAAGAAAGAGTGTCTGGCCAATCTTTCCAGCATCTGATCAATAAAGGGAAAGGGGAAATGATCTTTCTGGGTGGCTTGATTCAGTTTGCGATAATCAATGCACATGCGCCACCCGGTAACAGTCCTAGTGGAAATGAGCTCATCACGCTCATTCTTAATGACGGTCACACCACCCTTTTTTGGAACTACTTGAACTGGGCTCACTCATTCGCTATCGGAGATAGGATAGATGACCCTAGCGTCAAGGAGTTTGACAACCTCCTTCTTAACAACCTTTTGCATGTTAGGATTTAAACGACGCTGATGTTGTCGGGAAGGTCGATGACCTTCATCAAGAAAGATGCAATGCATATATAATGAAGGACTAAGTCCCTTGATGTCGTCGATGCTATAACTGATGGCACCCGTATGCTTTCTGAGCACGCCCAACAATTTTTCGAGTTGGGGGTCGTCAAGGTTAGCACTGACAATAACAGGGAACTGGAGGTCAGGGTCAAGGAACTCATAACTGAGATGAGGGGGTGGAGGTTTCAACTCTACCTTCGGTGAGCCCTTTCCTTCCTCCTTGGAGTTACGCTGCTCCACACCAAGGACCTCCCTGGAGGATTGTCGCCCCGTGTAGGCAATAGAGGCATCGAGGAGTCTGGCATACTCCTCCGTCTCGCCTGATTGGGAATCGGTCACAAGACAGCTGACTAGGGCAGCTCCAGTGGATCCTCTACAACATGGCAAGTCATGGCCTTCTAATTGAGAGTCTTCTCCAATATATCAACTCTGCAACATGTATCGTCTAGAGAAGGTGAGGCCATGGATTGGGGTAGGTAAAATTCTACCTTTTCATCCCCAACCTGGAGGGAGAGCTTGTCGTTCTTTACATCGATCATAGCCTCTGCAGTGGCCAAGAAGGGCCTCCCTAGAATAATGGGGATGCGAGAGTCCTCTTCCATCTCCATGACAACAAAATCACAAGGGATGAAGAACTTTCCCACCTTCAATGGGACATCCTCGAGAACGCCAAGAGGGTACTTGACGGATTGATCAACGAGCTGCTGGGAGATGGTAGTGGGTTTTAAATCCCCCACTTGCAACTTCTTACAAATGGAGTATGGGTTATTGGGGAGGTTGTTGTTGTGGAGGTGGGGCGTAGGGCGCCTTGTATTGGAAACCAAGGGGTTATGCTTGGGAAGTATTGGGTGGCATGGGATTGTTATTGGGGTAGGAGAAATTTGGGTGATTTCTCTAACCGGGGTTATATGTGTTTGAGAAGGGGTTATTTTGCGTTGGCCATAATTTTGCATTGCATTGGCATTCTCAACGCCTGGGAAAGTGTACTGACACTCAGCAGCAACATGGCCTTCAATGCCACAATTCTCACAAAGGGTCCCAACCTCATATATCGCACCAGATGAACCTCCCACTAAACTCCCTGGAGGAGGAGTTCCAAGCCTGTCGAAACACTGTGCCAAGGCATCAACCTTGCTAGCTAGCAGGTCCACAGTGTTGATCCCATAGATCCTACTGGTCCTCTTGGGGGTTGCTCTCTCGTTGGACCGATGGTAATTATTGGAGGTCATCTCCTCCAACAAGGCCTTTGCAACCTCTATCGATTTCCCCATAAGCGCACCGCCAGCTGCGGCATCGAGGGACATCTTGAATGACTTGTCTAATCCATTATAGAAGGTTTGGATTAGAAGCCAGTCGGGTACTCCATGGTGGGGGCATTGGCGTTGAAGATCCTTGAACATTTCCCATGTCTTATAAAGTGACTCATCGTCTTGTTGAGAGAAGGAGGTGATTTCAGCTCTCAACTTAGCGGTCTTACCTGGGGGAAAGTACTTGCTTAGAAATGCAGTCGATAGGGCCTCCCAGGTGGTGAAGGAATTGGGCTCTTCATTAAGGAGCCAGTCACTGGCTCAGTCCGTCAGCGAGAAGGGGAAGAGCCAAAGTCTGATGGCGTCAGCAGAGACCCCGGTAAGCTTGATCGTGTCACACTTCGCCAGGAAGTTGTGAAGGTGAATATGAGGGTTCTCCATAGAACGCCCACTAAACTGATCCTTCTCCACGAAGGATACAAGGGCAGGCCGCAGCTCGAAGTTGTTTGCTTCGATGGACGAATTCACTATGGCCGAAGTGGGGCTGGTGGCCTGCGGTAGGACATAGTCCCACAGAGCCCTAGGATTTGTCTCGACTATAGTGATATCTTGTTGCAATTGCCTCTTTCTTACACCACTTTGCCTTTGCGTAGTGGCTTCTATCTCAGGGTCAAAGGAATGAGTGGACGCCCCCTCTGACTGCGCCTGTGCATAAAAAGCTAAAAACTACACAAAGTGTAAGCAGGTTCAAGCAAAGCTAAAAGAACAAGCAGGAAAAGGAAAAGTGGAAAGGAAAAAGAAAAAACCTGATCTAAAGCGTTTAAAATCGCTTTCGATGTTGAAACAACCAAGTTCTCCGGCAACGGCGCCAAAAAACTTGTTGAGTTAAAAATACAACAAGTGCACGGTGCCAGTTGTAGCTAGCAACGGCAAGTACGGGTCGTGTCCACAAGGAACTCGGTTTCAACCACCGAACCAATCTTTAACACTCTATTTAGGCCAGAGTCTACTAAGAATGGTTTTTACTCAATAACAATTATATTCCAGTGAAAGTTACTACTATTGTCTAAATCAATATTAACGAAAGTCCTAGATTAGGGTTCACCACACTATCGTATTCCTTGGACTTTAAACTAGATCATACGAATCTGCACACATAGATAATTGAAATGGAATGGTTACAAGTTATCCGTATCTACGCCTTTTCTCAAAGGTCATTAGACTGGTCAATCTATCCTAGTTATCTATTGTCATGAAACTAGAATCACAAAACCACAATATTGAGTAACCCTTAATTCCCAATTGAAACCTAACTATTTTCATGTTAAGAAATCCAATTGTTCACTAAGTAGCTCTAGGTAGAGGATTTAACTCTCGTTAATCTCCCAAACCCAATTACAAAGATGAATCAACCCTCTCAGGTAGTTCATCGAACACCAGACATGCTTAAGTGAGATTTCAATTACAACGTGGGCATTCATTCACATAAATCTAGAATACAAATCCAAGTCGTACAATAGGGGCTGCACCCAATCCAAGACAATAAATTTAGCCCCTAATCATCATCAAAATCACAACCACAATCACCAATATGAACATGATTAAAAGTGCTAACTTTGAATTAAACCGCAAAGAAAAAGGGTAAGGAACGTACTTTCTATTGATTGGAGTAATAATCTACCAGATACCACAATCGAATTCAATCCAAAGCATTCAAATCAAGAACAACCAATATCCAATCTAAAAACCTAAAGTCGCCGTTTTTGAGAGAGAAAAAAACGAGAGAAAAGAAGATGTGTCAAATTACAATGCCAAATTGCACATAACGGGCAAATTAAAGTGGCACGGTCATGCCGACACCGTGCCACTTTGTTGCCCCTTGTTTTCTTGCTTCCCTGGGGTGGCACGATCACCCTGTTTGGCATGGTGCCCCCGTACCACTTCCTCTTGGCTCAAAATCTACTCTTTTGGCTCCTATTTGGCGCGATATCAACTGGTTTTCCTCATTCCTGCCAATCAAACTCCTGAAAACACAAAAGCACAACATTTAGGCAGATTTAGGGTAAAGAATGACTAATCAACCTTTATGCTCTTGAAGTTTTACCGAAAATCGGCGAAATGAGGGGTAAAAATCTTGTCAAAAAGGGGTAAAATAGAGGTTTATCAATTATGAAAAATGATTTATTATCTAATCATATTTACCAGGGCTTAATATCAATTTGCTTGAAATTGTTACAGTAAATGAAACTCAAATTGCAAAGTGGGGCCTAAAGTAAATTCTCCTAATCGGGATGATTAAATGAGATAAATAAATTTGAAAAATTAATACCATGGATTAATTAAATAAATAAACACGATTTAGGGTCGGGCTATTACAATTTAGTAGGTTTCCAAATATAAAAAGTAAGCTCTAGTCCATTTCCCAATAGTTTACCAATAATAAACCTTGTGATGTACATATCTCAGTATGCATACACCTACTAGAATTATCCAATCACACATAGGAACGCAAATTCATATGTCAGAACCCATTCATCATCATAAAATGGACACAAATCTTCAAATACGATAGTAAAACCTGGCTCGATAATTTGAAAAGACCAACATTGCAAAATGTTTGTGTTTCAATAATGTAAGATAGCTTAACTACTTCTAGCCTTGTTTCTACCAACATTTAAGCATGTCTACTCTTTATATTATAGGGCCCGAGGACCAAATTGTACTTAAGGGTGAAGAATAGGCTCAGAGTTAACTATTTCTAACCTTTTGAGGTAAAAACCAAGTATACCTTTAACTACATTGTCAAAAATGCATGCTTGAAACAGCCACGAATAGAGCTACCACTTGGCGTACACATGAGAGCACAACTCATTTAGTTCATATTCCAACATATAGCTCACCTTTGAGTCAATCGGACTACTCAATTCACACAACAATTAATCAAACACATCCACTAACACACTGACAAACATCTATCTTGACCTTGTTTTAGCCGTTAATTGACCCCTTTTTCTATTGTTTTCATGCTTGATCTTGATGAGAAAGGGTCGAATTAGCCTCATTTGGTTTAAATTATGCTCACATAGAGGAGTTTTATATTTTTAGGAGTTTCTGTTGGGAAAACAAGAAAATCTGTTAATATCGGTAGAAAGGAGGGCTAAGGAGACGAGTTTCAAGTCAGATAAGAGGCCGATCAAAGTTTAAGCGAATCCTAGTGATTTGGGATAGGTATCTTGTGCTAGATGGCATGACCAGACCCAGCCAGCATGACCGGAGATCCGGCATGGGAATTTTGTGGCATGCGGCGCAGTCGTGCCACGCCAAGATTCCAGCAGGTCATAGCTAAAGATCTGGCACAGGTAACCCGTGCTAGGTGGGACGACCGTGCCACCTTCTAATTTATGCGACTTAGTTGTCTTTTGGGGCCTATTTTGAGGATATCTTTGGTTTTCCTTTGAGAACACTTTTCTTTGGCGAATTCTATGTTTTTGTTAGGAGAGTTTCTCAACACTTTTGGATTGAATTGCTATCATTGAAGATTATTCTACTTCTCCTCGCACAATTAATTCAAGTTTGTTCTCTTAGTTCTCTCTTCTGTCATCTTTGTTATTCTGGGGTTTTGCATTCATCATGTTTGTTGAATTGGTTTTGCGTGATTGTTGTTATAAATATGATTCTAGGCTAAATCTACCAACCTAGGTTGGGATTAGCACCAATTAGGTGTAGTTGAATCATGATTTAGGCCTAAACCCTTACTTTTCCCTTGCTTGTGTTTATGATTTCTGCTATGCGCACCACATGTTCGATGAATTGCTCGAGAGAGCTTTCATTCACAGTCATTAGGGTTCAGGAGCGAGTTGAAAGACGAAACATTTACCTAACGTGACATGGTGTACAATTAGAATTTTAATATGAAAATAACTATGGTTCTAATTGGGATTCGAGATTGTAGACCGTTGTAATCCTCTAATTTTTAGTCCAATGAGAATAGGTGACCATAGTTTTAGGATTAGTCTTAGATCCTTGAGAGAGGGAGGAGATGAACCTAATTGATAATGTATCCACTCATAATGCATGCTTGAGTTTGTCTAATGGGGTTAATAAATGATTCGCTAGCATAGTCGTACTGTTAATTTCAACCTTAGTGTTTTACTATTCTGTTATCTTATTCAATTCTTTACTCGTTATCATTCTCTTAGTTTATATCCGAACCTACAACTTTGATTTCTTTAGATTGAGTAGATTGATTAGTTCTGGTATTTGAAAGCAAGTTCCGTGTGGATACGACTCGTACTTGCTGGTTGCTAGCTACAAATATACCGTGCACTTGTGGTAAGATTTTAAACGTAACAAGTTTTTGACACCGTTGTTGGGGAACTTGTTCCTTTTAATTTTAAAACCAATTAGAATACTCTAGACTAGGCTTTTATTTTTCTTTTTATAGTTTGTAGCTCTTCTTTATTCTTGCTAGACACTGTCTACGTTGGGGTAGTGTTTGTTCTGTATACACAGGAGGAGCGAAGGGAATCAAAAGCTTGTCCTATTCAATCTTGAGATTGAAGCAATCACACGACATTGAGCTGGAGAAATGAGAAGAGAGAAGAGAGAAGAAGGCGGAAGACGTGATGGCTGAGCAAGACAGCAGAGTTCTGCAGGACTATGCCTTACCGTAAGCGTTGGGCATTACTTCATCCATTATTAGCCCCACGATTGAGTCTAACAACTTCGAGCTCAGCCTCGCTCGTGTAACTTTCGTGGAGAGGGGTTAGTTCGGCAGACACCCCTCAAACAATCCCAATGTGCATGTTCGTAAATTCCTTGCGAAGAGCAATACTATGAAGCTCAATGGGGTGTCCGCTGACACCATTTGACAACGGCTCTTTCCTTTCTCACTAAAGGATAGAGCTAGTGACTGGTTGCAGAATGAGGAGCCTAACTCATTTACTACATGAGAATTTCTCTCCAAAGCGTTCCTCAACAAATACTTCCTACCTGACAAGACTGCAAAGCTAAGGACATACATCACCTCCTTTGCTCAGCAGGATGGGGAGTGCCTATACGAGGTTTGGGAGAGGTTCAAGGACCTTCATCGGCAATGCCCCCATCATAGTGTTCCTGACTGGCTCTTAGTCCAAACATTCTATAATGGGCTAGAGCAGTCAGTGATGATATCAATAGATGATACAATGGGAGGCGCTCTCATAGGAAAGTCCATAGAAGTGGCAAAGGCTCTATTGTAAGCAATAGCTTCCAATAAGTACCACTGGTTGAGTGAGAAAGCCACCCCAAAACAAAAGTGATGGCAGGTATGACGTCGATGCTGCGGCACTTTTAAGCAGCAGGGTGGATGCCTTAGCACAGTGACTTAACAGAGTGGGAACTCCTCCATTCCGAGCAATTCTTCAAGGTTACCAATGGAAGTTTATGCTTTTTGTGAGACTTATGAAATGTAGAGCCATACATATGTCGAGTGCTACAGTGTTCCCTCTACCATTGAGCACGCTAACATTCTACATAAGCTTTAAGCCCTTACCACATATTAATTCCCACTCCACTACATGTAATCAAGGTTGGAAGAGTCACCCCAATCCTCTCTACAAGAATACTAACCCTTGACCCCAGAGTTCTACGTAGCCACCCGGTTTCCAATAAAAAGCTCCCTACAACCCACCCCATCTACCTTCTCAACCCAAGTGCAACTTGGAGAGTCTCGTTGAGCGTTTCATAGCGATCCAAACTAAGACTAATGAAACTCTTGGCGAGTCAATCAACCAACTGACCTCCAAGTTTGATGCTATAGCTTCTCACCAGAAGGCGATGGACACCCAAATCGCTCAGATAGCCCAGCAGGTTAGTCATCTGTCTTGGCTTCAGGGGCATATACCAGATCAGCTGGAGACCAACCCCAGGGGTCATATCAATGTCATTTATGCAGTTGGAAAGGGGTTAGAGGAGAGCCACGTGATGGTTCTCCAGGAGATAGTTTCAGTTCCTGATTCTGCAGGAACAAAGGGAAGTAAGGAAGAAGGGAGTTCGAGCTCTAATGGGAAGATTAGTCATTGCCTCCAGTTCAACCCTATTAGCCACATGTACCTTTCCCTCAGAGGGTGGCATGGTCCAAGCTATCTAAGCTTGAGCCCAGATTCAGGCAATTTCTAGATATTCTGAGGAGGATATACTTTGGTGTTCCTTTTTTAGAAGCTATTAAGAAGTACCCACCTATTTGGAATTTTTAAGAGAGCTTCTTTCAAAGAAAGGAGAGCTTAGGGAAGTTTTAGTGGCTCCTGTTGGAGAAGCCTGCAGTGCGATTTACAGAGACGGTCACCATCCAAGCTACAGGATCCTGGTAGCTTCTCCATCCCATGCTGCATAGGGGACATACAGATTGAGAGAGCCCTATGTGATTTGGAAGCTAGTATAAGCCTAATGCCTCTCTTTCTCTTTCTTTTTATAAGAAGTTGAAATTGCTAGACTTGACACTCATCATCCTATCTATTAAGCTAGTAGATTGCTCCACCAGGCAACCTGTAGGTATTCTGGAGGATGTTCTAGTTCAGGTGGGTAAGTTTGTCATCCTTTATGACTTCGTCATTCTCGAAATGGATGAGAACTTCCAGGTTCCCCTCATCCTGGGGAGGCCATTCTTTGTTATGCGGGAGCTGTGATCGATGTGCAGGCTAGCACCATGTCATTAAAGTTATGTGGGGAACTGGTCGATTTTCGTTCCCTTTCACCCCCACCATCTTCAATTCCTAGTGCACACCCAAATCCTGTAGCCCCTATTCCCTCCGCCCCTCTGGGAGTTGTACTTGGAGTCGGGGTGACCGATGCAGTTGGAGGACCACATATGAGATCGATAATCTTGCCTTATCTACCTCCGCTGATCACTGCTAGTTTGGGACGGACTACTTTTCACCTTCGGGAGGTGTTAGATGCATCGCCATCCACTACTTCAACGACTCCACCTCCCTTCATCTTGCCATCATCTTTTGCCTAAGGTAAGGGTCAAGCTCGGGCTTTTTGGGAGGCAACCCAAGGTACTTGCTTAAAAAAAAGAGAGAAGGTATGTCATTTCTCTCCCCCTTGTCCCTCCCATTCTTTCCTCATTTGCACCTTAAGTTTTCTCCTTCCCTTGTTCTTTTTAGGTGTCCTTGTCATCGAGTTCAATGAAAGTCTCAAGCATAGGGGATGAGCTTGTAGCTCTTTAGGTGAAATTATAGATCCAAGGTTGGGTCGATTGACATCACTTGCATTCTCGTTATATAGATAGGACTTCATATAGTTTCAGAATGTTGTTTTTGCATTCTTCGTTCACTAAAGCATGTAACTTAGAGCATATAGGGTAGATTTCACATCACAAAAGGAGTAGTGATCAAGTTAGGCATTCATAAATTTTCCAGGTACTACTTCTTACGCTTCTCTTCATTATCCTTTATATGTTTTATTGCTTTCCTGGTTAGTTTTGTTGCTTCTAAAAAAAATGAATAAAATTTTGTGAAAACCCATCTTATGACGAGAATACAAGGGGAGATCAGCGATCAATCATGTTGATTGTGTGTTGAAGTGTGGCCTGTTCTGGTGTGAGTTTTGTAAAACTGTATTTGACATTGCTATCTGTAGTTCTTCTGCCCTATGTTGCATGCAAATTGCCCTTGAGACTCATGTGGTTTGACTTGATTGACTTTGATAAGTAAGACATACTTTGGACTAAGTTACTTGACTGTGGTAGGTCTATCTATGAGTTCTTTGAGCCTAATGATTATTCATTGCATATAGTCTCATGCTTTCTTTCATGTGTAAGTCCTCTATGGTGTATCTCTAGAACTTAGTCTTGTTCTCTTCGAAATCGCCTTTAGCATTTTCCAATGTTGATATAATTGAGGCAATCTTTGTTTCATATGGTCACATAAGCCAAAAAGCTACCTATTGATGTGTACTACCCTTCTTGCTAGCCCTTTGTGCCTTTTTCCTGTTTTTGTTGTTGCATCCCATTCACTATACACTTGGCATATGCATACTCTTTATACCCTTGTCAAGGTCTAGAGGAGCAACACTTCCATATTTTAGTTCAGTGTGCTTGTGGAGTTAACCCACATTGGGTGCTATATCGGTGGCTTATTTTGGAGGAATTGCGAGTCAATTTTGTGTTTCCAATGCTATTCACATGTATCTATTTTTATTTCCCAAAGAAAAGAACAACATAATAAAAATGGAATAAAAAGAAAAGAAAGGAAAGAAATAGAGAAGTTGTGAATAAAGTGGTTAGCATGGGACTATTGAAATGAGCTTGTTGGATTCCTCCCTTGAGGTTTTTGTGGGGTTTATTGCTCAATTTACAATTATATGTGAAGTTGTTATCTTGACATTGGTTGTGCAAGGGTTCTTATTCCCTAGTCTTTTGACTAATAACTTAACTTCTCCTAAATTATTCCACTTTGCAAGTCCCCATAATTGATATATTGTATTTTGCATCAAGTCGTGGAGAAATGAGAACTCTACCAAGTGTATGGTAGTCTGCTTGTTTGGATGGAGGATTGAGCGCATCCCTGTTATGTATTCCAAACACATTGAGATGAGTATTCCACGTTGTCCCAAAGTAAGGTCCTACCGGTCTTGCTTGCACACCATTTATTAAGGAAGGTCTTGTCCTACTATGTGCTTTAATATTAGGGTGTTTGATGTGTTGCATTTGGGTAGGGTGATTTATGGTTGGTACTGGATGTGTTTTATTGAGAATGTTTTTCACATCTTAGCTTAGTCACCTCTAAGGCATGATTTAGCTTGATTTGTTAATTTGTCATCCCTTGCTTGAGGAGGACATGTTTAGAGCTTCATCTTCTTTTCTAATCATTTAGGAGTAGTCTTGCTTGGGGACAAACAAGACATAAGCATAGGGGAGTTGATAAACCTCTATCTTGACCTCATTGTAGCCCCCAATTAGCCCTTTTTTCCATTGTTTTAATGCTTGATCTTTATGAGAAAGGGTCAAATTAGCCTCCTTTGTTTTAAATTACGCTCATATAGAGGCATTTCTAATATTTTCAGGAGTTTTTGTTGGGAAAATGAGAAAATATGTTAATATTGGTAGAAAGGAGGGCTAAGGAGACGCGTTTCAAGTGAGAGAAGAGGTCGGTCGAAGTTTGAAGGGAATCCCATTGATTTGGCACGGGTACCTTATGCCATATGGCATGGCCATGCCATGACTACACCTAACCAGCATGATCAGAGATCCATCACGGGTATCCCGTACCATGCCAAGATTCCAGCAAGTCATAGCTAGAGATCTAACTCAGGCACCCCATGCCAGGTGGCACGGCTGTGCCACCCTCTAATTTTCGCAACTTAGTTGTTTCTTAGGGACTGTTTTCAGGACATCTTTGGTTTTCCTTTGAGAGCACTTTTCTTAGGCGAATTGTAGGTTTTTTTTAGGAGAGTTTTTCAAAAATTTTGGATTGAGTTGCTAGCATTGAAGATTATTCTACTTCTCCTCGCACAATTAATTCAAGCATGTTCTCTTAATTCTCTCTTATCTCATCTTTGCTATTCTAGGGTTTTGTGTTTATCATGTTTATTGAATTGGGTTTCAGGATTGTTGTTATAAATATGATTCTAGGCTAAATGTCCCAACTTAGGTTGGGATTAACGCCGATTAGGTGTAGTTGAACCATGATTTGGCCCCAAACTCTTACTTTCATCTTACTTCTGTTTATGATTTCTACTATGCGCACCACATGTTCCATGAATTGCTTGAGGGAGCATTCATCCATTGTCATTAGGGTTTAGGGGAGTGTTGAAAGATGAAACCTTTACCTAGCGTGACTTAGTCGATAATAAGGATTTTAATATGAAAATAATTAGGGTTCTAATTGGGATCCGAGATTGTAGACCTTGTAATCCTCTAATTTTTAGTCCTATGAGAATATGTGACTATAGTTCTAGGGTTAGTCCTCGACCCTTCAGAGAGGGAGGAGATGGACCTAATTGACAATCTATCCACTCATAAGGCATGCTTGAGTTTGTCTGATGGGGTTAGTAATGATTCTTCAGCATAATCGTGTTGTTAATTTAAACTTAGGTGTTTTACTATTCCGCTTTCTTATTCAATTCTTTAGTTAGTATCATTCTCTTAGTTTATATCCAAACCTACAACCTTGATTTGTATAGGTTGAATAGATTGATTAGTTCTAGTAGTTTAAAGCAAGTACTCTGTGGATACGACCTGTACTTGCCGAGTTGCTAGCTACAGCTACATTGTGTACGTGTGGTAAGATTTTAAATGCAACACACACCAGAAACACATTTACACTCAAAGCCATGTCATATGTCATATCATCAACAAAGACGCCTAGGTGGTTGTATGAAATGCAATACCCAGGTCACGAGCTATGGTCGTAAGACCCTGCTCTGATACTATCTATAACACCCCTACCCCCTTTGAGCTAGATGTATTAGTGATTACCTCAAATTTTGAAACAAAACAAACATAGTTCCACCCAAAAATTGACTGAGGTCCTAGGCTTATAGCCTTACACTTAAACCTATAAGTCAATAAATAATCAAAATATGAAGGCAACTCTAGTTTAAACTCTATAGCTACACACTGGTGTACTCAAGTCTACAGGTGACACGCCCAGAGTTCACAAGCTAAAAAGCTAATTAAAAGAAAGAGGAAAAAGATATAACTCAATGGATCACACGCCAGAGCAATGGGGTTTACATCTCGAATAACTAAACTCCAACCAAATAGGGACAACTAACTACCCATATGGCTGGCCTACATGGCCTTTTAGAATGACCACTTGACCGTGTAATACATGACTTGGGGCATTTAAATTACATATGCTTAAGTACTTATGAACAATCACATCTTAAACTCATCATCCAGCATATCTTTACACAAGACCCCTTCTACAAAGCAAATGGAATACCCCGACTACGTTTACATGAATCGTCGACCTGTACCTGTCTTTCAAGAATAGTTAGACTTGGGGAAAACAGAAAATGAGAGAGGGGGTGACTACCACATGCTCAGTGGATAACTTGTACCCCGAAAAACGAAAATAATTGCATACAATTTAATAAGTAGCAATCACAATGAATTCTTAGTTAATATAGGATATTGAACATTCATGACTAAATAACAACTAGATAATCTTCAGTACAACCCAACAGTGAGGAAGTGTAGTCTATTCAACTCTTTAATTGGACATTTAACATCAAAAGGGTTAAGTTAGGAAACCGATGCAAGCTCTTTTGCATGAAAGTAAAAATAACTTCATGAAAAGGAGTAAAACATCTTACTTGAATGACGTTGGACTCTTATAAAACTCATTCTATGTAAAAGGAAGCCATTTAGAATTTAATGAAAGTTCTTTCAAAGAGTGCCTTCACTTTTCCAATTCTTGCACTAACATAATTCAGAAAGAAGTCGTTTTCAACTCATAGTAGGTCAAAGATCACCTTTTTGGGGGTTGAATTCACATGTTAATGTTCTCCTTAAGTAAGTCTCATAACTCACAACTCATGGTATCCCCGGGGCCTCTCATGGTCATTAGATTTTTGCCTTCGTCAGGGTCTACTAGGATTCCCACTTCTGGGTCTACTTT
>JACYFF010031954.1:78465482-78477600 GCA_017589665.1 Selenicereus undatus | reverse complement strand
CTTGATCATTTCTCCTTTTGCGATGCAAAATCTAACCCTATATGCTCTAAACTACATGCTCTAATAATAAAAAGATAAAAACAACCTAGTGTAATTATTTGAAGTCCTATCTAAATGATGTAAATGCAACATGCCATTCACCCAATACCCCAAAATCCACCATTGCCCCCCAAAGAGCGATAAGCGCACCCCCCCCCATGCTTGAGGTTTTCATGGTCCGTAATGAAAACGGCGCAGAAAAAAAAAGGGCAAGGGAAGGGGGGAAGGGAAAGGAACGAAGATGGAAAAGGGGGAGGGGAAAGGGTGGGAGTGACACGAAGTTTTTTTTTTTTTTAAAGCAATAAATGCCTTGGGTTGCCTCCCAAGAAGCGCTTGTTTAAGGTCCTTAGCTTGACCCTTACCTCCAAATAGTAGACACTGATGATGCAGGAGGTGGCCTGGGAGAGGGGCAATGGTACGAAGTAGGATTCTTTACCTCCCCAGTACAAGTAGCAGTAGCTGCGGAACGAGTGGGGATGGTCGCAGAGAAAGTGGTGGAGCCTTCAAGCAGCAGGTGGGGTCCCCCATTTCCATCAGATATGTCCACCCCAGGAACAACATCGAAGGGTGAGATGGGGATAGGCTCCTTGGAGGGCAGGGGAAGAACAGGCGCTAAAGGTGGAGTGGGAGGAGGGAAGCTAAAATCCATCCTCTCCCCACACAGTTGGAATGATAGAGTGCCGGCCTGAACATCGATCACCGCCCCGGCAGTCGCGAGGAATGGGCGACCTAAGATGAGTGGGGCTGGAAAGTCCTCATCCATGTCAAGAACAATGAAATCGCAGGGGATGAGGAACTTGCCCACCTGGATCAGGACATCCTCTAGAATGCCGACAGGCTGCCTGATGGAGCAGTCTGCTAGCTGAATCATCATGCTGGTGGGTGTGAGGTCCCATAATTGCAGCTTCTGGCAGAGAGACAGCGGCATGAGGCTCACACTGGCACCCAGATCGCAAAGGGCTCTCTCGATCTGTATATCCCCTATGCAGCATGGGATAGAGAAGCTGCCAGGGTCCTACAGCTTTGGTGGTAATTGCCTTGGTAAGAGTGCGCGACAACATCCGAAAATGGGGGTCACTGGAGTAACCCCGGGCTCTCCTTTCTTCGACAGGAACTCTCCTAAAAACTTGAAGTATGCAGGTGCATTCTTGAGACCTTCCAAGAAGGGGCTACTGGCATAGATTCGGTGTAGGGTTTCTAAGAATTGCGCGAATCTAGATTCAAGCTGACGTAGCTTGGACCATGCCAGTCACTGAGGGTAAGGCACTGGGGGCTGGTATGAGCGGGTAGGAGGTGGCGGACTAGGCTCCCCAGTGAAGCTCAGATTCTCTTCTCTCGTCTTCCCCTCAGTTCCTGCAGAATCAGGAACTGTAACTACCTCTTGGAGAACCATCACCGGGCTCTCCCCTAACCCCTCTTCCATCGTGGAGATGGCATTGACATGGTGTCGGGGGTTGACGTCTGGCTGGCCTGGAAGTTGCCCTTGAGGTCGGGATAGGAGGCTCACTTGCTGGGCAATCTGGGCTATCTGCGTGTCCATCGTCTTCTAATGGGTGGCCATAGCATCTACCCTGGAGGTCAGCTGATGGATTGACTCCTTAAGATTCTCATTGGTTGTGGTCTGGGTCGCTATGAAGCGCTTCATAAGACTCTCCAGGTGAGATGTGGGTTCAGGAGGTGGAGGGGGTGGAGTGTAGGGAGCTCGGTTGTGGAAACCGGGTGGCTGGATGGGATTCTGAGGGTGAGGGTTGGGATTTTTGTAGAGAGGATTCGTGTGGCCTTTCCAACCCTAGCTGTAGGTGGTGGGATGGGGGTTATTTTGAGGAGGTGTGGTGTAGTTGTGGGACGCATTGACATGTTCAATGCTGGAGGGAGTATTATAACATTCAATGGAGGTGTGCCCCTGGATGCCACACGCCTAGCAGTATGCATGGGTCTCCATGGATGGCCCCGAAGATCCACCTGGAGTGGGAGAAGTGCCCACTTTGTCTAGCCTATGTGCTAGCGCATCCACCCGACTGGCTAGAAGGGTCACATCGTCGACCACGTACTTGCCACTGCTCCTATGCGAGGTGGCTCTATCACTTGCCCAATGATAATTGTTGGAAGCCATATCTTCCAACAAGACCTTTGCTGCCTCGATCGACTTACCCATGAGAGCTCCTCCTGCAGCGGCATCCACTGAGATTTTCACTGACTGTTCTAGCCCATTGTAGAATGTCTGGACTAGAAGCCAGTCGGGAACACCATGATGAGGGCACTGCCGCTGGAGGTCCTTGAACCTCTCCCAAGCCTCGTAAAGGGACTCGCCATCCCTCTGAAGGAAAGAAGTAATCTCAGTCCTCAGCTTTGCAGTCTTCCCCGGTGGAAAATACTTGCTGAGGAAGGCCTTGGAGAGCATCTCCCAGGTTGTGAATGAATTGGGCTCCCCATTTTGTAGCCAGTCACTGGCTCTGTCCCTCAATGAGAAAGGGAATAGCCGCAGCCTAATTGCATCAGTGGACGCCCCATTGATCTTGATAGTGGCGCACTTCGCAAGAAACTTACGAAGATGCGTATTTGGGTTTTCAGATGGGCGTCCGCTGAATTGCTCCCGCTCACAAATAATATAAGTGCTAGACTGAGCTCGAAGTTGTTAGCCTCGACTGTGGGGCTAACTATGGAGGAGGTGATGCCCGATGCTTGTGGCAGAGCATAGTCCCGAAGCACCCTATTATCTTCCTGGGCCATCACCGCTGCCTCTCTCTTCCTCCTTCTTGCTTCTCCGCTACGTCGACGTGCGGCTGCTTCTATCTCAGGATCGAGGGGGATAAGATCTTGATCCCTCTGGCTCCTCCTGCGCGTACACAAGCAAACAATACCCCGGCGTAAATAGTTTCTAGAAAAAAGGGGGAAAGTGGTAAACTAAAGTAAAAGAAAAGAAAGAAATGCCTAGTCTAGAGTACGCTAATCGATGCTAATATTGAAACGCGCAAGTTCCCCGGCAACGATGCCAAAAGCTTGTTAGCGTTTTAATTTACCGTAAGTGCACGACGTAGCTGTAGCTAGCAACCGGCAAGTACGGGTCGAATCCACATGGAACTTGGCTTCAACTACCAGAATTAATTAGACTGCTCAAGCTAGGCAATCACAATTTTGGGTTGAAGACTAAACTAAGAGAAATTATAACAACTAAAAAATGAAGTAAATAGCAAAATAGAAAGCACTTAGGTTGGAATTAACAGCACGATTATGCTAGTGAATCAGTTACTAACCCAATCACACATTCCCAAGCATGCATCACATATGGATGGATTGTCAATTAAGCCCATCTCATCCCTCTCTCAAGGGTCGAAGACTAATCCTAAAACCATAGTCGCCTATTTTCATGGGACTAAAGGTTGAAGGATTACAAGATTCACAATCTCTAAACCCAATTAGAACTTAACTACTTTCATGTTAAAATCCTAATTGTCTACTAAGACGTACTAGGTAAAGATTTCGTCTCTCAACACTCCCTTAAACCCCAATAAAAACGATGAATGTTCTTTCGAGCATGTGGCGTGCATAGCAGAATTCGTAATCGCAAAACAAAGGGGGAACATGGATTGGGCCAGTACAAAATTCCACCATACATATTCGGCGTCAATCCCAATCTAAGTTGAGGGATTTAGCCACACATCAGGTTTCTAGCAACAACCAAAGCATTCAAATTCACAACCATTGCAAACTTCAAGGTAATCAAGAACAAGAGTAGAGAGAGAATTAAGAACCTTGAATTAATAGGAGGAATCAATAGTAGAACAAACTTCAATCCAATAGCCAATTCAAAAGTATCGAAAACAAAACTATCTATTAAAACCTAAAAATCGCCTAAGAGCGTTTTGGGAAGGGAGGAACTAAATGAAGTTAGAATAGCCACGGGCGAAGTTTTAAGTCGCGACGCGGAACGGGGGTGGCACGGGGTGCCGTGCCAAAACACTGCCGAGATCGCCCGAGAGTCGACCAAGCGGGACTAGCCAACGCCATGTGGCACGGTCGTGCCACTTGGCACCGGCTTGGCTTGGTCTGTTCTTCATCGTTTGGCTGTGCCGCGTGTGTTCGATCCCCCGGGACTTCCATGTGACGCTTTTCTGCAGCTTTAACTTGCTTCCTTGGCTCTCCTTTCTGCTAAAATCGTTCATCTTTCCGTTTCTTTGATAGAGTTCCTGAAAATATCGAAAGATGTTATATGAAAAAAAAGTGCGCAAAAGGAGACCGATTTGACCATTCCTTAACACAATTAAACGTGAAAACGGGGAAGGAAATGGGTCAGATAGGGGCTAAATAGTACGAAATAGAGGTTCATCATGCACGCACGTGTGTGTGTGTGTGTGTCTATATATATATGAGACACACACGTAGAGAAATATTTATTTGTGTTTGTAGATTGATATATATATATGTATGTGTGTGTGTGTGTGTGTGTGTGTGTGTGTGTGTACACACACACACACACACACGTACATACATGTGTACGCAAACGTAGGCCGACACCTACTCATTACTACTTAGTGGCAAATCTAAACATTCGAATCAGGGGTGCCCACGTCTAATGTCAGCATCCTTACTTGGTCCATTACCTCAACTTGCCTTATTTTCTTTGGAAAGAGGTGCAAAATGGAAATCATATAAGTTATTATAACTCCTACAATTTAAATCGTAGTGGTGACACGATTTAATTGTATCCATTGATTTTTATAAATTTTTTTGTAATTAAAATTCTTTTGTTTGACGCATAATTAATTTGTTATAATAAAATTATTCTTGTAATGTTTGGATGCCCAAATATTTTCTTCATCAACCCTCTACAAAAACAAATATGAAAAACAATGTAATGAATCATGTATTGACATTTCATAGGCATAAGTCATAGTCACCACCCAACAGCATCTACCCCAAAAAATGAGTCCTCGTCCTCCGGTGCAACAATCGTTGCAAATTGACATAGGGGTAGAGTAGCAAAGAGCTAGTGAGAGTTAGAAATTGAGGAGAGAGATGCTAGGCTTTGACCCATTGTTCGAACTAAAAAAGAAAAGTTAAAACATTTGGTAGCTAGATTGATTCATTGCACAGGTGCCCAAGCTTTTTTAGGCCTATTTTATAGGTGTCCACATGCATAATCTCTTCAAAACAGTTCATTAGAATTTTGTTTGGACTAGCGGTGTCCATAAACACCTCTAAACTACACTAAGATCCACCCATGTTACTACTGGTTGTAATGAAAGTGTCTCAAATAAAGACTTATATTGTAGTGCAACCTATAGCAACTAAGAGCGTTCTGTTAGAATCGATTGGGGTTCCCTAGAATCAGAATTGTAGAATCGGAGCGAAGACCTTAGGATTCTAATATTTGTTTGGAATAGTGAAAATTATTTTTACGAGAACAAAATTCTTAATAAGCATCCACAAAGATTGTGGAAATTCAATTTACCTAAATTTTTTGGAAACTTTTTATACAAAGGCATTTATCATTGGAATGATTTATGACTATAATTAAATATGACCATTTTATGTTTATTTAGGATCGTGAATCGGATTGTAGGAATGTAGAATTGTATTGCAATCCTACTATAAAATTTTTAAAACTAAGTTAGGTTTGTAAGATCCTAATGAATTTAAGATTCGAATGGGAGTTGGATTGATATAGGGTTTTTGGATCAAAAAATTGTAGGATCGTAAGATCCGGATCGGAAGTTAAATAACTATGACTAAGAGAATATACCATCTAACAGATAAGGTGAGGCAAAAATCTAAAGTAATTATATCATCTAAGAGATACGGCAAGACAAACCTCTAAAGCGACTTCAAATTATATTTTTTAAGATTCTCCAGTATGTCACTTTAATATAGGGAGCTTTTTTCTATCCGCAATCTCATAACATCATTGCTTCAACGTGACCGATAGATAATTATCATATTGTTAAGTTTCAACCAAAAGTGGAATTGAATCATTAGTTAACAACAACCACGCCTCCCAATGTAGATTCTTCTTTTGCGGGGTTTGAGGGATCCAAATGTGGGTAGTCTAACTCCGATAAGCATTGATGGAATTAGGTACCATGCATGCAGAAGTACAAATCACATCGAACTACTCATTGACAACCGCTTTGACTGGCAGATTCTTACTCAAATTCCTCAAATATGTATCATAAACAACAGTCATGGCTCAAGACACCATAAAATTCTAATATTAAAATCAACAATACAAATAAATGCAGAGGAATGCAAAGCGAAATGTTCAAAGCATTGAGTCACTAAGACGGAATGCTCAACAACTCAAATTCAAACATGAAACTGCAATATGGAATAAATTGCTTCACTTGGTGTAGTAGAACTTTGGGACTATTGGGGAGATCCAAAGAGGAAGCCCACTTCAACCAAGGTCCATGACAACAAGCATAAGTGAGGTTCCATTCTAAAACCAATTGGCAATAGGAGCAGTACCCCACTTGGCTTATATGTCATGGTCCTTCTCTTCATACTCCCGATGTGAGACTCTTCACTCATGTGTGACATTTCCAACAATCTCCCCCTCACACATGAGTCTCTTCTGGACTACATCAACGCACAAGCTCCCCCTTGACCAGAAGTCTTTACCATGGTGTCAAGCCACCATCAAGAGCACACCTGCACTATACTCCACAGAGTCTACATACTGCTCTACAAGCCTTTATGCCATCCACTCTTTTCTAGGAGTACTGATCGTAATTGCATGTGTTTTTTTTTTCTGCTCTTCTCCATGGTTGCTTTTTTAATAATACCACCCAAGAGCTTATCTACACCATCGACCAACGCTGCAGCATAGGTGTTTCCGCTCAATCAACACCTGCGGGTCACTTCACCAGGCTCGTCCACAGAGTCCACCATGCCACACCTTTTTCACCGAGCCAAACGCACCATCGGCTCTAATACCACTATTGGGGAGATCCAAAGAGGGAGTCCACTTCAACCAAGGTCCATGACAACAAGCACAAGTGATGTTCCATCCTAAAACCAATTTGCAATAGGAGGAGTAGCCCACTTGGCTTATTTATCATGATCCTTCTCTTCATACTCTCGATGTGGGACTCTTCACTCATATGTCACATTTGCAGGGACCATGAAAAGCTTGTCATGGGGATTGGTGGTACAGAGGATCTTGGTGAGACTGAAGCCCTTGATGCCACTGTTGACATTGGTTGGGACCTAGCAAGTTGCCAATGTGGACAAGTTGAGGGAGACCTTGCAGTGGATCAGCTTCTCGTCAGTGGGGAGGGTGGCTTCAACCCCAATCATATAGACTCCTTTGCCATGAATTGGGTTACTGATGACGGTTACCACTGACCTTTTTCCATTGGCGTCTCCCACACATGTAAGATTGACCTTTGTGCCTTTGTACTTAATTAAAATGAAGAAAAAAATTTCCATCATGAGTATAGAAACCTAATAAATATCTATGAATGTATATATCGTGACATATTGATGATAAAAAATGTACGAATAAATTACGAAAAAAATAAATAAATAATGAGCAGAAACTATAAAGGGATACTTGATCTAGTCATGTCTATATTAGGATTTGAACCAAATTCTCTTGCATGTGGTTCCGGCCAATACAAGTGCGGCTTTTGGACAACAATAAAGTAGAAGAAATAAACGAAGCGGTGACATAAGAAAAATGACATGCCGTCTGTTCTAGATTTTCATCAGGAGTGTCTCCCAGTCCAGTTCTCAACAATAAAGTAAATCATGAATGCTTGGTAAGTTGACATAAACGAATTCAAGCACATAACAACAATCGGTTTTTCACCTTTCTTGCAGAGAACAATACTTGAACAATGATATGGCTGGGGTGCTTTTTCGGAGACGGGGCTGCTATGGTAATGGCTGCAAGAGATAGAAAGACAAGGCAAGAGAGGACAGAGCTACTCGCCATTGCCCTTTAGGTTAATATCAAAGCTTATTGTTGGCCCAATTTAGCGAGTGCAATCAATCCAAAAGGGGGTGAATAGCGTGATCATCAAAGTCACAAAACAATCAAAATAGAAATGCAGAAAAATAAATGTTGACAAAACACGTTATTTATAGAGGTTCGGTCACACTTAGTCCTCTACCCACGGGTGCCCCTCGCCGATGGGATTTTGAACATTTTCTTTTATTAGGTCTGTCGAATACACATGATTCACTAATCGTACAACTTACAAGTTAACCCTAGAACTGTAGGTGTTCTAACGTACACGTTGCTCCTTAATTGTACTTGGTTAGTCGGTCCTCCGACGAATTATCTCAACTCAATGCAAAAAAAGATAACAAGATGCACTTTATAACAAGGAGTAAATAAACACAATAGATATGCCAATATAAACTCGATGTATGCCAATGAATGCTTGAGTAAGAGGTCTACCAATGAGTACTTGCTTTTCTTGTTGTCTTCAGCCCTCAACCAGCTTCTGTATTTATAGCAAAGACTTGGAGGAATCATTAGAGACTAGCCATTAGACTCATCCAAGATTTCAACTTCAATTCAAGGCCTTAAAACACAACTCAATATCCTTGAAAAATTTGCAACATCAGCAAGAAATTCCTTTAATGGCTAATTTTATTTTTGGCTGATTGGAGATATTTTAGGAATCCTTTTCAATTGCCTTCCATAATTAAAGCAAGAATCAAGCACCAAATCAATCATTGATCCTAAAATCTTGTTGAGCAAATATCAAGGTAAATCAAATTCTTGTTAAGCAAATATCTCTAATAAAGTGGCCTATCTTATCTCATAATATCATAATCAAATTTGAATCATAAAATATAATATCATAAAGATCACATATTTAAATTTGAATACTAAACTATTTCAAAGAAATTATGATATTTTGTATAAAATCAATTAAGCAATACTAACATGCCAATATCCACTTCAAGAACATAGCACCTTTAAACAATAGTAATTCTAAGGTGGATCCAATTATAATGTAATAAACATACCAATTAACCAACTACTTTTTGTCTTTTATGAAAACATATTCATGAAATACATTTTAAGCTTAAGGAGGCTAACAATCTCCCCATTTTTGATGAAAAATATAAATAACATATCAATATAATTTTGAATGACACACTTCAAAAGCTTTCCAAACACTTCTCCCCCTTTTTGTTTCATCGAAAGGTTGCATAAGAAGGAAAAAAGAAAAATCAAAGCGTACAAGAAATTATGACAAACACATATTGCTCCCATTAACAAATCAGTGACATATAAAGATGCTCCCCCTCAATCTATGGCACTCATAAAAAATATAACGGATTAAACACTAACAGCATATTAAAATCAATCACATATGCTAATGCTCATTGACTTGAAATTCTCGTAAGTATTATAAAGATGCAATAAGGGGTTAACAAAATTCTCTTCCTATCAAGAGTAAATATAATTATCAAATCATCAAGTGATATAATTTTTCCCTTATAGAAACAAGCAATATCATTTATGTGCATAATCACATGTCATGATAGCATAAGATATGAGGAAATATTGATCATCTCGCCTTCCAAAGATAATAAAGCAAATTAAAATTCAAAATTTTGAAAATCAAAGCAAGCACTAATAGGAAGTAGATCACGCAAGATAACATCAATTTGTGTTTAGCAAGAATCAAAACATTACCATTATTCAAGTTGTTGACATTAAAATTCAAACCGTTGAATTTTAGTTATTTATAGGCAGTAATATCCTAGGTTCTGCTTAATTTTTAAGGCCTAGTAATGTATTTCAAGGTTGTAAAATCTGGGTGACAACAAAACAAGTGAACTTACCTTGTTTTTACTTTTGGCAAACCATAACTTGTTATACGCCATTGTGAAGCTCCAATTTTTTCTTGTCCACTTGAATTTTCAAGAGGATTAAATGTTATTGAAAACTCATTATTAGTATCTAAATGAGGAGTTAATAACTGCCCACAATTAACAATGAAGCGCTTTGACCAATTCTTGATATCTTTTCCTTTTTGGGTTGAAAATTGTTCGAAGCAAGAAGAATTAATAAGGCAAAATTTTTCTCTCCCTCAATCTTGACACATTTTCTTGATCTAGCACCATGATCAAGAATTTTTGAAAGTTGAAAATTCAGTGTGGTACCATCAAAAGTGTGACAACTTGGAGATAAACTATTATTTGAAAACTCAAGCATGGATTTTACCTCACACTTACCACTTTGGAGAATAGATAAACAACAAGAATCATTATTTTTCTCACCATTTTCAAGCAGCTCCTCAATTTCGGGCATGCTTGACATCATTATGTATATAGGCCTTGAATTTTATCACCACTTTCATATTCTTGCTCTTTATGTAATTGATGATCCTCTACTCGCTTAACATTCCATCCATGATCATTTCATCCTGTGCCCCAAAATCACTTAACACCAGATTTTGATTAGTACCATAAAAATAATAAAGAGTCTCCAAATCTCCTTGACACTATCGCAATGTGAGATAAACTCAAATGCGTAGAACTTTAAAATTTTTGGATATCTGATTGTAATCAACTTCAGTATATTCATCTTCCGATTTCTCAATAACTATTGAACCTTTGACCAAGATCTCTCAAAGATCGAGACCCTTGTGCTTGATATAAAGTTTCATTGTTTCCTACCACGACAAATAACTGGTACCTTTAACAAGAGGAGGGCAATCAGAGTCAAAATCATAACTAACCATGGAATCGAACTATTACACGGTAAAGTCTTAAAAAAATAGTACTAGCTCTGATACCAATCACCCTAGAGGGAGGTGAAAAGCATGATGATCAAAGTCACAAAATAATCAAAATAGAAATGCAGAAAAATAAATATTGACAAAACAAGCTATTTATAGAGGTTCGGTCATCCCTAATCCTCTACACATGGGGACCCTTCGCCAATGGGATTTTGAACTTTTTTCTTTTGTTAGGTCGGTCGATTACACACGATTCACTAATTGTACAACTTACGAGTTGACCATACAACTCTAGGTATCCCAATTTACGCATTGCTCATCAACCATACTTGGATAGTCGACCCTCTGACTAATCAACCTAACCCAATACAAAGAAAGATAACAAGATACACTTTATTACAAGAAGTAAATAAACACAATACACATGCCAATCTAAGCTCGATGTATGCCAAGGAGTGCTTGAGTAAGAGGTCTCCCAATATAAGCTTGATGTATACACATGCCAATATAACAAGATACACTTTATTACAAGAAGTAAACTTGGAGGAACCATCAGAGACTAGCCATTAGACTCATCTAAGATTTCAACTTCAGTTCAAGGCCTTGAAACACAGCGCAATGTCCTTGAAAAATTTGCAACTTCAGCTAGCAATTCCTTCTAGGGTAATTTTATTTTTGGCTTATTGGAGATATTCTAGGAATCCTTTTCAATTGCCTTCCATAATTAAAGCAAGAATCAAGCACGAAATCAATCATTGATCCTAAAATCTGGTTGAGCAAATATCAAGATAAATCAAATTCTTCTTAAGCAAATACCTCTAATAAAGTGGCCCACCTTATCTCATAATATCATAATCAAATCTGAATCACAAAATATAATATTATAAAAATCATATATTCAAATTTGAACACAAAAGTATTTGGAAGAAATTATGATACTTTACATAAAATAAATGAAGCAATACTAACATGCCAATATCCACTTGAACAACATAGCACATTTAAAGAATATTAATTCCAGGGTAGATCCAATTATAATATAATAAGCATATTAATAGACCAACTCCTTTTTATCTTTCATCAAAAGGTATTCATAAAATGCATTTTACGATTAATGATGAACTAGGGTTTCAAGGTTGAACCATTTCGGGAGGAGAGAGAGGAAGGAGATGAAAGCAAAGAAATATCTGATTCATGTATTATGAAAGAATAAACAAAAACAACCCAATATATACATTGTAAGTCGGCAAAGAAAGGAAAAGAAAAGAAAGAAAAAAGAAAAAGAAAATACAATAACAGAAACATATTTGCAAAAATAAAATTACAATATTTCTACACCCCCCCGTCAAGTTGGACATGGGGAAACACAAGTC
>JACYFF010031954.1:78422799-78440482 GCA_017589665.1 Selenicereus undatus | reverse complement strand
GTTTTGTTCCAGAAAGACTATCTAAATACTAATTCAAACCCTCGATCTTCAAGAGCCTCAAGGATTTCCTTTTAGAAAGTCCTGGCGGTGTGACTCTCCCTAGGTTGGGGGCGTTACACAGCATGTGTGATACTCACAACATGATTGTTGTAGATGAGTAGGATAATTACGAGCTTGCAGTTGACTATGACATTGTAGAGGGTACTACTCTAGAGCCAATTGTTAATCATGAGCGTCATTCATTCTATGAGATGCACTTTCAAAGATCAAAAGAAGTTCGAAACCTTGACACACATGCACATCTGCAAGCGGATTTGATTGAGAAAATATGAAGTGAAATTCGGGGCGGCGATAGAGATGATAGTTCAAAGTCCCCCCTGTATATTTTTGAAATGTGGAGCTATTGCATAGTTTCATCTTTAGTTGAATATTGTAATCAATGTATCTTTTTTCAATCGAACTCTTGTAATTATTTTCCTTTTCCATGTCTAGCATATATGTTGTTGCTTAAGTCGAATGCTAATCAATGTATCTTTTTTTATATTTAAACATCGAACTCTTGCAAATTTTTATTCAAGCGTGTGTATGAATTTTTTTTAAAGTCGATCTCTTCTATTGGTTTTTTTAAATAAGAGCTTTTAAATAGTTATGTTATCAAATTATTATGGGAAAATTATTTTTCACAAACATAGTCAAGCCAAATAAAGAAGAAAAACATAAAAACTACAGTAATTAAGTTTGTTTGGCTAGGGGTCCATGGGTATTATTTTATTTTGTGAGCCAAATGGGTTGTTTGTCAAACAACTTATTGGAAAACTTTTTGACTAAAAATAGCTTTTTGGATTAAAATTAGCTGTTTGACTTAATAAAAACAATTAATTTGGGTATTTGGTGAAATGACTTTTTGGAATAGCTTTTTGGTTCCGAAAAGCCAATTTGAAAAAAATAATTCTGTTAGCTTTTTCGAAAAAAAAAATTTGGAATTAGCTTTTGTCTCACAACTTGTTAGAAATAGCTAATCTTATTAGATAGTTTTTTTACAAACATCTAATTCAAACAACTAACTTAAACAGCTCACAACTAACATCTAATACAAACAGCAAACAACTAATAGTTATTTGCCAAACAGAATTAAAATAATGAGCCTAATTCAAAAAGTTGGTTTAGAAAATTATAAGAAGGTGATAGCCCCATTGGTGAGCCAAAAATAAGATTCACTATTATAGATGCTCTTAGATGTGCGGTCGATTTTATATGAAATCAGCTTTCCCCTTTTCTAGTGGTTATTGTCTTCTGTAGGAATTAGGCTGTGTCTCAAAGTTATCAGAAGTGGCAGTAACAAAAAGCTAATCAGGCTGGCCCACAATAGAAGAAGATCGGGGGAGCAACGTCCATCATGCTAGCATGTTTCCTATTTCACTAGAATCCGTCAACCAGCCAAACCATAATAATATGTTAAACTGTTTATTTGGTCGTGCGCTCAACGAAATGCCCAAATCTGACCCTCAGATGATTAAAAAAATTTGAAAAGGAGGCCATCATAAGGACCACATCCAGTATAAAAACAACAAAATTCGCACTAGGTTTACACAAATCAAAACTCACGTCCGCTCGACTCGAATATTATATATTTATTTTTTATTGTTTTTAATTTTTCATCTTAGCAGTAATAGTTTTTCATTATAACAAATCGTTTGGAAAGACATTATACAATTACCACATCTCTTCGCAAATTAGACAATGATTCATGTTTTTTCCCATGGAACAACGTCATATACAACTTATAAATAGTCCAATTTTTGAAAATGACCATGAAACAACTCTAGCATTAAGAAAAACAATTTAGAATTAGATAAGTATTGAAAATGTGCGAGTCATACCATTATAGTCTTCGTAAAATGAATATATCTCATCACATTTTAAATAAGATTATTCTATAATAATGTAAAATTGTGATTTTATAATTAGTATATAATTATAATATCTTGCGTGTATATAATATTCTTTCGTTTGGATTCCTTCTAATTGGTCTCAAATCTAAGTTAATGTTGGGCAATGGACCAACTTATGTTCGTGTTAGGATCGACGTACTAATAAAGCATTCTTGATTAGGTAATGCTAGGTTAATTAACGAAAGATCAAATTATTAAATGGGCTATTAACGGGTTGAACTGCTCCGACTCGTTAACATGCTTTAGATGGGCTAACCCATGAATCATCCGACCAATTATTAATATTTTAATATACGGGTCAACCCATCCAAACGTGACTCATTCTCTACCTGCACATGAATTTCATATATCATGTTGAAAAGTTTGGATATTTTTGATATTCTTTGAAAAAATTACAATTATAATGCTTGATCATTAAATGCAGATAATTTTAAGTAATAAATATGCCAAATTTTTAATTTTGACAAAAAAAAGAAATAATTCATTAAAGAGGCGCTTCAAACCCGTTGGGTTGATCCGAAACCCGTAAAACCGAAATATGCCCGCCTGTATTTTACCCGAACCCGAAATACATCCGACCCGTATTTTACCCGAACCCGTATACACCTGATCTGTATTTGACTCGTTCGTCCGAATTGATAGGTCTACTAGTGGCTATGGCCTCAGCTGTCACCCCGACAGCAAAGAAGAAGGATCCTGGCCACATCATTGTCCAGGGAACAATTCTCTGCAAGCAGGGCAGCAAACCCATTGTTGGCATGATACGGTATTTTTCACTCGTCCGTTGCTCTGAATCTCATACAAAGACATTGTTTTAACAATTGAGATAGTGGTATCGTAAGCGACCATCATCACCGTACAAATTGTTATGATAAATTTGACGGTGAAAGATCTTAGAATATAAAACCAATTTCTAGATTTTTAACTATGGGCTTAAACTTTTGGTTAAAATAATTTTTGAATATGGTATCAGAGTCTTTCTAAGTAAGATGTCTCAAGTTTGAATATTAAGAACATCCATATTAATTTATTGTACAAAGTAGGGCAATCATTTGCAGCATCCACACTTTAAACCCAACGGACATTCACATGAGGGGCTGTTTTATATTCTAAGACATGCAAATTCCTGAACTTTCAACCATAAATTTAAGCATTTCATTCAAATGGTTCTTGAACAAAAGGGTTGTATAATAATAATTTTTCTATATATGATAGCAATTTTAAAGAATGGATTAAATAATAATTCCAAAGATATCATATGTTTACATAATATTTACCGAAATGTGGAAAGGTATATGATAATAATTCATTTTGGTAGCCTTATTTTTTACATTGCTAGCTACTTTACTCCTTAATCATAACTTAAATCAATGCTACATTTGATTTAAAAACTTCATATTATTTCTTGCAGTGAACTCATTGTCTGGCCATTTATTTTCACATTATGGAACTTTCCCATTAACTTAATCTTAGACACCAGGTTAAAACCATCATTCCAATACTATCAACAACTAGCCCAATCGAGTGAGACATGAGGATAATATAACAATATGTTTCAGAGCTGTTGGATCACTTTATATACTGGTCATGCCTGAGGGTATCAATCTGTTAATTGTTCTTTTTCTATTTAGTAGCGCCTAGTTTCTAAGAAGCTAACGAAATTGATAATTCACAAAAAAAATGTTTGGGGTGATGAGAAACGCTGACACATTAACACAGCAATTTGAGAAATTAAGTTCTATTAATCTAGAAATATATCAGCACGCTCTACAATTTGGGAACTGACGCTATATGTTGATATTTTTTTGTTCATAGATGTAATCATTTCTTGGTATCTAGGAGTTAAGAAAATTATTTTCAAATAAACATGTAGAATTAATTATGTATTGACGCGCCACCAATGTGAACATATTTGTTATTAATTGAATGTGTAAAGCAAATCTTACCTGCATTGGTGATGCCAATGGAAAAAGTGTCAGTGGTAACTGTCATCAGTAACCCAACTGACAGTAAAGGAGTGTACGTGATCAGAGTTCAAGCCACCCTCCCCACCGGCGAGAAGTTGATCCACTGCAAGGTCTCTCTCAACTTCTCCCCATTGGCCACTTGCAAGGTCCCAACTAATGTCAACAGCGGTATTAAGGGCTTCGGTCTCACCAAGGTCCTCCGTACCACCAATCCGCACGACAAGCTTTTCATGGTCCCAAAATTCTTCTAAATGTCTAAGTGATCAAACAATCCCATTTGGAAAACTGATGTTTTCATATGAGATGTTAGACTTTGTGTGCCATCAATAATTGGGTTTGAGTGATTTAATTATGATTTGCTGCATTCCTACACTAGTCAATTGTATTTTTTGAATGTGCACTAATATTTGCTATATTTGTTTGTAAGCAAAATGATAAATGTCTTGCTACAAGGCACTTTTTAAGTGTCTTATTTTTACTTAAAATGTATCTTATTGTCTATTAGGTTGGAAAAAAAAATGCTATGATTGAATAGTGAAAGGATGTCAAAATTAATAAAGTGTGTAAAATGATCATTTTATACATAATCTTTCACATTTATGAAACTACACATATGGTATGCCTTGCGGATAGAGTTAGTCTAATTGGGGTGTTAGTTTGTATTTATTGGCATAACTAATGAATATTAAAATTTTGTAACTCATAATAAGTTGTAATTAATAAAAATTCAGTGCTTTTAAATCATAAAACATAATAATTTAAGTTAAGGTAAAATATTTAAGAGTATCTTGCATCAAAACACCTATCATCACCCTTGTTTGTAATCATTTGCCATGAATGTCTTTACGTTGATTTTAGTAACAATTAATATTTGTTCACCCCGTGTTCCGTTAATTTAGCACGGTCTTGGCTTCATCCTTTCTCTTTTCTGTTGTTTTTCGCGCCCTTTTTTGGGGGGGTGTTTACGGTTGTACACAGATGCTTTATCGCCACGTATGTAGAGTAATCCCACAAAACAACTATTCTATTAATTAACAGCACAAAATCTTACCTCGATCGTTGAGGAATACTTTTTAAGAAATCTTCGGGACTTATTTCATGCGCTTGATTGACATAGAACATGCTAGTCTTTTTAGCAAAAGCAAGTGCAATATTTTGACTACCCAAATAGAATGATTTCTCCATTGAAATGCAAACATTATTAGCACCGAAATGCAACACCTTCTCTCAGTCCCCATGTCGATAAACACAAAATTTCCGTGACCAATTAAAAAAAAATTCAATAAATTTGCAACACCGAACTCTTTATGTAACCTTTTACAACTCTTGGAATCATCCAATGCCATATATTTATAGAGATATTCATGCCTCCTCATCAAAAGAAGGCATCCTTTCATAAAATATTAAAATATGCCTTCGAAACTGATGGAATTTGCTAGAGGAAGAACAAAAGGGAGTTTGCTATAGGAAGAACAAAAGCAAGTAAGATATAAAGTAAAAGGGCACATATATTACTTTATCAGTTCAAAGTCTAGTTTGACAACAAGCATATGCTGGTTGGTGTGGGGGATTTTCAAGAGAAGAGTTGAACGAGGATTACTCCGAAGCCTCGAGGCAGAAGTAAATTGTCGATTTTCCTAAAAACTTTATTAACCCTGTTTCCAACGGGTATTTCTGAGTAAGTGTTTGAAATACAAAGAGGCTTCCCTACGCTCATGTTACACTCACAAGTGTATGCACTAGTGCCCTAGGAATTTACCGAAACACAAAGGGATAGTAATATTGGAAGCTCTCTTGATCCATGCCATTAAAGACATTGCGGGGAATGTTATAATGTCATATATTTATAGAGATGTTCATGCTTCCTCATCAAAAGAACACATCCTTTCATAAAAAATACTTCCAAGAGGGCTCATCTCTTTAAGAATGCACCCTTTCAAATAGGAGATATTCATTATTTAATTAACTAATTCACATCTTTTTATAAATAATAATTTAACTAATTACTATTTGTTTATATATTTGTTATTGTATATTTTAATTTTTATGGCAATTATCTCCAACAATTAGTGTTGGGTTTCGTGGCTCAAAATCCAAGAATTGGCACGGCGGGACCGTGCTAGACGACACAGACGTGTCAGGCCGAAGAAGCGAGACGTCAAAGGACGGCAGAAAAACGGCATGGGGTGACCGTGCCACGTGGCACGGTCGTGCCGCGCCCAATTCGGGCACGACATTTTCTGGCGGCTAGAGTTGCTTTGGTGTGCAGTCTTCTTGGCGGTAAGGGTTCTCCTCTAGGGGTAAAACCCTGGTTTTCTAGACCCTATATAAAGAGGTATTGCCTAAGATCTAAAATCACTACTTTAGACTTTAAATCTCTGAATCCCTAAACACATTGAGAGGTAGAGAGACTTTGAGAGAGATTACCAAAAAGGTTGTAATTCTGCTATTGGATTGAATCACTTGTTATGATTGTGATCATTTTATACTCTCCCTGCTCATATAGTGGATTGATTGTGCTCGTCGCTATCTGTGATTTTTTCCCACATTGGGTTTCCACGTAAATCTTGTGTGTCATTTCTTTATTCTTGTTATCGTTCTTTAAATTTCTGAATATCTGTTTCATCCTATTGTTTCTGCTATTAGTTTGCTCTAATTCCTAACAAGTGGTATTAGAGCTTTGGTTTAGGATGTCTTCAGTTATGAAGGTTGATATTCATAAATTTGATAGGAAGATTAGTTTTAATCTCTTGAAGGTACAGATGAGAGCAATTCTCATCCAGTATGGGTTATGGAAGGTTCTGCAAGGACCTCACCAGAAACCCGAGAAGAAGACTAATGAACAATGGGCAGCAGACCAAAAGAAGAGGCGTGGATCGTTGACAGGCGAGGAATGGGAGGAACTGGAGTTGAAGGCAGATTCAGCCATACAGTTGTGCTTGGCACCCCATGTCTTGCGAGAGGTGCTTGATAAGACAACTGCGTTGGATCTTTGGGTCCCCTGTTCAAAAATACTTGAATGAGTTTAACTATATTTTTGTTGATTTGGAGAGTTTGGATATAAAGATTGAGGATGAGGATAAAGCTATTATGCTTGTTGTGTCTTTACCCCCCTCCTAAAAACACTTTAAGGAGATCATGCTATATAGTAATTCTAATACTATATCGTTTGAGGATGTTAAGTCAAACCTATTGTCTAAGGATAAGTTTGATCATGACATTCATGCTGATTTTGCTGAGGGATTAGTACTAAGGGGTTAAACGACTAAAAAGGGGAACGGTAATAGGAGTAAGAACCATTCTAAGTCTAGAAATCCTCTCGTTGGTAAGACCTGCAATTACTGTGGTAAATTGGGTCATATTGTTGCTAACTGTTGGCAATGGCAAAAGAAAAGGGAGAAAGAAGAAGATAATTCTCGTGAGCCTGCTGAAGCTTCATTTGCTGAATCTGATTCTAATGGTGACGTTCTGTTTGCTACCTCTACTAAAAAGGGGAACAATTCTGATTGGATTCTTGATTCTGGGTGTACGTATCATATGTGTCCTCACAAGGATTAGTTTTCAACATATGATCCAGTTGACTCAACTATTGTTCACATGAGCAATAATGCCCAATGTAATATAACTGGAATCAGTACTGTTAAAATCAAGACCCATGATGGTGTTGTCAGGACTTCATCGAATGTTCGTCACGTTCCTGACTTGAAGCGTAACCTCATCTCCTTACGCACCCTTGAATCCAAGGGGTACAAATATTCAGCTTAAGGTGGAGTTCTGAATGTCTCGAAGGGCAGTCGGATTCTACTGAAGGGTTTGAGGCATGAAAGCCTCTATGTCTGATAGGCACCTACTACGACCGGTTATATGAAGAAAGGTTCATATAAGTTATCTCCTAGAGCTAAGTTCAAGCATTGCTTGGACTTAGTTGGCATTCACCGTATTTGAGCGCCCTTCGTGGCATTCCCCTCGGGGGGGGGGGGGATCACCCTTTAGAGTGGGATGACGGTGTTAGAGAATTGGTAATTGTTGGTGATTTTGGCCCAAGGTAGAGATTGTTGGGTTTCGTGGCCCAAAATCCAAGAATTGGCACGGTGGGACCGTGCTAGACGACACAGACGTGTTAGGTCGAAGAAGCGGGACGTCAAAGGAGGGCAAAAAAACGGCACGGGGTGACCGTGCCATGTGGCACTATCGTGCCACGCCCAATTCGGGCATGGGCTTCTCTGGCGACTAAGGTTGCTCTGGCGTGCAATCCTCTTGACGGCTAAGGTTCTCCTCTAAGGATAAAACCCTGGACTTCTAGACCCTATATAAAGAGCTCTTGCTTAAGATATAAAATCACTGCTTCAGACTTCAAATCCCTGAATCTCTAAACACGTTGAGAGGTAGAGAGATTTTGAGAGAGATTACAAGAAAGGTTGTAATTCTGCTATTGGATCGAATCACTTGTTGTGATTATGATCGTTTTGTACTCTCCCTGCTCATATAATGGATTGATTGTGCTCGTCGCCATCCGTGGTTTTTTTCCGCATTGGGCTTTCACGTAAATCTTGTGTGTCATTGCTTTGTTCTTGTTATCGTTCTTTAAATTTTTGAATATCTGTTTCATCTTATTGCTTCCGCTATTAGTTTGCTCTAATTCCCAACAAGTGGTATCAGAGCCGATGGTGCGTTCGGCTAGGCAACAAAGGTGTGGCATGGTGGACCCCATGGACGAGCTTGGTGAAGTGACGCAGGTGTTGATCGAGCGGGAACACGTGTGCTGCAGCGTGGCTTGATGGCGTGGATAAGCTCTTGATGGTGGCATGACACCTTGGTAAAGGCTTCCGCTCTAGGGGGAGCTTGTGCATTGATGTGGTATGGAAGAGACTCCTGTGTGGGGGGGAGATTGTTGGAAATATCACACATGAGTAAAGAAGTCCCACATGGGGAGTTTGGAAAGAAGGGTCATGGTATATAATTCAAGTGAACTACTCCTCCTATTGTCAATTGGTTTTAGGGTGGAACCTCACTTGGGCTTGTTGCCATGGACCTTGGTTGGAGTGGGCTCTTTCCTTGGATCTGCCTAACAATTAGTAATCATGTTACCTACTCAGCTTTGTAAAAAGTTCAGCTGAGGCCTGAGAAGGAAGTTTTAGTAACAATGTGGATCCAACTTTCAGTCGATTATTGTTTAAAACAATGGCAATGGCACATTGAGGAAAAGATAACAAGTTGAATTCACTTTCAAAGCCTTTAGTCTAATCATTGAGAAATTTGGAAACTTTTATAGTGAACCCGTGGCCACATCTTATGATGATAACTCTCAATTAAAGAAAAACAAACGGTGCAAGTGTTTCTTGGTTAGAATGTGCTGCAATAATTGGAAGTTTGATGCATTTAATGAACCATTCTTATTTTGATATTGGATATGTTGGGTATAGATTAAGTGCATACGTTCATAGCCTGACCCGTGATCATTGGAATGCACTAGTAAGATTGTTCATATATTTGAACGGTACTATAAATTATAGCATTATCTATAGTGGATTTCCCTCTGTGCTAGTAGGGTGGCGCAATCCTAACTGGACCTCTGATTCCGATAAGACAAAATCCACAAGTGGTTACATCTTCACCCTCAGTGGAGGTGTTACATCATTGAACTGTTGCAAACAAATTATTATTGTTAATTCCCCTAAGGAATCTACGTTTGTGGCATTAGAAAGAGATAACACAAAGCTGAGTAGTTAATAATTTTTTTTTGCAAACATTCACTATGGAAGAATCTGACACCTTCTGTCTCGATGCACTGTGATTGTCAGACTACAATAGTCATGGCAAAGAGTAAAACTTATTATGAGAGAAATAGGCTTCTATGCCTAAGACATGATATTGTAAAGTAGTTGCTTGCAAGTGGGACTATGTCCGTAGATTACGTAAAGCAAGAGATAAACATGGTGGACCCTCCGACAAAATCACTAGGTAGAAATTTGGTAAAAGTTACATCAAGGGAAATGGGACTTAAACCCACAAAAAATTGTCAAAAGGTAAACCAACAAATGTAACTAGCCATCCCATCAAATAGGGTCATATGGGTAAAGTTGTGAGTTAACCAAGCGTCCATTATTCACAATTACATTCTCTTAGTGTATATCTCATCCTATGGTGTAAATACTGAAGGTTGCAACATATAAGTCTGAGTAGCAATACTCTCAATGGATTGATCCATAGTACTTGTGGGTGGTGTGTAAAGTTGCAATACATACTTGGCGGATTGACCTATATGAGTGTGGATTAAGGAGCCTTAAATCCTTTTGGCTCAACCATATATATTTCTTCATCTGGGTCATCATTTTGAAGATGAATGATTTGTTGTCACATCAAATGACCCATGAGGGGATACCCTAAAGCTAGAATGCAACACCTTGATGAACTAGAATGCAACTTCAAGTTAAGAACAAACCTAAAGCAAAATAATTTTTGTTGATTTTGATTTGCGTAAAGTACATTCAACACCAGATAAAACTTAAAAGCACATATGTTTAAGATAAAGGCTAAGCCACAACCTAAACTAATCAACCCACCAATCTTACAAAGCCCAAGCACGAAAGATAAAAACAAAGGAGAATTCAAAATCACCACTGTCTAAGAGAGAAAAATGGGATTTTGCAGGAGATAGTAAGTAACAAGCTTTTTATTTCATTTACCCAAGTCTTCCGAATGCTACAAAGATTTAGGCCATTAAATAGTGGGATGTCATCCTCTCATAGCTTTGTACCAAGCAATAGAATTACTAAGAAAATAAGAAATTAAATTTTAGCCAGTTGTACAACTAAATGGGGGACCACTAGATAATTACCAGGGTGGAATTTGCTGCACATGTACTACCTTGATGGCATGCTCCACAATCCGAAATGAATGCATTTGGAGTAGAAACTCTGGGGGGGGGAAGCTTTTAGAAATGTCTACTAAGTCCTATAAAAGCTTAGAACTTAAATATTCCATTTACTGGCCCAATTAAGCTCTTAAGTAGAACAGTGTATTTCCAAACCTTCACTAACCCTTCTTCGATTAAAGTTTCATATCTTACTCAATACTTGGAATGTGAAGGTTATCCATGGCACATTGGAAAACAGACATCAACATTATCTGTCCATTTACATTTTTCCAAAATTGGAGCCTATTTGCCTATTTAAAATTGAGCTAGAATATGGAGTAAAAATCTTAACCAAAACTGGAAAAATGACTAAGAAGTGACTTTGGGGAATAATTACCTAAGCTCGTTATTTATGACTACTAATTGTCTTACTACCCAATTTGAATTACTTAGACCCTCATTTAAGACACCAAGTGGGTATAGCAATAGGAGGACCCTTGCCTAACTCTCCATTTCCTTCAATAATTAAAGGAGCTCCGTGTCTTGAATCCATGGCAAGCCAGAGAACCTTAGTGTTAGTGTCTTGCTTTAATTTGCATCAAACACTCTATCTTAAGAAGGATTTTTCCTTAAATTCTTAGGTTTGAAATCCATTGATACTAATCATGAGTAATTAATACTTCTTTTGGATTTACAAATACCCAATGTGCTAAGAACTCTACCTCCTTTGAACATAAAAGAGTTCTGAAGACTCTTAGATGGCCTTTTCTTAAAGTAATTGAATGCATAAGATCTAGCACTCATTAGCTTGTTGGAACTTCTAATGTACTCATCAGAACTCATATCAAAAAAGGTAAGGGCTCACACTCAAGAGGTACATGATAATCATCAAGGGGCATCACACCATGAAATGGTTCATCCCAAAATTCATTCAAAGGTGATTGAACTAAGGGGTGTAGGGGTGTTATTTCCTCACTTGTATTTGGTTCAACCAAAATTAAGACAACTAGAGACTTGCTCCTAATTGTGGTTCTCTCATCTCATGTCTCCCCCATGTAAGGGCTTTTCTCACATCCCACCTTTTGGTTTATATTTTGAGGTGGAGGCAAAGAAGTAAATGTTAATGGTTACCTGCGGTGTTTGTGGAAGTCATGTCCATTACAACTTGCATAATAATCAAACAACCATAGTCCACTAAGAAAAGTTTAACAAGCACTCGAAGGAAACATCCCATACAAAGCCTCATTTCTAAACTTGCTCATTGAAAATGAAAGTCAAGCTTCTTTAATGATGTTTATCTTAATCCCCAAATTGGCACATTGGAGAGCATGAGAGTGAGATGAGAGATAATAGGTAGTACAGTCTCTAAGGTGGGCTTTGATTCGACTTTTTTCTCTTCAAGATCCAAAACGATCTCATTTGCTTCTTATTCCCCCTCTTGAACTATGGTATGCTCTTCTTCTTCTTGGATCAAAATAGGCCTTTTCTCTTGAATCTTGATCTCCTCTTAAACAACAATAAAATTTTCTTCCAAGAGTTCTTCAAAGAGTAATTATTCATAGAATCTCATATCCATATATTATTTAAGCTGACTCCTGGTCTTGATTTTAAGCTTGCCTTGAAGATCTCTGCCCCTAATAAGACATCTAAACCAATAAAAAGCAACACCTTGGAGTTTTTGAGTAGTTATCATGAAGTTTTTGTCATCCAAGCAATCAATTGCCCAAAGGTAGATGTAACACCACGAGTGTGACTTAAAAGGATCGAAGTGACTACTTATATCACCAAAGGTGCACCTTTCTTTTCGAAAAGCTCACTTTTAAGAACTCCACAGTTAAGCGTGCTTGTTGGGGAGCAATCTTGGGATGGGTGACCTCCTGGGAAGTTTCCCAGGCAGTGTGTGAGCGAGGACAAAGCACACCGGAAAGACTTGTGGTGATTTGTGGGGCCAGTCGATGATCCTTGAAGTCATTATTGTTAAGACCTGCGACCGAGAGGGGTCGGGGCGTTACACCAATACAAATCCTAATAGCATCTACATCCCACTAAATATATGTTTAGATGGATATAATAAATATGAAATGTGTGCATGCATAGATAGTGGTTGTTCTGTTTGTTTTGAAAAAAAGGCCTTTATTTTTAGAATTTATGTAGAAAAAAGTCAAGAATCCTTTATAAGTAAGGATGGCTAACAATAGCATAATGAGTCATATCGAAGTATCGAAGCCACATAAGGGTTGTCCATAGAGATAGGAGGAGTCCAATACATTGTACCGATTTTATGAGCTGCTCATCGACCCTTTCATGATATGATTATTGGAAATATTTTTTTGAGATTGTATTCTCCATGTACACAAACCACAAAGCAAATAATATTCACATTAAATAGTCACTCAGTTCCTACTGATAAATTAAATAATGCTTAAACTCATCAAAAGAATGAGTTTACATGCGGCCAACATGGTGAGAAGGTAATACCGGCACAATGTGAGATAGCACTATCTCATTACTTTAGTTATCTATTAACGAGCAGATTCATGAACAACAAGAGCAATTAAGCAAGAAACTCTACTCTGATAATCGTTTTAAAATTTAGGACAAAGATAACACATTTGCAAAGATCACTTTGCTAAACCCTAACACTATTGTCCGACTCAAAGAAATAGTGTATACACACCACGATATCCAAGAATTTGATATGCAAATCAATGAACTTTTGGAAAAAGGTTTAATCAGAAATAGTAAAAGTCCTGACATACGTTCCGCTTTCATGGTAAGAAATCACGATGGATAGAAAAGAGAAAAAGCTAGAATTGCAAAATCGACTACAAAAAACTTAATGATACTATCTTTGATGGTTATTATATTACTAACAAAATAGTCCTTTTTAATAGAATTCAAGGAGCCTTTTGCCTCTCAAAAATGGATTGCAAAAGCGGATACTGGCAGATAAAAATGGGCGAAAAAAACAATCGTTTAACCACTTTCAATTCCCTCAAGGAAATTATGAGTAGATACTAATGTCATTTGATCTTAAAAATGCACGTCAAATATTTCAAAAAAGAATGGAAAACATTCTCAAAGACCTTAATCATCATTGTATAGTTTACATCGACGATATTCTTATATTTTTAAAAATCATAGAACAACACAAAGATGAGTTCTAGCTGTCACCCAAAGATGCATTGATCATGGTATTATTCTTGGTAAGAACTAGTGTATTTATGCTGATAGGAAATCATGTTTTTAGTTCTAGAAATAAAAGTTGGACAAATTATTCTACAAAAGTATATTCTAGAAAAAATAGAAAATTTTTCTTAAAAGATTGAAGATAAGAAGTAACTAGAAAGATTTCTCGGATGTTTTACCTATTCTTTAGATTTCATTAGAGATATAGCTAAATTGAGAAAACCATAGCAGTAGAAACTCAAGAAAGAGATAAGTTGGATATGGATCACAAGTGATTCAAAGATTGTTCAGAACTTTAAAAAGATGTGTAAAAATCTTCCTATTCTTAATTTTCCTAATTAATGATATGATTTAATTCTTGGGACAGATGTTAGCAATGAGCATTGGAGTGTAGTACTCAAAATCAAAGGATTAACTTTTTAGCCCTAAAACATTTTCTAATTTGAACTGATTGCAAGGGGATACCTGATTCTTGAGACAGATGCAAGCGCAAGAGCGACTTTGGTAGTGACAATTATGGCTTAACAAGTTTTCTTTATCTATTGAACATATAGAGGGATTGAAGAATTCTCTCGCAGATAGTTTAACTCGTGAACTCGACGATGGTGATTATTAGAGCAAAACTCTAGCTAGAAAAAGAAGAAATCTAGAAATGTATGCTAGAACTGCTAGAAAGGGATTCTTATTATAGTAGAATTCTTATAGACATTTTGGAATTTTATAGAAAAAGTAGATCATGCTTTAGTCTGCCATCTTCTGCCTACCTAATAGTATAAAGATTCAACCTTTTAGAGTTACAAATAAATTACCTAAAGTATCCTTTTAATATTCAGGGAAAAATAAATTCTCATGTTAAAAAAATGGTTTAATGACTATTATGCAGCCTGCATTAACTACTGTCATAATTATTTTTATGATATTTGAAAGTCATGAAGTACTACGATTAACTTTGTTGATAAAGTTGGAGTTGGTGATGTTAGATTCCCAACAAATTCAATCTCTCTGGATGACCCATCGTGAAGGCATCGGAATATAGAATGGTAACTTATGTCATGGAAATTTGAGACTCAAAGTACCCATTCTTCTCAAGACTAACTAAGTTTCAATAGCATATGTTCAAAAGTACCTATTGGATTCTCACATCTCCTGATGTCCAATAAAAATTCCATACTATAGAAGCATGTATGTCGAGCTACATTGCACAATAATTGAGTATGAAAATGGGAACATCAAACCAATCCATTATCTTATTAAATTAGTTGATTTAGACGATCCCAATTATCAACGACAAAAATGGTTTCCAAAAACACAAGAAATAGTTAGTGATCCTACTTTACGAAGGGTCATCGGTTTTTACAATATTTATCATCAAATGTGGGCATTAATCGAACAAGGAAAGACATCAACGCATTACGGGAACATTACTTTTGCTTATCTAATGATTTTAGCAAATATATGAAGGTACAAGGAGCTACTTAAGAAGATGTGTTTGATTATCTCTTTGACATTGGAGTTCCAAAATTCTTATAAGAAAAAGGAATGAAATATCTTCATGAATTATTTGAAAGATGGGATCCAAAATGCAGATTTTGATGATTATGTAGATAATGGCGGACTAGAAGACATTATTGGAGAAGAGTGCATGCAGAATCTCAATATGGATGACTAGTCTTGTCAATATTAAGTGCTCTGAAAAGTTGTTGCACTATTATTGTATTATTTTGTCAAGTATCAAGTCAGTAAAATAATACAATCTACCATGGCCATATGAGAGCGGCTATAGTCATTTGGAAATATATATGTATGTATTATAGCCATTAAGGCATCCTATGTAGTCCAACTTCTCTATAAAAGGAGAAGAAGAGGGTTGAGAAGGGACATGGTCACTTGAGCATTCTTTAGTATCTCTAATGATCTTAGTTGTTTAAGTCCCTATTCAAAATTTTTCATTGCAATATTTTCAATTTCAAACTTTCAATAAAAGAAGTTTAAGTCACTTTTTGAAGCTTTTAGTAGAGAACATTGTTCAATTGAATTTTATGTCTTAAATATTATGATTTCTTGATTAAAGTCTCATTATCCTTAAAAATATAAAAACTTGATTAGTAACTACGGTCTGAGGTAGAAAATAAAACGAATCTGTATTGTGCATGATACAAGGAAGGTGTGGTTAAGATTATTTTACTGTAAATTAAAAACTAAAGGAACACCAGGGTCTAATGCCAACTAATTTCAGTTAATATTTAAAACTCTCTAATTAAGTTTTAATTATTTTACTAAGTATGGTGGACCTATGACAACAAAAAGTATAATATTTATGACATAAGTAATAGATTGTGATACCTACTACTAGTAAAGTTACTGTAAGAAGTCTAATCATTTAAAACGAACATATTTCCTTAAAAAACCCTGGAATTGGTTTTATAGCATATCTTACCCAAATTATAGTTTTGGGTCGAAAGTATGAAAACAAAAACATCAGAAGGTAGTGCAAAATTGCAAGTGTAAAACTTGAAGGTACTTAAAAATCAATACAAAAGAAGCAGGGTTGAAAAAATTAATGCCGAAAATCTGAAAGGTTGTAAGTGCAAAATATCCCCCATTTTTTTCTAGTTTTTTGCAGCTATAACCACTATAAATGGGGCAAGTTCAACTTGGGTTTTTCAGGTTCAGATACAACTCTCATCCCTAAAGATAAGTATAATGTATTGCTCACCAAAAGTTACAATGCAGCTCACTAAGAAATCATATATCAAAATATGAACAAGAATGTGGATTTGCTCACTAGAATTTTACTCCCCCCGTCCCAATAAATTTGTCAAATATTGGAATAATACAAATATAAGGGAACATAAATTAATTGCATGTCTCCAATCACAATGTATATTGAGACGAGTGCTAGTGTTACTTTGGAAATTATCACCTAGACTTCTCTTTATTATACTTGCAATTTCTAACCAATAAAAAAAAAAAAAAGAGAAATCAAAGATATGGCACGTACAGCACATCTCCTTCCCTCCACTAATTGCCTCCACGTTTTTACTCCTCCATGAAAATAAGCTTAATTACTCAAGCACTTGGCGCCACTAATCGCCTGCAAGATTTTACATGAAAATAAGCTTTAATTTGCCTACACCACTTGGCGCCACTTATTTGCATCAAATTAATTTTTCTGCCTAAGCTTAATACCGCCACTGATAAAATTTAGCATATTTAAAATTCAATTCAAACAAACTCCTTATTATAAATACAATAGAGTCCTCGTCTGATTTATCATGCCTACATTTTTATCCATTCCCATCTGCATTAGTTGGCAGGATGTCTAACTTCATAGAGCCCCAATCAGATAACAACTCCTTACCGATAGTAGTCTTTCAATCACAATAAAACACTACCCATTCTATACGTAAAAAATTCTTAAACAAAGAGCAACGCCAATTAATTTTTCAAAGCTAAGGCTCTTCAAGGAGAGTAATAATGGTAAAATCAAACATGACTCACTGGCCATAATTGCAGCAGAGTATCTATCCATCTGAGAACTGTTTATAGAATATGGCGAAGGGGAGTATCATCCTTCTTGAATGGGTCCCCTAATGGTGTATCATCCAATACACCAGGAAGGCCAGGATGTAAAAGAATTCAAATTGACTTTGATGAAGTTGCAAAGATCCCCCTTCGTCGTCGCACCAATATTCGATCTTTGGCCATTGCTTTGAATG
>JACYFF010031954.1:78397056-78422789 GCA_017589665.1 Selenicereus undatus | reverse complement strand
GTTACATAATTATGAGTTCTCTGGTAAGATTGATGTTTTTCCTTTTATATTTAAAGAGCTTGCTAAAAGAAGTAGCAAAAATCGTCTTGCAGACACATTGGAGATAAAGCCAATACTATTGGTGACTAAAGAAGTCATCCGATCATGTTAATTGAGAAAGTTCTTCCAGCCAACTATGCTAAGTGGCCACTAGCTTCAATGGAGGAAACCATTTTTATCCAGCAAGATAATGCTAAGCCTCATATTGATGTTAATGATGCCGAGTTTCATGAAGTTGCTAGTAGAGGTGGACTCAATATTCAACTAGTTTGTCAACCTTCTAATAAGCCCTGACCTTAATGTTTTGGACCTAGGATTTGTTTAGTGCTATTCAATATCTACAACATCAGGAGGCATCATCCACAATTGATGAACTTGTTCACTCAGTAAAGAAAGTCTTTTGGGAGTATCCACCAATATTGATCAACCTTGTTTTCTTAACGTTGCAGCCCTGTATCTTCAAGGTGATGGAAAACAATGGGAGCATAAATTATCAACTCGCACATATGTCCAAAGGATCTCTGGATAGAAGTGGGAACATTCCTATCTCACTTCCATGCCCGTATGGACTTTTAGACAAAGTAAATGCATTTTTACAGGAGTGAAGCCATGTTTCAGGTTTTACACTCATTAAAATTTATCAATTTGCTCATTTTCTGATCGTCTAAATTTTTATGTTTTTTCCTTCTTATCAATTTGAGTTTTGCAGATTAGCAAGGTCAATTAGAGGAAGAAAAAGGAGGAGAAGTTGCCATTGGTGGAGAGAAAAAGCTTTTGCGTTTTCAATTGAAAAAACCAAATGATATTAGCAAAAAAGTGGAAGTTGATTCAATGGAAGGTTGCTGCATTTTGTTTGATAATGACGTCAGTTTGTTATATAGGAGTAATAGTTTGACAATGGAAGGTTACTGTATTTTGGTTTTTACAGTTTGTTATAGTAGTCTAATTTTATTTTTTTTCAACTTTTGGTAATGATGCTATTGGAATATGTAGTAGATAATTTCTAGGTTGCAATAAATAAAGATACAATTTCTATGCTAATTTGACAAGAATTATGGGACATTTAAAACTACAGAATTCGACAATTTCGGCGGGACGGAGGGAATATATCATATGCTTGCACACTCTTTTTTAATCCTAAACAATTAGTACTCGTCACCAAATCATATTGGTCACTAAATATATTTTGTAACTCACCAAAGAACTATTACAATTTATTAAATAAGTATCATAGCTCACTAAAATAATGAATAGTATAAATAACTAGATAATTCAGTGAGTTTCAAATGTACAATAGCATTTTTTTTTGTACAATCGTAAATTTTAGTGAACTATATATATAGCATTTTTATTAAGTGAAATCCCATATTATATGACATGTTAGTTTGGGTCTATCCACTCACTAAAAGTATCTTTTAACTCATTAAAAATTCGTGTCAGGTTACTAAAATATTTTGGTAAGCTATACAATATAATATTTTTAATAAGTAAAAATGAATGTACAATAATATATTTTAGAGAGCTATACAATATTTTTAATGATTTGAAATCCGATTGTGTAACTGTTCCTATATATCTGGTCGTATGGTATAACAAATGTAAGGATACTTGATTACACCAAATTATAACCTTATACGTGGAGATGTGCAACCATTATTTTAAAAAAAATATTGAGCCATTCAATATTTTGACATTAACGCACAACAGACAAATGATATAAAAAAACCTTGGTTAGGAAGAACAACAACAGTAATGCTTGAAAAATGCCCCATCCTCTCTCACATCCCCCATACCGAACCCTAGTCTGATCGCCTCACACTTCCACCATCATCATTGCTCAAATGCTGGCCAGAACCCCTAGCTTTCCCTTTCCCTCCCACAACTTCCACTTGTCCACAACCTTCGCCTCATTTGTAAAGCGCAACCACCATACTGAGAAGAGGGTCTTGATTCGACACGAATCACGAAATTATGTCTTGTGATAGTAGTGGATAATATGAACTTGGCAAGGGGGCAGAAAAAATGGACGAAAGAGGGGCATTTTTAGAAGGAGAAGTGGCGGCAGAGAGTTTAGGGGAAAAAGCAGTAGAGGATATCAGGCTAAGACCGCTTTTGGTATTCGGCTCCTTCATATAGTAAAGTTAACTTTTTTGCTTGCCAGTCTTCATTTTGCGATCGATGCAAAGCTCCAGATCAGAGGCTTATGGACTTCATCTTCAATTACTCCATATGACACGTCAAGGTAGGTGAGAAAAGAGAAAAGGGTTTTGAAAGCTACATGGGACGCTTGGGAGTGGTTGGACACTGGTGGGCCCTTCTCAGTAGTTGTCGAGAAGGCCACAATCAACTATCTGTATGGAAGACCTGTAGGCACTAAAAATTTATTCATGTGTTGTACCACAATAAAATCAAATTAATTAATTGAGGACAAAGGGAGGCAGCTAGGCAATGAGCTGAAATTAATTTATAAGCAAACATAGGAAGTTAGTCACTTAGTAGTCATTGCTATTGTTTTAATAACAAACATTGGTGGGGTTTTAAGCAAGTCTAAAGATGAGTTCGGGTTATAATTGTTCATATCTGAACCCAAATCCGAACCAAAACCACTTGGATCACAATCCTCTGAAGACCAAATGAGTCCCATTTAATTGGACCCCATCCTTCAATTTGTATTGGCTTTAGTGGGTCTAAAGTTGGTCCTGGGCCCATTACATCCCTAGATTTGGATGAAGGGGGTTGTCGTTTTACGTTTTTCCTATTATGGTTTATCATTACCTTTATGGTCACTACTGCTACTACTACTACTACTACTACTACTACTACTACTACTACTACTACTATTATTGTTATTATTATTGTTATCATTACCATCATTAGGAATATTCCACGATGATATACTGTATTTTGAGACTATTGAATAATAATACTCGCAACCTTGAACTTGGTTGTTCGTACACTGCACTGGGGCCAATTTACTATTTCTATATCAAGACTGATTTTCAAGGTATTTTTAGTTAGTAACGTAAGAGCAGATTCAATGAATGCAATTGCATACACGTAAAAATTCCTGCAGTTAAACACATACAACTGACTACTATTGTGAAATTACTGCATTACATCGATAAAAAACACATTCAAACTCTACCTTAGCACGTAAATAATTGATAGACTAACAATAAGATAAAAGACGTGCAAGTTCAATGTTAGGAGCATTATTGTCCAATACCCTCAAAGAACAATAAATTATCGTCCAAAATCGCTTATGGCTATTATTATTTGGCAATCAAGTTAGCTAATGTTTAATTTAATCTCATAGTATAAGTAAAATTACCATGGGCATGCCCAAGGGACGTCAATCCCTATGAACAGTTCTCTTTCTTCTGCTCCCATGTTTGAAGATAGTGCATCCTTGGGGGCCCTGATCCCCACCCTTGCATGTTGGTGATTGCTCTTTCGAGTTTATTTTAGGAAAGTTTTAGCTTTGCGATATTGAGTAAAGTTGCTACTTTATTTTAAGGAACATATGAAACGATCCCCAAGACCGATGATAGAGACTTAAACCTGCCCATCAATGTCACCAATTCAACAGCGGCGTCTAAAAATGACACCAAAAGACATAGTCTTTATGAGTGATCTCTCAGATTTAGTCATATTGCAAATTTGTAAAGCCTGTTGTAGATTTACAAATTAATTAAACCATCACTTTAATTTATAAATAAGATTTATAGTGTAGGCAATTAGGGGTCAATCCCATGAGTAAAGACTCTGAGGACGTCCAAGTTTAAATCTAACTAAATTTACTACTTTAATTTTTTTTACTTTTATTTACAAAAACAAACAAATTAGAGAGAGGAAGATAAAATTTACTCACTAATACTTCAAATTATTTTACACCAAATTCTAAAAATAAAACAAGTAAATACCTAACCTAAGTAGTCCAAAAAAATTTAAAACATAAAAGCAAAGAAATTAAATCAGAGGTAAGAAAGAAAATAATAAACTAGACAACTAACATATAAAACTACAAAAAATTACCGAAACTAAAAATCTGGACATATTTAAATTAATTCAGAAAGAACTATATTTAACTATTCCAGCAATAATAAAATAGACAAAATGTTACAGAAAACGAAAGCATAAACTATATTCTAAAAATAACCAAATGATAAATTATAATAAATTAAATGCATAAATTAATAGTAAAAAAAACTAGAATATAAAAACCAATTTTATAGATCCAAACAAACCCCAAAAACTTAAGATAAAAATTAAAAGACTTACTTTTCGAAATTAACAAAATAAAAACATGTGCTAATAAACTAGTACAAAGTTTACAAATAAATTATAAAAAAATTATCAAATGAATTCCAAAAATTCTAAACACTAATCACTTTAGGTTAAGACTCTACCTAAACCCTACATTGAGCTAAAAGGCAACTCATAAGAAACAAACTTTAATATTCATTCTAGGAAATCGATAAAAATTAACGAAATTAGAATACGAAATTAATATAATAATTAAAGCGCATTAAAACTCAAAACTAAGTAGTCTGAAATTATCTAGACACAACAAAAATACTACAGTTTAGGCATAATGAAATTTAACAACAAGGTTTAAAACTTTAAAACGAATTTGACAAGCCAATGAAATAAACTAAAAATCAAAAAAATAATTATCAAATTTAGTACTATAATGGAAAACACTTAACATAATTAGTATGGACAATGCATACCACTATTCATCGTCAACATATAAACTAACTTGTTTGTGAACTAGACTATAGAAGACAACCCCAAGTTGATCTTCTCTATTTTTACCTTAGTCTCTAGTTTATTTAAGTCAAACTCTAATATAAACTTTACTAGCTTTGATAACTCTAGCACTACTGCAAGAATTTAATCAAACTAGGGCCTCTCGCAGCTAGGGAAACGGGGCAGGGACACGCGGGGCAGACCGGGTAGGTATCCTGCCCCGCGTTCCTATTTTTTTTGTCCAGTAGCGGCTCAAAACGCAACGTTTAGTCCGAGGGGGGGGGCAAATGGAGTGATGCGTTTTGGTGGGAAGGAAAAGAAAAAAAAGGGAAACGGCCGTACGGGCCTGAAGCATGGGGAATTGGGCCGAAATGCCTGTTGGGAGGCTGTGCAACAGCTCTTTGGCCAATTTTATTTTTTTTTTGTTTTGGAAATTTGCTCTATAAAAATGCATCCAAAATTTGTGCAAATTTTTATCTTCCTTTCACTCTCACTCTCAAATCTGATTTTGGCATTAGTGTTGTAATTTTGAGTTTTTGGAAATTTGGAAGAACTTCAAGTTGCAAGAGGCACAAATTTAGGTAAGTAAATAATACTTGTTATTTAATTGGTTTTAATTTTGTATAAATAATTTTAGTTTGATATTGTAACTGATATATTATGTTTTGTGGGATTTTGTAGACATATTTTGGAGTTTTTCATTAAGTTGAAGACTAAAGTGAAGTAAAGGTAATTGTAAGTAATTCGAATTTTTTGTTATTGTTATGTTGAACTAGTTAATTTTTTTTTTGAATGATTAGAAAATGAAATGTGAGTATATTAGCAATTTATGAAATTGGAACTTAACATATTGGAATTTAAATGATAGTAAGTAAAATTTTTTGTTATTTTGTATAAGTTCTTACAAATATTTGTTACTTAGAAGTTATTAAATGCTTGATTTTGAAAATTAATTTTGTTGTTGTTTACATTATGATAGAAATGGAATGTGTGAATGTTTTATTGTTTAAAGAAACAAAAAATGATAGGGTAAGAAATATGTAATCACTTGATGAGAAAAAATAATTGTGTTCGTTCTATATAAAAATATGTTACAAATCAAATGTGTGCTATTTTAGAAAAAAGAATATTTGGTTGGTAAGAAATATGTAAGAATATGTTAGAATATGAAGTAGTTCAATATGTAGTTAAAGTTGGTATGCTTAGAAATTAAAATTTAAATATGTGTTAGTTAGAATTTAAAGGCATGATTACCAAATTTAATATTTTTTGTTCTTCTTTACAACATGATAGAAAATATGTATGTAAATGGTGTTTTTTATAGAAAAAAAAATATTGGTAGGGAAACAATTGAAATATTTGTTACTTACAAGTTATGAAATGCTTGATTTTGAAAATTAATTTTGTTGCTGTTTACAATATGTTAGAAATTGAATGTGTGAATGTTTTATTGTTTAAAGAAACCAAAAATGGCAGGGTGAGAAATATGTAATCACTTGATGAGATAAAATAATTTTGTTTGTTCTATTGAAAAATATGTTACAAATCAAGTGTGTGCTACTTTTGAAGAAAGAATATTCGGTTAGTAAGAAATATGTAAGAATATGTTAGAATATGAAGTAGTTTAATATGTACTTAAAGTTGGTATGCTTAGAAATTAGAATTTAAATATGTGTTAGTTAGAATTTAAATGCATGATTACAAAATTTAATATTTTTTGTTCTTCTTTACAACATGATAGAAAGTAAGTGTGTAAATGGTGTTTTTTATAGAAAAAAAATATTGGTAGGGTAACAATTGAAATATTTGTTACTTACAATTTATTAAATGGTTGATTGTAGAAATTAATTTTGTTGTTGTTTACAATATGTTAGAAATTGAATGTGTGAATGTTTCAATTTTTAAAGAAACAAAAAATGGTCAGGTAAGAAATATGTAATCACTTGATGAGAAAAAATAATTTTGTTTGTTATATTTAAAAATATGTTACAAATCAAGTGTGTGCTAGTTTTGAAGAAAGAATATTTGGTTCGTAAGAAATATGTAACAATCTGTTAGAATATGAAGTAGTTCAATATGTACTTAAAGTTGGTATGCTTAGAAATCACTTGAAATGTAAGAAATATTTCAAGTGCTTGCTTACAAAAATTAATATGGTTTGTTATCTTTGAAAATATGTTAGGAATTATGTGTGTGATTAGAAATGTGTAAAAGTAAGCATGTTTAGAATTACAATTGAAATGTTTACAAATTAGATTTTAAATATTGTATGGTGTTTTGTGAAATATGTGAGAAATTAAGTGTGTGAATGGTGTTGTTTTTTTTTTTTTTAATTTGTAGGTGTTCACTTCAAAATGGATCATAATCACCCACAATGTTTCATGAACTTACTTACCGGGGATAGTTCACAATGGGATCCTAGCAACAACATGAACATTGTTCTGAATCCTCCTAATAGGTAATACCTTCAACAATACGCTCAACAATACCCACCTATGCAATATCCTCAACCACCGCCAAACTTTCCCCTTCAAGGCCATAATGTCCCACCAATTCCAAATGTCAACTACGGTTCTATGCTCCCTCCTTATCAGCTACCTCCTCCTAATAATACGACCTCATCAACACCCCGTCCTCCATCCAACCCCACCCACAATGAGAGTGTCGGTGTGACTTTGAAGTGGACATTGGAAGAAGATTGCCGCTTGGTCACATCATGCATCAATGTCAGCACCAACCCCCTTATTGGGGCTCGGCAAAAGAAAATGGGGTTCTGGACAAAGATCGTAAGTGCCTACAACCAATACGCTCCCGATGGAGCTGCGAAGCGAGCGCCAAAAGTTTGCAATGCCCGTTGGAACTGAGCAGTTCCACTTGTGTCCAAGTGAACCGTTTGTGTGGGTCAGGCTTATCGGGCGAACCCAAGTGGGGCGAATGAGGACGATATTATGCAGAAAGCCCAAGATCTATACGTTGATATGGTGGGTAAACCATTTGAATTGATGCATTGGTGGGTGCTACTGAAGGATCAACCGAAATGGGAAGTCAACTGCGATCAATCTGCAGATGTCGTCACTAAATGCTTGAGGATCAACGAGGTGGGCGGGTACACTGACAGTGACACATCTGGCACATCCAACACCCCCGGCACACCAACGGATCTTGCTAGTGAAGATACACCAACAGAGAAAGTTGGTGGACTAATCCGCCCCATAGGAAGAAAAGCCGCCAAAAGAAAAGCAAAAGAAAGAGCGCATGGCTCGGTGCTTGATATTGTCACAAAGGAGCTATCGACCTTGGGGACAACAAATGTCAAAAATAGCACCATGTGGGAAAGACATGTCATTGCTTAAGATAAGAAGGCGGAGGCGGCTAAGGTGAAGGCAGAAGCAGCTAAGAGAGCTGTTGAACTAAGAGACGACCATCAGCGCTTCCAACGGATGAAGTATGAGGACAAGATATTAAGAATGAACATTGCTATGATGTGCTCGGAGGATCAAGCGCGATATGGTCCACTTCAGGAAGAAATTAGGAGTCGTTATCACCAAACATCGTCCTCTTCTAATGCTAGCCCTTCTTTAGATTGACATCCATGTCTTAGGAATAAGATGTTCTTCACCTATTGCTTTTGTTGTTCTTTCCTTTCGAAAGTGTTTGTTGTAATTGAACCGCTGTAGTTGTGGAATGAAATGTTTAATTTTATTTTAAGGAGTCCAACTTTAATTTCACTTCATAATGTTAGGTCTAATATGTTTGATTTTAGCTACGATGTTTAAATTAATTTCAACGAGTTCAATTTTAATAATATGCTCAATTTTAACTACGATGCTCTCTTACTTTGCTTAACTTCTGTCACAGGTATTGCAAAATGAATCACCCATCTTCTTCATCTTCCACAGAATCATTAGATGGTCTCAGCTTCGTACTAGAGTCATCCTCTTCTAGTGATGACTCACCGATACTTGAAACCGTACTGACCAATCGATCTCAGCTGAAGTCATTTGCGCTAGCTTTGAAACTTAGACAAGAGGGCAGAGCTTCATCATCCACACAACCAAGAAAGAAGAAAAGATTCATTTTGAGGGACTAAAAAGACACACACGATCGCCTCCATAGGGACTACTTTGCAGATGACTGCATCTACAACGACACCCACTTTCGACGTAGATTTCGGATGCGGAAACACTTGTTCCTCCGCATTGTGGACGCCCTCACTAGTCGATTTGAGTACTTCCAATTGAGGTACGATGGTGTTGGTCGGCGTGGGTTGTTGCCGCTCACCAAGTGTACCGCAACAATGCACATACTTGCTTATGGGATATCGGCAGATTGTGTCGATGAGTACTTGAAGATTGGAGAAAGCACGACCATGTAGTGCATGAAGAACTTTGCTGCTGGTGTCATTCAAGTGTTTGGAGAGGAGTATTTGAGAAAATCAACACAAGCTGATGTTGATCGACTATTGCAAGTTGTTGAGGCTTGTCATTTCCCGGGCATGTTAGGGAGTATAGATTGTATGCATCGGGAGTGGAAGAACTATCCATCGGCTTGGAAAGGAATGTTCGCAAAAGGGATTTACAGAGTCCCCACCTTAGTTCTTGAAGCTGTTGCTTCGTATGACCTTTGGATATGGCACACCTTCTTCGGGTGCCTTGGTAGCCTCAACGACTTAAATGTTCTTTACCGATTAGATGTTTTCCAAGAGGTGTATGAGGGTCGGGCTCCAAAATGTGAGTACGTCGTGAACGGTCGCGAGTACAATATCAGATACTTTTTGTCCGACGGTATTTATCCAAAATGGGCAACATTCGTGAAGACTATCCCTCTTCCCCAAGAAGCAAAGGCAAGACTGTTCGCCCAACGTTAGGAGTCTGTTAGGAAGGATGTGGAAAGAGCGTTTGGGGTTCTACAAGCCCACTTCGCTATCATTCGGGGTCCTGCGCGAAACATGGAGAAAGCTGAGTTGGGTTTGATAATGAAAGCATGTGTTGTACTCCATAACATGATCATTGAAGATGAACGAGATTCGTTTGACCTTGCGTTCGACTACGATGATGTGGATGACAACACCTCGCAAGCAAATGTCGGACGTGACCATCATCCGTGCTATGCTGCCTACCTCCGTAGAGTCGCAGAAATTCATGACCCAGCACTATATGCACGTCTCTAATAAGACCTTGTTGAGCAAATATGGAATCGACATAGGGCACAACAAAGCTCACAACCATAGGTGTCAAGGGTTATTCGTCATTCACCGATGTTGTATTCTAAATTAGTGTTTTTAATTTTGAACACTGGAGTTGTAATTGTCTTCAATGTAGGAAAAATTGTTTGCGCTTGTATCAATTCAATTCTACATCCTTTTCAATATGCTTTGTATTCCTTTAACCAATATAAATTAAGTCATCAATTTTATGAGACTTTAAAATAAATTAGTCGAATTTCCGGGAAGATAAAAACATATTCTTTCGTTCGGAAATACAAATTATTTTTAACTTACACAAAATTAATTATGCAAAAACGAATTTTACAACATAAAACAAATAACTTATGTTTAGTGGTGGGCTTTATCAACAAATATTATATCATTTGTTTTGAAATGAGTTCCACTGACTGGGAGAATAAAAGAATGCAAGTTCCAGAACTGTGGAACTTCTGCTGACGTGACATACCAAAGTTCTAAAATGAGTTCCACTGGCTGGGAATACTCTATTAATCCAACACAAATATCGTGAACAATAAGCATAAATCATTATAGAATCATGAGTCAATCAATAAGAAAATAAAGTACAAACCTTTGTGGTGATAGGGTTGATTAATGATTAATGACGGGAATAGGATGCTGATAACCTGATGGCGGGAGGATGGTATGAAGATGATGTGGTGATGATTATGAAAGGTGATGAAGGAGTAGATTAGAAGGGGAGAAACGTGAGATGGCTACATCTATCATGAGTGGTGGGGCGGCTGATTTTATCGTATCCTTTTCAAGGACAAACATCGATTTTTATGGTAAAAAATTAGAGTTGGTCAACTTTCTTCTCCTTCAAGGTTTTGAAATATCCTCTTCCAAGAAGCATTAGTAGCTTCCTTCTTTTTTTTTTTCCTCCTCACCAAGTTTTATAAAATAGGTCATCATGAAAAATAAATCTTTTCATAAGTCATTATTTTTGAAAAGGCTTGATAAATCAATTTTGATACTTGCAAATATAAAACCCACTTTGTCGTTTCTTTTGTTCTCCTCTTCACTTTATTAGTCATGAATCCAAAAATAAATAGAATAGACTATATTAAGCAAAATAATCTATAAAACATAAGCTAAATAGTTATGAAAAATGGGAATACATTATGACTTAACAATGCTATTTGTTACAAAAAGAAAATTAGAAAAGTAATAAAATTGATGATCACCTTGATTAATTACATAATTTTACATATGATGCAAAGGGTAGAATTGAACTAAGAGTCACGTTATAACCAAGCAAAATAGGAACCATATTCTAGTTATTATCTTGTTTATAAACCCACATGGCCTACTTGAACCAAGAATCCTTATTTTTGGCATTTCCAAACTTCTGCAGATGACAGAATAATCAAATATTTTTGAAATAATTTCTTATAATTATCTTATATGAGAACTAGCTTCGAGGACCTTGGAAATGCACTGTTTTTCCTTTGGTAAGAAAAGTAAGCATTGTCATCAGGTTGCTATGTGCATGTCATGCAATATCCATTTGCCCCAAGGCTAAGGGCACCTTAGTGTGTTGACATAAGCCAACACTTTGGTTGATTGTGCAGCAGGAAGGGGAAAGAATATTGTGTCATTTAAGATGTATGCAATCATCTTATTTAGCTAATTCATCTAGGAATGAATATAAATGTTAGGCACGAGTATGTGATGAAAATGATCAGGTTGATGGGAAAAGGGAAAGGTAAAGAATCTTGGGTCTATTATAGTCTATCCAAAAGACAAGGAGAAAGCTGGAGTTATTATTGCCCACCTCAAGGACAAGGGGAAATGTTCGATGCTAAATTGTCGCATTTAACATGTCCCTTTCACCTAATTTTGGTGCGTATAATAATATAACCTTTAGGATTTTTACTTATTTTATTTACTTTTGTAGGTAATAAGTTCAACCGAGCAAGTGCCACTAGAAGAACCAAAAGAGGAACAAAAAAGAAAACAAAGCAGCAGGGCAACGGGAAGCAGGGGGAGGCATGACGGCCGTCGGCCAACCTTGCAGTCGTGGCCTGGGGGTGGCAACGGCCAACCTTTCTTGATCAAGACGAGTTGTCTTCAGGTGAGGGCCAGCCTATCTTAAACAAGACAGGCTGTCTCCAGGCGACGCTGTTGCCTCCCCGCGTGCTGTTTTGCCCAATTTGTTTCCCTTTTAAAAGGGCTTGCTTTGGGACTTTTTTTGGGGGGTTTGGTGATTTTTAGGCTAGTTTAGCTTAGGGTTTAGCTTCAAAAACCTCATTAGGAGGAAATAAAGTAGGTAGATTAGGATTAATTGGGTTGTTTTTGGGATTCAAGCATTATACATTCAAATTCATCCAAGCAATCCATAAGCTTACTTTTTCCTTTCTATCTTTTCATTTCACATTTATTCTTGTTTCCTCTTGTTTGATCTTGTTAGTTTAGATTATATTTGATTTAAATGTTTAGTTTTTATTATGATTTTGTGTTCATTAGTTGTATTAATCTATTTTAGATTAGATTAATTTCCCTAGTTCATGCTTGTCGAGTTATTTGCTAGTTTAGGTTTGTTTTGGGGTTTTTGAGTTTTGTTGATGATTAGTTGTTAATTTTTATTTGCTAGTTTAGGTTTGTTTTGGGGTTTTTGAGTTTCGTTGTTGATTAGTTGTTAATTTTCATTTGCTTAGATTATGATTAGCCTCTTGATGGCTAATTAGTCTAGGATTAGGCCTAATCACACCCAATTTATGCCTAGAACTAAGAGTTTTTTCTCATGCCTGTCAAGTGTTCGATGAAATGCTTGAGAGAGCTTTCATCTATATTTTTGGGCGATTGACTTATGCCGAGAGGTCAGGTCAATTAGCTAGTGTGGGAGAGGGGATAGCTAGGATTTGGAGATGAAAATAGTTTCGATCCTAGCTAGGTCCGAGGGTTGCTAATTTGGTGGCCTAATTAGGCTAACCCCATGGAAATTTGTGGTTAGACTAACTAGGCTCGGTCATGGCCATTGGGAGAGGGCTTGGGTGGTTTTTATTGGTGTAACTAATCATCTCTAGTTTTCTGAATATTAGTTCTTCCGTCAATTGGTCAAATCATGCCTCCAAGCATCGTTTCTTGTGTTTGTTAGCTTAATTTAGCTTGCCTTTCTTTCCTTCTCACATATCCTAGCTTGAAAGACTTGAGCTAATCCCAGTACTTGAAACTCAACTGCTAATGGACAATACCATGAGTACTCTATGGTAAACCTTGCACTTGGGGTTATAAACTTTAAAACTCAAATTCTTCATATCAAGTTTTTAGCGTCGTTATCGGGGAGTTGGCGCTTTTTAATGTCGGGGTTTGCTTGAGCATTCAAGGCTAGATCTTTAGAAAATCCAAAAACAATTTTAAAAATCAAAAATTTGAAAAAAAATTCAAAATGACTATTTTCGATTTACGTCAATTTGAGCATGAATCTTTTTGGCAATACTTGTTTAGATTGAATAATTATCATGCTCAATATATGCATATCACATATGAAAAATGGAAAATATGCAATGTTGTGCTTGAGGAGATAACCCATGAGACTTGAGCCATCCTTGACTCCATGTGTTATGGTTGGTTGTGCTCTTTAGACGATGATATGTGAGATTTGTTTGAGTCTTTAACTTAGTATCAATGGCATCACAAGAATGCTAGTGAGCCTTTTGTGTTCCTTTCCCTCATTTCCTATGATTTACACGCTTATTCTCCTCTTGTATGCTCTTATTATCAATCTTTGGACCATGATGTGAATTTTTGTCCCTATTATGATATTTTTGGTGGCTTCTATGCGAAACTTAATGTCATAATAGAGACAATGAATGAGCGACATGAGTGTTTTGTTAGTCAGAGGGGGGAGTGTGGCATATTGCATGAGACCGACCCTAGTCCATCTTCTGCTAGACATGAGGTTAGTCTCTATGATTGTCATGAGTCTTCCCTTTCCTTAAAGCCTAATTTTGTGGTTGATTCACCTTTGACCGGTCTAGAGGTCGATCCTCCCTTGCCTTCCTCACCATTCATCACGAGACACTGTTGAGGGTGTCTTGAGCTTACTTTCTTCTTCTCTTTCTTTAGTTCAGTGCACGGGGTTAGAGATAGGTGAGTCTCTTAGGGGTGACGCTAGTTGTGTTAAGGATGATTCGTTTGATTGGTCGGACGATGTTGCATTGTAAAGCCTACCTTTGAGGAGTTATATAGTAATGATGTGAAGGTTGGTGCCACTGCTAGCCTTGAGCATATTGACCTAATTTGCACCAAGTCACTTGCCTTTGTCCCCATTTTTTCCCCCTACTTTCCCACCACCCCCTCTCAATTGCTTACATTTTACTAGTCCCCAGGCGACATTAGAAGTTGTAATCCCTCCTTGGACCCTTATTGTGCATACCTGGACGACGTGCCTCGGAAGATCATGTGGAGTAGTTTCTTCGATCATGCTTTTGATTTTTCCATGGCATTTGATAAGCATAAGAAGACATTAACTACCTTTGATTCTTTCTTATTCATGTTCTCTTACTGACATCACTTTAAGATGCATGCAAAGGCATATGATAAGGATCTGAGACCATTGATTGCATCCAAGTTGAAGACTCTAATTCTGCGCGACGAGGAGGAGTGGCTGATGCTCATCGAGCCTCTACAACATCATGTTTGAGAGGTATAATTTGAATACAATCAGTAGCTGACCTGGTGTAATCATTCTAACTCTTATCGCTTCTTTCTATTCTCTTTCTTTTTCTTTTTAGTTGTGGATATTAGGTTGTGTTTTTGTTGGTGTGATCATTGTGAAGTGAAATTTGGGATATTGTCGAGCTGATTAATGTTTATAATCACCGTTGTGTGTTTCTGATGCATAGTTGTGTTTTGTTATTGGTGGTGTTGTTGTATCTGTATATATTCATTTTGGGCGGTGTTGGTCTTGTATATATGTGTGGTTTTATTGTTGAATGGGTGAGAATGTGTTTGTAGGGGAGTGTGTTAGCATGTGTATATGTGTGTAGATTTAGTGTTCTTCTATGTTTTGCTTTGTTTTATGTTTTGTGCTTTGTGCATTTTTTTGTTGTTGTGACTCCTCGGCTCCCAATGAGGATATTGTGAGATTTTGGTGTAGGGTTGGAGAAGTCATTTGCCCTTTTATGCATATTTTTGTAAAACTTTTTCGATTTCCAATTTTTCAATTTTGTATAGTTTTTTTTCTTGGTTTTGGGGGACTTTTGTGCTGTTGTGGTTGATTTTTGATCCTTGATAGCTCATTTACTAGCTTTTATATGCATGATGGAATACTCATCTACAATGTGATCTTCGGTCTCTCATAATAAACCCATTTCAGATGTGCAGTTTTGTGCCTACCTTATACAGTTAATCATTGACTTTTGGTGTTAGTTGTTGAAATTTGGGTTTGGGGATATTATACTTGGTAAATTAACTTCTAGTTTTGTCATCATTATGAAAAAAAAGAGAGAAAAACAAGTGTAAGCATAAGCTTAACTCTGGTACCTCTATTTGGGCTTGAATAAGTGCTTTGCACATCCAAATAAAACCCCTAATTAGGGAAGAAGCCCGAATATGTGCTGAGTTGTTCCTCTGCGACTTCAAGGCCTAATAAGCCAAAAACTATCCACCCGAGCGAAGGAGCATAGGAAGAAAAGTGGGAAAAGAAGAAGAAAGAAAACAAGAGCAAAAATAAAGCGACTCATAAGCCAAGTGGAGATGACCTTTTGCCCAATTTTAGCATAGCATTAAGAGTCAATACACTTTGCACAGAGCACCAAAGTGTGCAAATTGTGTCTTTGTGTTGGGTGGGAAGAAAAATGAGAATCGAAGATGCATTTATAGCCTATGTGTGTCTTGAATGTACGTTTTACTTGTATATGGCTTAACAGCTAGGTTGCCAGGGTGATAAAATTGATCTAGACGTGTACATATTTTCCCCTTTGCCTTGTACATATCCTTTGTTTTGAAAAAAATCCAAAAATATTTCAAAGATTTTGTGGGTATATCTTCTGCGAACCCTCACGTGACCTCACTCGTTCAATTAGGGGAACCAAGGGGAACCAAGGACTTGTTGCATACCCTAAATGCAACCATGATTCCTACGAAACCGAGTTAGTTTCCTAGGTTAGATTTTCTTTTATTTTGCTTGAGGACGAGCAAAAGGTAGGTGTGGGGGTATTTGTTCGGTGCTAAATTGTCGCATTTTACATGTCCTTTTCATGTAATTTTAGCTTGTATAATAATATAATCTTTAAGATTTTCACTCATTTTATTTACTTTTGTAGGCAATAAGTTCAACCAAGCAAATGCCACTAGAAGGAGCAAAAGAGTAACAAAAGAAGAAAACAAAGTAGCAGGGTGACGGGTAGCCGTGGGACGCACGACGGCCGTCGACCAACCCTGCGGCCATGGCAGGGGGTGGGGACGACCAGCCTATCTTGATAAAGACAGGCTATCTCCAGGTGATGGACAACCTATCTTGAACAAGATAGTCTATCTCCAAGCGACGACCGACGCCTCCCCGTGTGCTGTTTTGCCCGGTTTGTTTCCCTTTTAAAAGGGATTGTTTTGGGAATTTTTTGGGGCTTCCTTTGGTAACTTTTAGGCTAGCTTAGCTTCAAACCTCATTATGAGTAAATAAAGTAGGTAGATTAGGATTAACTGGGTTGTTTTTGGGATTCAAGCATTGTACATTCAAATCCATCCAAGCAATCCATAAGTTCACTCTTTCCTTTCTCTCTTTTTATTTCACATTTATTCTTGTTTCCTCTTGTTTGATCTTGCTAGTTTAGATTATATTTGATTTAAATGTTTAGTTTTTATTATGATTTTGTATTTATTACTTGTATTAATCCATTTTAGATTACATTAATTTCCCTAGTTCATGCATGTTGAGTTATTTGCTAGTTTAGCTTTGTTTTGGGGTTTTTGTGTTTCGTTGATGATTAGTGGTTAATTTTCATTTGCTTAGATTATGATTAGCCTCTTGATGGCTAATTAGTCTAGGATTAGGCCTAATCACACCCAATTTATGTCTAGAACTAAGAGTTTTTCTAGTGCCTGTCAAGTGTTCGATGAAATATTTGAGAGAGCTTTCATCTATATTTTTGGACGATTGACTTATGCCGACAGGTGAGGTCAATTAGTTAGTGTGGGGGAGGGGGTAGCCAAGATATGGAGATGAAAATAGTTTCAATCCTAGCTAGGTTCGAGGGTTGCTAATTTGGTGGCCTAATTAGGCTAACCCCATGAAAGTAGGTGGTTAGACTAACTAGGCTAGCTCATGATCCTTGGGAGAGGGTTTGAGTGGTTTTCGTTGGTGTGACTGACCATCTCTAGTTTCCTAAATAGGTTGGATAGGTTAGGACTCGTCTTGATTACTTGGTCCATCAATTGGTCAAATCATGACTCCAAGCCTCTTTTCTTGTGTTTGTTAACTTAATTTAGCTTGCCTTTCTTTCCTTCTCACATAGCCTAGCTTGAAACACTTGAACTAATCCCGGTACTTGAAACCCAACTCCTAGTGGGTGACTCCCTGAGTACTCGACGATAAATCTTGCACTTGGGGTTATAACTGTTAAAAGTCGAATTCTTCCAATCAAGAAATATGGGAGTTGTTATGGCCCACCAAAAGGATAAGGAAAAATTTGGAGTTATTATAGTATACCTTTAGGAAACATAGAAAGTAAAATGATGTGATGCAGAATTTTGGGGCTTTTTAACTCGGACCAGGACTTTTAACCTAGAGGATTGAGGATAAAAAAGGTAACTAAGAATTTTAATGCTTTTTTATTTGCTCAGAATCATCGAACAATTCGAGCGTGGCATGCATGAATTTTACACCTTATTCTACCTAGATTTTGCTGAAATAATTGGTAAATTAGGTTGTTTATTAGTGTTTTATTGGTTTTGTAGGTAATCAAGAGAATTGGTCAAATTACGGATAATCGTTGTTAACTTGAAAAATATTAGAAGATAACCATAAGCAAAGTCGGGTTAATGTGCAGAAAAATCATGGGAGAAAAAAGGAAGAAGAACAATGTAGAGATTTGACATGGGCTTCTAATGTCAGGTGGCACGGGATGCCCATGCCAAGTGGCGTGGCCGTGCCAAATCCTATTTCTGCTCTTTTTCTATGTAGAATTCCGGAAACTTGGCATGGTCTACCCGTGCCACATGGCACGACTGTGCCAAATTTGCTTCGTTAGGATCTATTTAAAATCTCCTTCCGCCATTTGTGTAATCATCTAATTTTTAGGTTTTAAGAATAGGGTTGAGCCTAGGGTTTAGGAGAAATTAGTGTAGACTTAGTTTCGTTTTGCGGGCACATGTGAAGAGTAATGAAGTTTCTCTCTCTTTAATCTTCATTTTCATTAAAGTTCGCACTTTCTTGCATTTGATTTATTAGTTTCATGCCCAAGTTTACATGCTTTTGTTTGTTGATGGATTCAAATGACTACCTCCCTTTCCTAATCATTCTGCTACTATCTTATCTACTCTTAGTCTCCCATCCTCTTTTCTTCAAGAATGCAAATTTCAAGCTTTTTCTCAGTCCTCCATCTTTGAGTTTGAAAGTTAATTTTTACAAGTTTAAATTTTCAGCTCTCAATAGGTTAGGTTAGAAGTTGTTAAGTTAGATTAGTGAGAATAAGTAGAGAATTCACCTCTAATCATCATCCACTTGCACCAGCAATGGAGGTCAACCTCCATTGCTAGATTTTCAAGCTTTTGAGGTACTCCTTTTTCTCTCTTTCCTTTTTGTAAGTAAATTTGATTCTTAGTTAGTTAGATACTTTGTTATTTTCTTCTGGTTAACATGATATTTTGAGTTGATTTTGTTGATTATGCTTTGTTTTAATTTAGTTCAATTAATCATGATTAGAGTAGAATTAGAAAGTAGTTGTTAAATTAATCATGTTTAGTGACATTTATTGTTTTCCTTAGGTTAGATTTGGGCTAAAAAAAATAACTAGTGACTTGATTTCAACAACGTCTCAGAAGATAACAAATTTTCCATGCTCACTCCCCAAAAACACTTCAACAAGTTAGAGTTGTTGCCAGGGATAGTGGTGTGAAATCACTTTGTGTTTTTCCATAGCCCTTTCGCACGCAGTTTAGTGATATTTTTGCTTTAGATTAGTCATATGTGTTTAAAAACAAAAAAATCCAGAAAATTAAGAAATTTTAAAAATTGAAATAAATTACAATTTTTCATTTTTCCCAATATGAGCAAGAATTGATTCATCATTATTGGGATGGTTTAATGTTTGTGTTGCTCAATGTGCTCATTATGGTTATTTATATGGGAAATGGAAAATTTTGGGTGTTTTTAATGAGGGTGTGAATTGTGAAACTCGTACTATTTTGTAGTATTGGGGTTTTCCTTTGAAAATTTTGGATCAACCTTAGGATATGCTTGAATGGTTGGTCGGTGATACTTATAAGTTTGAGGCGGTTAGTTATGCCTCCTGGATGTCTTTCTCCAATGCTTGTGCTTTTCATGCAAGATCATGTTATGAGTAACAACTTGTGCAATCTTGTACCCCTTACCCTCAATCCTTTGAATATGCTACCCCCCCTTTGTAATTCTTATCAATCATTTGATGATGATACCAACTCTTGTCCTTATGTTATTTGTATGGACCTCAGACTTGAGCAAAGAAATGAAAAAGTATATGGAGTCCATGGAGACCATGACAAGTACACTCATAGAATAATTCTTCGAGTTAGTTAATAGTTATGTAGAGAGCATTGTACCTGGCTTACATGAAAAGTACCTTAAGGTAGGACCTTCCCCACCCGACAGTTGTTCGTTAGGTGATTTTGAGTCAAATCCACCTTTGAGTCCTAGATTTCACATCGATTCCCATTTGTGTGACTTTGAGGGAGCTGATGACATGTCTTTACCTTCTTTTGCATATGCTTCTCCCCTCAACAATAACATCTCTATGGACAGCCCTGAGGGTCCCCCGATTGTCCCTAACCCCTTACTCTGTCAACTTCCTTAGGAAAGCTCGAGAAGAGTGAGGAATATGAAAGTGATGCTAGTGTGCATGATTATGAGTGTGATGAACGGTGTGATTGTAATGATGAAGGGGAGGAGTGTATAATTGAGGAGACCCCCTTAGGGGAGTCACGTGGGAGGCTTGTGCATGAGGTTTCCCCTCCTTCCCTTGAGTTTGTTGAATATATGTCCCCACACCCTATTGACTTAATCCCTACTTTGCTTACTTGTTCATCACCGTTTCCTTTCGCGAGCATTCCTATTCTAGGCCTATGGAGTAGCGCGTGATGTGTGAGCTTAGTTTGGATATGGGCCATATAGACAACTTGTTTGATTTGCTTAAGGGAAATATGCTTGATGTTATTTGGCCCTAAGTACCTTTGGAGGCTACAATCCCTCCCTTGACCCTTTTCATGCATACATAACGAACTTGCCTAGAAAAATCATGTGGACCACTTTCTTTAATCACTCTTTTGATTTTTCTAAGGTTTTTGATAAATTCAAGACAACAGTGGATATCATTGATAACAATTGTGTTATGTTCTCTTACTTACATGCTTTTGAGTTATGTGCTCAAACATTCGATAAGCTTCTCTGCGCTATGGAGACATATGAGTAGGTGCCTCATGGAACATCATTTTAGTCAGGCGTAGTTTAGGCGCATTTTGTACTTAGCTTGGTATGATCGTTCTAACTCTTTTCTCTTCTCCTTTCTTTTTTTCTTTCTTTATTTTTGTACATAGTTGTGGACATCTGGGATTGTGATTTTCTATGGGTGATCATTTTTGAGTGATTTGAGATTTGTTGAGTCGAGATGGCGATGATCACAATTGTTTGATTCGTGTGTTTTGTTTTATGTGTGTTTGTTGGTGACGTGTTTTATTTTGTGAATATTTGTTGGTGTTGTTGGGTTATATGCTTGTTGGTGGTGCCATAGGTTTGTATATGTTTAATGGGTTTAAGTTGTTGGTTTTGTGGTTGGATTACTTATGTAATTGCTTTTTGACACCTTAATTCTCACAATGAAGACATTGTGGCATTTTGTTGCAAGGGTAAGGTGCCCAATTGTATATATTTTTAAAAATTTTTAAAAAATTCAAAATGATTTTTATTTTTCTTTGGGGGTTTGTGTGCTTTGTTAGGTGATTGATCCCATAATGCTAGGTTATTAAGTTCCATGTAAATAAAGTTTGCATTATGAGATATTTAGTTGAGGATGTATATCCGATTTTTCGTAACGATTTCATTGCATACGTGTAATCTTGTACATGTCTTGTTCACTTGATCATCAATTCTTCGGGACTTGTTGTTAAGTTGGCATGTGAAATTTTTTTTTTGGGTCGAAGTTGCCTTCTAAGCTCTTGGAAAAATGCACAAAAAAGCCTTAAAAGTTGAATAAAAACCAAGGCACTAATTTCCTAGGCCACTATCTTTATTTCATATCTTTAATTGGCTTGAAGATGTGCTATTATTTCGATAATGAAATATGTGCTTTGCATATTCTAATATGTGCTATTATTTAGATAATGGGGAATACTCAAATATTTATAACTTAAGTGGGCTTAGATTGTGTGCATTATTATTCTTGAAGAAAGGAAAAAACTTGAAAAAATATAGCAAAGAAGGCAATAAGGTAAGGAAACAGGAACAGTGCCAGTGTTGGTAACTTGATTTATAATGATTGATACACATTTGCACATACATCAAGGTGTACATATAATTGCATATTGTGTAGGTGGTGAAAAGTGAACGTCCGAATGCATCTTGTGACTAGATTGCCTTTTGATTACATATTCAATTTGTATATAGTTTGATGACCTGGTTACAAGGTTGATACAATTTCCTAAATTGCGTACATAATTTGACCATTACTCCTATATATGTTCATAGTTTGAAAAACCAAAAAGATTTGTTGCATATGCTAAATGCAACCTTGATTTCTAAGAAAGTGACTTAGGATTTTCTTTTTCTTATTTTTCATTTCCTTTTAGTTAGTTTAGTTTATTTTATCGAGGACAAGCGAAATCTAGGTGTGGGGGCATTTGTTCAGATATCATATGCTTGAATTTTAGATTTAGCTCAAATAATGGATAAATTAGGTTATTTATTAGTGTTTTGTTGTTTTTGTAGGTAATCAAGGAATTGCTCAAATGGAGGATAATTGGCAAAAAACATGCTAAAAGAGTTAGACACATTAACCTAGAAAATCTTGGAGGATAACCCTGGACAACTATGAAGCAAGTACGGTTCAACAAGCATAAAAATCGTGGGAGAAAAAAAAGGAAGAAGAACAATGTAGAAATTTGGTATGGGCTACTACTACTAGACGATGAGGGCTGCTAGTCCTAGATGGCATGAGGTGCTTGTGCCAAATCCTCTTTTTGCTCTACTTCTGTGTAGAAGTTAAGAAACTTAGCATGATCTGCTCGTGCCATACAATAAGACCATGCCAAATTTGCTGCATTAGATCTATTTAAAGTCCTCTTTCCCCATTTGTGTGATTATCTAAGTTTTAAGTTTTTAAGATTAGAGCTTAGCCTAGGGTTTAGAAGGGATTAGTATAGATTTAGCCTCATCTAGGCACATTTCAATAGTAATGAAGTTTTGATGTAATTGGCTTTCTTTCTCTCTATTTAATCTTCATTTTCATCCAAGTTCTTACTTTGTTGTGGTTGATTTACTAGTTTATTGCCCAAATTTACATGCTTTTGTTTGTTGATGGATTGAAATCAGTGCCTCCCTTTCCTAATCATCATTTTGTTCTCTTACCTACTCTTAATCTCTCATTCTCTTTGCTTCAAGAATGCAAATGTCAAGCCCTTTATCTCTCGTCCATGTTATGGTTTAAAACCCATTTTTGGATGTTTGAGTTTTTGGCTCTCAATGGGTTATATTAGAAGTGGTTGAGTTAGATTAGTAAGAATAAGTGGAGAATCCACTGCCAATTATCATCTAGTTGCTCCAACACTATAGACCAACATCCATTGTTGGATTTTCAAGCTTTTGAGCTAACTCCTTTTTCTCTCTTCTTTTATTTAGTAAATTTAATTCTTACTTAGGTAGTTAGATGCTTTGTTAGTTTATAGTTAGTTAATATGATGTTTTGTGTTGATTTTGTTCATTGTGTTTTGTTTTACTTTAGTTTCATTAATCATGATTAGATTAGGATTAGCGAGTAATTGTTAAATTAATCATATTTAGTGATATTTATTGTTTTCGGTAAAGTAGATTTCGGCTAAAATAACAAGTAACTTGATTTCAACAGCGCCCCAGAGGATGATAGCTTTTCAACCCGACTCACCCAAAAACACTTCAACACCAACCTACCAAATACAGATGACATGATAGCCACAAAGAATTTTAGGACTCTATGACCCACTCTGGGTCTGCTAGATGAGGACACAAGTAGGGGAAAACTAGTAGATGTTTAATTTAATGTAGAAAAGGTTAGAGATGCATTATACCATCAAGGGATGCATGGGCTTACATGTTGGTACGGAAAGAGGCATATATTGGTGGCCTCCTGCTAGCAGCTAGAAATTTATGCCTACTATCAACCCTCTAAAATCCTTGACAGATCCTAGTGGCGGCCAGTGGGATCAGTGAACTGATGAAAAGGGCACAACAGCTGCATGAAATCTCAACTATCACCACCTCCACCACATTTTGACCCCTCTCTTTGAAAACTAGGAGTCAAATTAAGGTAGGTCCTGATGCTTAAACGTAATTTTCATATCTTTGCTTGAAATTAAGCTTAGATTTATGAGATTTATGAAGTTTGGAGGTGGTTGGGATTTTTTGGCTTGCATATGAAACCTTCGTACTTTGAGCCATTGTGGGCGATTGTTGAATTGTTTTTGCTAGATTATTGGTGAAAAACTATTAAAAGTGTAATGCACCCAGATTTCATGTAATATGCATGTCTAGTGAAAATTGATCTAAATCTATTAAGGGTTCGAAACTCTAACTTTAAATGTTGATGCTAGGGCTTGGTTATGTCTACTTATTTCTTGTTTAAAGCCTAACACATGTTGTAAGCATGAATTGTAGGTCTTTGGTGGTTGTTTAAATTAATTTTAGTTAGTTCGATTTTATTCTTACTGGATTGAGAAATTTTGTAGCCTTTTACGAAAACCCATTCTAAAATGGCTTTTCATATATTATAAGACATCTTTTGCCTTTAGATTGTTTCCAGGAATGGTCATGTGAAATTTCATAATCATCGAATCATGTTTTGGTCACATCCTACGACAAAATAGAAACTGTAATGGTTTTGTTGCCTCTTGGTTAGTAGGATGTCTGTATATAATTTATTATGAATCCCCAGTTCTCAAAAGTTATAAAATATGTATGTACATAGTTTTAGTGTACATTAGATTGCCAACTATATAGGCATATAACTAGGGTTGTCAAACAGGTAAGGTCAGGTTGAGTTCATATTCGTGTCGAATTTAAACGGGTAGAGAAATCCTCGACTTGAACTTAACCCGTTTATTATATGGGTTGAAAAACTTGACCTGTACCCATTCATTTTTTAAATGGGTTGATATGAAATTTACCAATTAACCCATTTAATATAAACAAGTCAAGTTCAGATTATCCACTTACTCGTTTACTTGCTTACCATTTTGACTAAAGTATGTCTATTGAGCACTATAAATCGTTCTTTTGAGTTGAACATATCATCACAATATACCCATTGTCCATGATCCAAAGGAACCACAACCCCGAAGCAAAAATCAACTTGACTAAACCCCATGTTTTCACAATTTCCCTTAAAAAATACATGATAATTGGGTAAACGGGTCAACCTATTTAACCCATTTAATTAAACAGGTTCAACAGATATTTTTTTATGTCAAAATTCTCAACTTGAGCCTAACCCAATTAATTAAACGGGTTAGACGTGTCAACCTATTTAATTAAGCGGGTTGAAAATGTTTACCCAAACCCACTAAATTTTCTGTTTGGTTCGGGTCGGTAATTGTGTCGGCTTACCTTTTGACACTCCTACATAAAACAGATGATCAACTATGGGAGGATCACTGCTGTAATAACCGGGGTTTTCAACCTTAGGCTAACTATTTGAGGTAATATTTTTATTAACTTATTTGATTGAGTTAGCCATATTAGACTAATTTTTGTATGATAATTGGGTGTGATACTTATGTGAGTAATTTTTATTAATTTTTCCTAGTTAATTACGCGATTTCATAAAATTAGTGAGTCCCTTAAAAATTTAGTCGAGGCATAATTATGCGAAATAAGCAAGTTAAGCAAACATATGAGGGGTCGAGATTAGCTAAATCAGATGATTCAGGACCGAGCTAGTTTAGTAAGTCAACCTAGTTTAGAAAGTAAGCCTAAACAAGAACAAAAAAGGGAAAAGGGGCCGAATCCCCTTTCTAATTTTGGAACGGGACAAGGGGGTTCTCTCTACCCCAACCCACGAACCACCATGCGAAGAGAGAGAGAGAGAGACCTAATTATGACGAGCACCAGATGGTGACGGCGACCTCTGATAGTTGCAAATGACAAACCGACAGTTAAGGATCATCTGGGGAAAGGGGTGGCACGCGACAACGAAGTGGAGGACGAGCGGGGAGCTGCGAACCAAACCCTAGCCACCACCACCACCACTACTGTTGGCCTGACTTGAAGGTCGACAGAAAGAGGGACGAGGGAGGATAGGCAGCAACAACCAAGGCAGCCGAACGACTCGTCTTC
>JACYFF010031954.1:78207328-78295236 GCA_017589665.1 Selenicereus undatus | reverse complement strand
GATTCGAATCAATTTGGGTGACTTATGCTAACGAGGTTAATTCGAAGAGAGTTATATATGCTTAGCTTCAATCAAGTTGGGTGAAGTAGGCTTGAGGTGTTAATTAGAAGTGAGTTACATAAGTTTAGTATCGATTTGAATCAATTTTGGTGATTTACGCCCGAGATGCTAATTCGAAGTTGTTATATGTATTCGAATGTATGTGTGGACAAACATGTCAAGTGAGTTAAGCTTATTATGTTTATGGGCAAGCTTATTACGTTTGTAAACAAATGAAGTCGGTTTTATGATTTAGCAAAACTGTCAAGTTAGAAGCAAATTTGTTTATGATTAGGCAACCTCATTATGTTTATAAAGAGCCTTTTAGTTGAAAACTAAGTCGTTTTACGATTTAGTAAACGTGTTACCCCTATAAGAAGCTTTTAAGTCAAAAGTGAGGTCGTTTTACAAGTTAATAAACGTATTACGTGTTTAAAAGAGCTTTCAAGTTAAAAATGAAGTCATTTTACAAACTAGCAAACGTTTTATGTCTATAAGAAGTTTCTTAGGCTAAAAATGAAATTATTTTGCGAGTTAGTATCTGTATTACATTTATATGAAACTTTTAAATTGAAAACGGAGTCGTTTTACGATTTAACAAGCTTATTACGTTTTTAAGAAGCTTTGAAGATTCAAAGGAAGTCGATTTATGGATTAATAAACTTATAACATTTATAAGAAGCTTTTAAGCTTCGAACTTAGTTTGAATTAAGCATTAACTAAACACGTTATGTTTCAAACGAGTATCGTTTTACAATTTAGCAAACGAATTACGTTTTTACGAAGCTTTTAACTTAGAAACGAAATTGTTTCACGATTTAGCAAACTAATTACGCTTTTACGAAACTTTTAAGTTGGAAACGATTTCGTAAATGTGTTTCACTAAGTAGTTTACACGCTAGCAGATTTATTTTGAATATGAAAAGCTTTTAAACTATTCGCAAAATCGATTTATGAGTTAGTAAACTTGATTTGCAACAAATTCATTCTTTTGCGTTTAAAAGGGTTGAAACGATCTTAAAAAGGGCAACTGGAGTTGTGTATTGTAAATCCTAGTTTTGAAGTACATGCTAGTAACTACCCAAGTTTCGAATCGTGAGTTAGAATACTCACCATGTTTTAAGAGGCCTTTCTTGTTGTTTGCCTAAAGCTAAAGTTGTAAGAAAATTATGTTTTCAGGTTTTAAGTTCATAAAACCTATATATGAATAAGTATAAGTATGTTTTGTCTACTAAGTATGTATGTGTATGTAAGTATTTATGTGTATAAAGGTTACAAGCTCCTAAGATATATATATTAATAAGTATAAGTATGTATGTGTACGAATGATTATGTTTATGACTATGCATAAGTATGTATGTGTACGAATGATTATGTTTATGTCTATGTATAAGTATGTATATGTACGAATGATTATGTTTACGTCTATGTTTATGTGGAGGAGCTACTCTAGAAACTTTAAGCTTAAGTCTGAGACCCAGGGATGGTGGCTTAGTTCCCGCCTGGTACCAAGTATGTTATGTTATGATAGATTCAGGGATGGTGGTTTGATTCCCGCCTGAAGTCTATGTATGAAAATTATGTCTCAGCATGGTATGATGTCTGTCCGGATAGGCGTATGTTGCCGGTCGAGTTTGGCCGACTCGGGATGGCAATAACAAAGTAGCTCTAAGAGTCTAGTCTCCTCATTTACGTGAATAAGATACTACGTATGTTTTTCGGTAAGCGAAACTTATGTGTAAAACCCTTTTGTTTTGCTATGTTTATGGATTTACGTAAGGGTTCATGCTTTACGATTTCACTAAAGCTAAGCTTTTTGGTATGTCTATTATTTCGCTTGGTTTATGGTTTGAGTATGATGTATTATGTGTAAGTTCTTCAACTAAAATGAATTACGAAAGGATTTTGTAAGTTAATATGTGTTTTAAGTATGTTTTGGGAGAGAGGGTTTACTCACTGAGCGGTGGTTGCTCATTCCCATTACTTTCCCCTTTTTCCCAGATCCACAGGTATGTGACTGCTGCGTGAAGTGCCCAGAGTGGATTTGCTTGGACTGTGTTGCCGTGTTTATGATATTCTTATGTAATGTCGATTGTGATTGTAGGGTTATGTAATTAATCTTTTTCCTTGTAAAGTTTATAAAAAATAGAAAGCTCTGTATACTCCGGGCGCGTGGCCTGTAGAGTTGGGTACTCCGGCGTGTAGCCGTTGAGTTGTTGGTGTTGTTGACTACCTTATGTATTGCAGGGATATAATGTAAGGCTTTAAGCCTGGAAAACGGTCAGTTTTTAGGGGAAACTCTGTCCGTTTCGTCCCAGAATTTAGGTAGAAAGTTAAGAACACGTGACGCTTTCGGCCCTAGGGGCTGGAGGTGTTACAAATACCTCCACATTTTTACAATCGGATGACAAAATGAGTCAATGTCAAGCAGAGCCTGTCAATATGCAGAGCAACATCAACAATGTCAGAACATAATAGGCAGCAAATAACAAACATAAGGCTAAACAGAGAGCAGAATAGCAACTTGCTTACCATGGTTCGAAAATATAAGAGATAACAACATGAGTTGAAAGAGGAGACCTTAAGCTTCAACATCTCAGGTTAATTAAATTTTCCTTCATTACATTGTACTCTTTAATGATGTCATGAAAGAGGACTTAGACAAAATATCTCCAACAGTAGCCCTCGTTAGTCCAACAGATTGATTCAAACAACAGATATTTGCTATGGGGAGCATCACATTAATATCACAGAAGAACCCTTATAGCTTATAGTTTGACAAAATGTGTGCAGACCAAGAAACAGAGGGTTGGGCTTCAAAATTCTTAGAACTTGGAATCAAGCTGTAATTGCAACAAATATAAGCTATTGCAACAAAGAACTTTATTCGTGGGTGAAAGGAAATTATTTACTCTCATTGTTTAAAAAGGCAGATCCAGTAGTCTTATGTGCTTGCTACTAATGTATGTTGGTTTTGGAAGGAGATTATCAAGGTAAGGGACAATTTTAGCCATTATTGACCAACTACCTGAACTACTAGCTATGGATCTACAATTGTTAGAGATTTCTCCATGTGCACATAGAGTCATGTCCTTTTTGACTGCCATTTTGCAACAAATATCAAAGAAGCCATATTTAAATGGCTGAAAATGTCATATAAACCAAGAGATTTTGCACAGCTACTCAGATAGTAGATGAGCATGAAGATGGGTAAAGCACAGAAGAATAGTATCAGAACTAGTGTTGCTGCCATGCTCTATGCAATATGAAAACAGAGAAAGGAAGTAATCTTCTAGAAAGGGAAAACAGCTTTCAAAGAGCTATTAAGCATATTACAGAAGTGACCATATACATATTTGATTCTCTGGGAAGAGTTGTGATGAAAAACATAAATTGGTAAGAGTTTTCTGTGTACTTGATGTAATGTCGAGTGAGTACTCATATGTTAAACTATGTTGCCCTGATTTTGGAGAGTGTGCTTTGATGGTGGTAATGAAATGTTTTTCTTGCCCCAAAACAGAGGGAGGATCAACCCACGTCCTAAACACTTTTTAGAACAAGTATAGTTGAGCCCTATAAGATTAGATCTTGGCTCCATTACTTCAACCTTAGGTGGCGTTGTGGCAGAAAATGGAATCAAGTCGCTCACATGAATAGCCTATGTCTAATGACACAGATCACATAAAAAAATAAACAGTTACCTTGGTTTGGTTTCTAAATCCTTGTATTTAATCACTCATATTGGGTCCGATCCATTTGGAATGCATAAATATTTGAACACACACACACACACACACACACACACACACACACACACAAACACACACACCCACACGATCTAAAATGCAGTACAATAAACATCAAAATAGAACCTGAAAAGTTTCTGCACAATTTCTATGCACCTCATAAGTATCATAAAATGTACCATTTTTTTTTTTAAAAAGAAACAAGACTAGACATATTCATGTTCATTTTCCCCTGAGGCAAGTGTTTTTGTCATACAAGTGGGTTGTAGTTCAGATTTCAGAATGCCACAAACTAATTTCACTGGGGCCCTTCTTTTTTAAATCATTAGTAAAGTCAATAGTAATAAAGGGAATAAAAAAAATTTCACAACTTCTGACAATTCACGAACATTACAAACTACTATCTTTAAGTCTCAGGTGTGAGAATTCATAACCTTCAAACATTAGCATCCATTACTCATAAGAAGCCTTTTCTTTCCCTTTTTAATGGCAATATTCGGTGAGTTACATTTGTCAATGAGAGATTCTGGGCTCCTGTTCGTGGAGCCAGCTTCAACTATAGATAAAGGAGTAATCATGCACTAATACCTTGCTAGTGCTGCCACAAAATGGCAGAAATGCATGCACTTTGAGCTATCTAGGATATATCACCAAAACACAAACAATTTTGAAGCTTCACCATGGAGCTTAATCCTAGGAACCCTCAAAGGAAATTAAGATGGATTGAGATGAGGGAGAGAGAAGGATCAGTGTCCCATATGATCTAGGCAAAGAATCAAGATACTGAAGCAATCCTTGTTAAGCAAAGTTACAATGGGTCTATTTCCATGTAGGTATAATTACTAGAACAACTGTATCTGATACCTGAACGAGAAATTTAAATTTGCTTAATTGACAGATTTTCATTAAATTGCTATCACTATCATGCAGCAACTTTTTAGAACCTTTTCCTGTCAAAGCTAATTACCTATTGGAATCACAGTCTCATAATGACCAGCTAGAAATCAAACAGTTTACATACACTCCACATAACAAAATAAAAGAATTTACACATACACCATATAATAAAATCATCTAACAAAGCACTTTAAGAATAGCAGGTAGAACAATAGAACAGGGTAGACTAGAACCTGCTAGCTGAGTAATGACCGCAGGCAAAGAAGAGGGCCAAGAGTACATGACATAGCCAACAACCTCTCCATTGGTACAGATGTAAAGCAAGCTAGAGTTCTTTTTACCAAGTTCCTCATCAAAGGACCTTATTGAACCGGAATGGAAAAAAAAGCAACGCATGCACACTTCCAATTAGTTCTCCGTCCAACTACTCATGCTACCAAATCCACCATTCAAGCAACATGTGAATTCAGAATTCAATACCAGTGTACACTTTTTCTACATCAAGTGGGCAAAAAAAGGCCAAGACCTTTACAAGTCCATCAATAGGGACCTAAAATCATAGCACACCAACACTGAGCTGAAAGCATACCATACCAACACTGACCAAGCAAACCAAGCGGCCACTAAGCAGCAACCCAAAAGGACAATAACAATAAGACAACAAAAACCCAGCTCAAATTGAGAGAGAAAGAGAGAAGAGGGGGGGGGGGGGGATGAGCCAAACAATAGCTCCAGGTATCGCTTCACTATAGTGAGAGATAGAGAGAGAGAGAGAGAGATGAGCAGAAACTGAAATAAATTGAGATAAAGTAAAAAAGTAATGTACCTGAGTGATTTATGTGCCACAGTTCAAATTACGCAGCATCTCTATGACCTCTGCTCTAATTTTCTTCTCTCTCTCTATTGCTTCCTTTTTATGTTTCCGCTCTCTCTCTATTAATTCCTGCTTGAGTTTATTATCTCTCTCTATTGCTTCACATTTCATTCGCTCAATTTTAGCTTTGAGCTCTGAGTTGGCTTATTGGAGATCCCCGACTTGACCTTATAGAGCAGCCTCTTTTTGCTGTAGTTGTTTGATTTCAGCAGCTACTTCAACCCTCATCACCTTAGTAGCCTTACCTTTTCTAGGCAGTTGTGGACCAGGCCCAAGCCCTCTATGGTAACCTGACTTTTCTTTCATAACCAGGAGATAAGCCTCCGTGAGAGACAAGTTATCAGCACCTTCCTTTTCAATTTGGCTCATGTGGAGTTCCTTAAATTCTTCATACTTTGCCGCTGCTTTAGGATCGCACGATCCATCTTTATGCCTGTTTACAACATATATATGGCAAACAGTATAAAATAAGATTTGTTGGTTCATATATTAAGAGAGACGAAGCATACAAAAGAGGAATACGAAGACACCTTTTCGTCCTCTCCCATAATTGAACATACGTAGGAACTTCATCAATTTGTTGGGTAGAATTTTGTGCACCGCTATGGTGGGGGTCTTGAGTAGAGTCTTGTGGGTGCATTAGTGATGGAATTATCTGTAATATAAAGAACAAAGTTAAAGCAAATAGTTAAATATTAATATATGACTAGATGAAGCTACTTTTACTAACTCACGTCATCATGATAAATTCTGGCAGTTGACTTCGCGCCGTTTGCTGGTTTTATCTATTGGCTCAACCTATTTGCTCGATTTTTTTCACTTATATGCTACAAGATGATAATCAAGCAAATATGAATGCAACAAACCATAATCAAGCAACCAACTTCATGTGAGCCTTTAAATGAAGAATGATCATAAAATACCTGCTGCTTCGGATCTGGCCAATGGTTAACTAGCCAATCCCATTTGTCTTTGTGCACTTCCAGAGGCCTATTGCTAATAGCTTGAGTAATAGTCTTTCTGGCAAAATGTTCTTCCTTTAGCCTGTAGTGCCAACCTCTAAACAATAACATACATTTTAGTTCCAGTGCACGGGTGACATTAATTCCATGGGCTTCTATAGGCAAATTCCATTCTGCCTAGATTGTGGCAAATAAAAACACAAACAAACAATTAAAACTAAACCTCATGACTTGATTGCATTATATTTAGTCTTCTTGCTAGACAAAGTTATTACTGCAACAAAAACGAATCACATATAAGAGTGGCACAAGCAAAACACAAATCAGCACAAAATTGGCGTAGTCTTTGTCCCTTTTGTATGCCATAAGCATTGAGCTAAAGGGATGGACATCTATCTTTTAGCAAAAAAGAGCTCACCCCAAAAACGGATGTGAATTGAGGATAAGCATGTGATAAATCAAATGAAATCGCACGAAGCTTAACTGCATTGGCAGGACCTCAACATTCTCTACGCAGTAATGCATATTAGACGCTCATTGCATGTTATTAAGCATATTCTTAGAAGGCAATTCTTAGAAGGTTAGTGTCATGTAAAATTCACTAATATAAGATAAGAAGCCAAAGCATTGCATGGGTCGACTTAGGTATAAAGGATTAATATCAGATTCTAAATTATGAACCTAAGAGAAGAAAAAGTCATAAGTCAGTACAATATCTAGAATGTTATTAGTGCAACAAAAACGAACCACATATAAGAGTGACATTATTGTTGGATTTCCCACATTCAATATGATAGGCTATATAATTGTAACTTAGTTTGATTTTGTCCAACAATCTTGTCTTAGCATCTTTATCCATCCTAATCCAATTCCTGCAAGGGAATGATTATGTTAAACAACTTATAGGAAACATAATTACGATTACTTGACTGGGTAGTGCAAGAGTTTAAGTGAAATAAAGAAATAATATTGGGAGCTTATATCAAGGAAAAAATGGACAAAAATCACCTCGAATCTAGTGGGCAAAATTCCTTCACCCACTTGCTACACTCACCAATGAAGCGGTTGGCAATTTTACCAATGACACGTTCCATGTTTGGTGTGATTTTCGTGAAAGGCTCAACATTAGGGTTTTGCTCCCTCTCACGTGGTGACTTCAAGCCTCTAGTTGGCCCACACTTGTGAGCTTCGAGTTTCCATATAAACAAGTAATCATCAAGATCATCGACAAATTTAACGTATTACATACATATTCAACCCCAAGGCAGGAAAAAAAGAAATACCATTCCGAAGTGCTTGTTGGGCTCTTCTTTTCTTCCTATAACTCAAAGGAGGTTGCACAACATTTTCAGTAATGTCGCCTTATGCAAGGGGCTGGTTCTGTGACACTACAACCTTGGAAGATGCATTCACTGCCATATTCCTACATATAAGAGTGACAATTTCAACAACAAAAATATGGTAAATGTAAAACAATTAGAATATATTAACAAATGCTCAACAATAATTCTTACCACTATTCACTACCATTATCATCATCTGATTCATCCTCTTCAAGGTCCCTATCAAATGAATCTATATCTGATTCCCTATCTGAGAAATCATCCTCATCATCCTCGCTCACCACATCCTCATCATTTTCATCATTATGGTCCTGGATGAAATTACCATCCACTAGGTTCGCATCAACTATGTCTGCGTCAACAATGTCAGGCTCCACATCGTCCCTAACTAGAGGAATTTCTTCATCATCCCACTCTTGAAGCTCTATAAGATTAGCTATCTGAACCTCCATATTTTCCCATAATGACTCAGTATTGCCATCAACATCCTCAACATTAGGGAAATCAAAATAGTAATGCGGGTTCATATTTATAACCCACTTCCATTGCGGATCATTGTGAGTTGTAATGTAAAAAACTTGACGGATTTGACAAGCTAAAGCAAAGGGTTCATTTGTTTGTAAGTTGCGAGTCACATTAATAAGAGTTCCCCCAAGCTTATCCCTTTTAGTCCCTGTCCCTTCATTATATACATCAAACCATCTACACTTGAACAATACAACTTTGGGACTTGTATGATTTTTAAGGGCATCATATTCTAACACAATGACCTCCTTTAATACACCATAGAAAATTTTCTTTCCATTTTCTGTTCCCCCCTCAAGTACCACACTACTATTTTGTGTTTTTCAATTTCTTTGATGCCTTCATGTGTGAAACCTAAATCCATTAATTACATACCCTTCATAACTGGTAACACCTTTCATTGGACCTCGGGCCAGACATAATAATTCTTCTGTAACTCTTTCATTCCCTTCATGCCAAAGTTGTACAACCTATGTATACATACAATCAATTATGATAAAGACATAAAGAAAAAGTCATAGTGAAGTATTTGGTAATATAAAGATTATCTTACTCTACTCTCAAACCAATTGGAGAAGTCAGGCTTTTGTACATCAGTGGCGTTGTCATATTCACTAATGATATGAAAACTCACATAATAAATAACATATCCATTAATTTGTAATTGTATATAGCTCACTATATAAGGACACTTACTCATAGAAAGGTTCTGGCTCTTTGCAATTTTTTAAGACATAAAGTCGAGCCAATTTCCAATCTTCATAGCTTAGTTACTTAAAATTGACCTTCCCTATTAGCTTTCCTGCCTTGGCAAATACGGACAATTGGTGGGGCTGGTCTACTTCCACGGTATCATTGCGGTCTACACAGTTGAATTTTGTCTTCGTCATAGACAAATGTCTAGAACAGGAGGTTAGGCATTCATTTTGAATGTAACCCTCTACAACACATCCTTCAGGGCAATTTCTATTAGGCACATATATTTTATACGTGCACATTCCCCTAACAAAAAATAAAAAACTTTAGTTATGCATGCTTTCAAAATATTAACATATTACACTTTACAAGTTTGAGAATTTTATTACCGTTCAACATGATACATCCACCGAAAAGGAACAGGGCCAGCCAACTTAGCTTCGGTTGCCAAATGTATAGCAAGATGCACCATTACATCAAAGAATGTTGGAATAAATATACGCTCTAACTTGCAAAGAGTTATTGCAATATCTTTCTCCATTTGCTGTAGAATGTCGGTATCTAAGGTTGTATAACACAACTTCTTCAAATAATTGCTAAGTTCCACTAGAGGTTCAAGAACCTTTTCATCCAACACACCTCGAAATGCAGGCAAAAGCAAGTCTTGCATGACAACGTGACAGTCTAGACTTTTCATTCCCGAAAGCCGTCGATCATCTAATGTTACATATCGTGAGATGTTAGAAGAATATCCATCTGGGACACGTAAACTTGACAATAAAGCAACCACTTGTCTTCTTTCACTTAGCGGCAAGTTAAATGGTGCTTTTGGAACTTGATACTTGTCTCCAATCAACTTAGGTCGCAATTTATCATGCATATTCATTTTTTTCAAATCCAATGTAGCATTCAATGAATCCTTATTCTTACCTAGTATGTCAAGTAATGTCCCAAGAATATTATCACATATATTATTCTCTACATGCATTGCATCCAGGTTATGTCGAATTAATAGATGCCTCCAGTATGGAAGTTCAAAAAAGATGCTTCTATTCTTCCATTGGTGCACCAAATATCTATCACCTCTCTTTCGCTTACCCTTCACATATTTCCCAAAATCATTTTCACAATTGCTAAGTTCTTCACAAATATCATGCCCACTTAGGGAAATAGGAGGAGGCCTTCTTTTAGGTCTCTTATTAAAAGATGTCCTGTTGGTCCTCCATTTATGATCCGGTTTTAAGAACCTACGATGTCCCATATAACACCACTTCTTTCTATGACACAGCATCTCAGAACATTTGTCTTTATGACAATTAGGACAAGCGAGAAATCCTTTCGTACTTCAACCTGACACATATGCGTGGACTGGGAAGTCATGCATTGTCCACATCAACATAGCGAACATATCAAAAAACTCTTTGCTGTGAGCATCATATGTTCTTACCCTGACCTCCCACAATAGTTTAAGCTCATCTATAAGTGGCTGTAAAAACACATCAATATCATTACCAGGGGCTTTAGGGCCAAGAATTATTAAAGAAAGCATAAAATTGGTGCTACTAATGCACATCCAAGGAGGCAAATTGTAAGGCACTAAGATCACTAGCCATATACTATATCGACTACTCATTTGTGCTGCTGGATTAAACCCATCAGTAGCTAAGGCCAACCTTACATTTTGCGTGTCTGAAGAAAATTTTGGATATAATTCATTCCCATGTTTCCATGCCTTGGAATCAGCTGGATGTCTCAATTTACTGTCATCTGTGCACCCCTCTTTATGCCATCTCATGTTTTCAGCTAACTTTGAGGACATAAACATCCTTTGTAGCCTTGGTAATAATGGGAAATGCCTAAGGACTAGGCATGGCACTCTACCTGCCTTTCAAGTCCCTTCATCATCCGTGTCGATGTCATTATCACCTTCCATATCAAATTTCTCTTTCCATCGAGAGGCAAAACATTTTGGACATTCATCTAGGTCTTTGTTCTCCTTCCAATATAGAATGCAGTGGTTGATCGATGCATTAATTTTCACATAATCCAATCCCAAGGCTTTTGTGTACTTTTTTGCCTCATAAGAATTTTCAGGAAAGTTCTCGTCATTGTTAAATGCTCTTTGAAGCAACCTAAGCAACATAGAAAATGATTTATCACTCCATTTGTAGCTCACTTTAGTATGAAATAATGTCACGATGAACTCCAACCTAGTAAATGTCTTACAACAAGGATGCAGCTCTGCCTCAGCATCTTCTATAAGGTTGTGCAACTCTTTCGACACCTCATTTGGACCACCCTCATTCTCTGTATGGTCCTCATTAGACTCAACATTACCCAAGTTCATAACAGTCGTCGCTTCACGCACTAATGGCCTTATATCATCACATACCACAAAACTTTCAGCTCCATCTGATGCTTCTTCTTCTATCCTATCATCACTACTATTGATATGATCTCCATATTCTCCATGTTGTACCCATGGATTATAGTTCCTCAATATACCCCGAACTATTAAGTGATTATGAATTGTGCTTCGATTATGAAACAAACACAAATTACAATTCACACATGGACACCTCACCTCTGTTCCGTCTTGCTTCCCACCAAAGGCAAGCTCCAAAAATTCATTAACGCCTGCTATATAATCAGGTTTTCTTCTATCACTAATTCCCCTATGACTCATCCAACTTCGATCCCTATCCATCCCTCAAAGAACTGTTACAATAAAAATATAAATTAAAATATACATAATCATATGGTAGTATTGTGTTAATATCAACACGGCCAAACATGAATCAATGAAGAAAATAATATAAATTTACACGTTACGTACCTACTCTGAAACCAACAGTGTCTTTAGTTCCTCTTCCTGTAGTCACAACTAAACCTGAAAATATGTCCACACCAGAAAGAAGCTATTAGCAAAACTAATATAAGAGTGGATTTGTTGAAGATAAGAAATCAATAATTCCTTTAGAGAAACGAACCTAACAATAGGAACTTCGACAATAGTACAATCCAAGTGCAAGCAACAATATATCACTCCTTTATGCTATTATGAAGCGCAAGTAACCACTTAACAAATAAATCCAAACCCCCGAGACACACTACTTTACCAAATAACCTAGAAAAAGTAACAAAACATAAACCATATATCTGATGTAAAAGAGGTATGAACACTATGAAAATAATGAATAAGTTGTATTAGAAACGTTGAATCAACAAACATATAAATTAACATTAATAGGTTATCTAAATTTTAACATTGCACAATATAAACTGCAAAGGATTCATAGCAAGAAAGCCTAGCATTTTAATAAGATCTTGGTTACACCAATTTGCATATCAATCCAAGAACCATATGATTAACTTTAGTAGTATTAGTACTTGTTCATTTTCTGCTTCCACACACACATAAACCCCAAAAAAAAAAACCAAAAAAAAAACCAGTAAACAAAAGACTGGCATTTGCTTATTTGTAGGGGATATCTACAACTTCAACGCAGAGCAAACTATTCTTATTAATTTAGTCAGTATTTATAGTTCTTTATTTTTTTTAGAAAAAGTTAGTTTTTTAAAACAAGGCTACTTATAGATAAATTTAATTAGTTACAAGTCATACGTGATTTAAATAGTAAAATTTTCAATTTCAAATGCCTTAAGACAAAATTGAAGTGATTCTTGCTAATTAAGTTCTAGAAATCAATACAAAATAAAGTAAATAAGTATACGACATCATCTAAAACGTAAGTTATTTTTTGCTAGAGACCTACCTAATCTCTTACAAGCATGGCTATTGCACTTTATGTAAAAAAAAATTTGAAACTTATACTTCTATACCTTTTCTTTTGAATCCAAGACAGTATTCGTTATACACACCTAAGTGGCATATGATGAACCTTTTTTTAAAGATTAAAAACAAAGTAAGGATTTATATTATTTCTAATTTTAAGACATGTTATAACAACTAATTTATTTTTCTAATAAATAGTTGTATATATTTGAAACTATTTTCTCTATGGATAATTCTTAACGTGAGAAACTTAAACTGTCATTCTGCAATCATGCTTCAAATTAAACAATTGTTCAATCCATTATTAGAGACCTTTGCAACCACTTCTCAAAAGGAATAGTCAGCATAAGGGGTGCGCACATGGAATTGTACAAAATCAAACATATGAGATGAGAGCAACAACAATAAATCTGTAAGACGGTGAAAAGATATAGATTCAGGTGAAATGTAGCTTATGCATGCTCATCTTTTCAAATCTGTAAGAGTGCGCAAATGGAAGCTGACAAATCCATTACTACACAAACCTAATACACAAAATAATTGGACATCGAATCTGGTTGTTCATAATCAATCATTGCATAAGTAAGAAGATGATTATAACAATAAAACATATATCGCAACAATATATCTTTGATTTTGGGATAATCTCAGCAAAGTGCTCCAATTCGATTACAAACATGGTTGTCCTGACCAGGGACGAGCAGGGGGTTTAATTTTCTTCTTTAATACTAAAAATCAACTTCCTTGAAATTGTTCTTCAATCACTATTTAACATATCAACCATCCTTTACCCCTTTCCTTTTTTAGATAAGATATCAACCACCTATAATTTGTCATACAACAACAAAATCACAATGTCGAATTCGTTGTTAGGCCATAGAGAATAACCTCAACAGACGTCGCAAAACAATTTACTTACAATGAGAACTCAAGCAAACTAGAAACCTAATCAATAAGAAGAATCATTTTGCAGATTTTCATAATAAATCAATAGCACAAATACAATAGCTTGACACGGTTGGCATTTCATAAGCTTAAGAGCAGTAGAAAATTTTAACAGCAATGGTATAGAGCCAGTGTGCCTTGCTTGAACCTACTAGTGCTCAATTTGACTTTGATGAAGTGAAGAAGCTCACATCACTTTAAGAATAGTATAGGAATCACACCATGTGTTAGATTATGCATATACAATTGTTTATTTTGAAAAGATGAGCATGCATAGATTCAGGTGAAAGGTATCTGAAAATAGATTCATTGTGCAATCAATTACTAGCAACAACAATAAATCACTTACATTTTATCAAACCTTTAGATTTATCAAGTAGAAGAAAGACTTATCAGTCATCAACATATGACACATTCAAAAATGCATACACAAGAAACATCCATCACTTTACATTATATCATACTTCAAGGGGGTTAACTATTAGCTAGTGGAATATATTGAGCATCTTATATCAAACATTTTAACACCAAATTACTATGACGATAGCCACAGGAAAAAAAATATATATCTAGCATAGAGATATACTATTACTCTTAGGACATTTATGAGGTCACAAAGAGTAAACTGTCCCCCTCTAACGCATCTCTGATTAGAATTTACAAAACCAGCCCTAATTGATGAGGTTATTCATGCATAGGGAAGGGGAAATAGAGAGAATACCTCAATCAAAAGCACATTCCTCACTAGCTAGTAGCGCCCATCTCGTTGGCTTCACACTTGATGCCTAGTTAAACACAATCAAATATTAACCCCAAAAGTTAGAAAATTTTTAAGTTTAAAGATCTATAAAACATATACGGTTGTGAGCTCAGAAAGATCTGTCATACTGTTTCTAGTAATTGATTGCACAATTGTGAACTATGAGATATGCAAAGTAAGAGTCCAAAAGGGTCAAAATTACAATCATAGGTTCCTCGTAAAATCAGCAAAAATCCCAAAAAAAGGACCAAATTCGAAAAATAGGGTTAAGGATTTCAGTAGAATTGAACTATTGAACATCAAAATGATGCCTCCTTTCCATAGACTATCTAAATTATGCAAACCTAAGAGAAATTCTAAACAAAATCAAATTTATATGCAAGAAAGAAGGAAATCAAAACCCTAATTTACACACAAACAAGAAAAACAGAACCAGAGATAGATGAAAAGTAACCATGTGAATTGAGAAGGACATGAACCTTTCTTTCTCGTCCAGGAGCAATGTCTGTGTGAAGAGCTGGGTTGAGGAGTCAGCAGATACTAGAGAAGTGATATTAGTTGATTGTAACTTGCAAGCAGCCATAGAGATGCCTGTGCGAATTGAGAAGGACAGATGCAATTGAAGAACAAAACACATCAGAACAGAACCGAGAAGCCCGTGAATACTGGAAGAAGAGAAACACAGAGATGGAGGTGGAAAGAGGTGAGGTGAGAATCGTGAGAAGAGGAACTATGAATACCAGAGAAGAGAGAGAATGAACAGAGAAGAATGGTTTGGAATTGAAGGGGTTCAATTTTGCCCGTGACCTCTGTCCGCCTATCTGAAATCTCAAAACAAAAATTCTGAAAATTTGGGGGCGTTTGCTCCGAAATCTTGGGCTGGGGAAGCATACAGGTGCGACCCATAATGTTGAGGAAGGGCTTCAACACACAAAAGTGACGCCCATTGCTCATATTGAGCGGCGAAATATAAAAATCGTGGCCCAATATTAAACATAGAACGACAAATAAAATTTCGTGGCCCATGATGACTGAAATATATCAAAATTCTTTTCGTCGCCCTTATACATAATTTTTTACCCCCAAACCCTCTTTTCATGTAGTGTAAAACCCTAACCGCCAGCGTCACAATGCAGCCATCAGCTATGGGCCCTAGGCTGTGCACGGGCTGCCCATGGTCCTGTCTATCTGAGCGACAGCGGCATCGTTCCATGGCCACATACCTTGGCCCGAGTTCCTCTCATGGAGATGCCCGTAGAGGAACTTGGCCACATAACCCAACAATCTCCACCTTGGACCAACTTCTAACACCAACTCTCGAACATCGCCAAAGTACCCCGAAGGGCAGAGCCTCGAAGGGCAATCAAATGCTATGAATACCAACTTAGTCCAATCAATGCTCGAACTTAGCTATAGAAAGAGGTTTAGTAAGCATATCTGTAGGATTCTCCAATGTATGAACCTTCCTTACAGCAATCTCCCCTACAGCAACTGTATCTCTAACATAGTGATACTTAACTCTTATATGCTTGGTCTTGGAATGATGTGCATCATTCATGGTCAAGTGAATAGCACTCTGACTATGCAAAACCACCACAGTAGTACCCTATGGGACTCCAAGCTCAGTAACAAGGCCTCTCAACCAGGTAGCTTCCTTCACACCTTCTGTAGCAGCAACATACTCAGCATCTGTAGTAAAAAGAGCTGCAATAAACTGAAGTGGTGCTTTCCATGAGATAACACCTGCACACATAGTGAAGATATACCCTAAAGTGGACCTCATCCTGTCAAGATCACCAGCATAGTCAGAGTTAACAAAGCCTGCAACATCCTATGTAGCAGCTTTGTTCCTGTCAAATACCAAACCTCTATCAATTGAACCCTTCACATACCTAAGCATCCATTTCATAACCTCCCAATGATCTCTGCCAGGATTATGCATATAATGACTTACCACACTCACAACATGTGACAAGTCGGCCCTAGTGCATACCATAGCATACATCAAAGTACCAACTGCACTAGAATAAGGAACATAAGGCATTTTCTCAATGTCCTCCTCAAACCGTGGACAAGACTCAACAGACAATTTAAAGTGAGCTGCAAAAGGTGTAGAAACTGCCTTGCAGGTTCCCATACTAAATTTGTCCAGTACTTTTTCAAGATATTGACTCTAAGACAAGCATAACTTACCACCCTTTCGATCCCTCTGAATCTCCATGCCTAGTATCTTCTTTGTAGCACCCAAGTCCTTTGTCTCAAACTCCATACTGAGTTGAGATTTCAACTTATTAATCAAGGACTTATCCTTAGAAGCTATCAACATGTCATCAACATATAACAGCAAGTAAATAAGAGAACCATCAGAATATTTCCTAAAATGCACACAATTATCATACCAACTGCTTGTGTATCCTTGCCCAATCATAAAGGTATCAAACCTTTTATACCACTGCCTAGGGGCCTGCTTAAGTTCATACAAGGACTTCTTCAACCGACATACACATTGTTCCTTCCCGAGTACAATAATGCCCTCAGGTTGCTTCATGTAAGTCTCCTCATCCAACTCCCCATGGAGGAAAGAAGTCTTTACATCAAGATGCTCTAACTCCATATCAAACAGGTCAACAAAAATAAGAAGCACTCTAATAGAGGTCTGACGAACAACAGTAGAGAATACCTCATTATAGTCAATACCTTCCTGTTGGTTGCATCCCCGAACAACCAAACGTGCTTTCAACCTTGCTTCTTTAACCCCAGGTATGTCTTCATTTCTTTTATAAATCCACTTGCAGTTAAGGCTCTCTGGCCTTTAGGTAGCTCACATAGATCCCAAGTTCGATTCTTATGCAGACTCTCCATTTCTTCTTGCATAGCTAGGACCTAATTAGACGAACTCGAGCAGGAGATAGGTTCACCGTCTGTTGAAGGCTCAAAGCCTTTAGGAATATCCTTTGCAACTATGAGTGTATAAGCTACCATTCCCTTACTATTAATATAGCAAGCGGGCTTCCTGATCTCCTTCCTTGGACGATCATGGGCTATGGAATAATCATCCTCCACCTGAGACTGATTAATACTAGAGCTGGGTTTAGTAGCCTGAACCTCCTCGTTGGAATGATCATCAACTCCACCTTGAGTTGCAACAGTCTTCGCATGTATCTCCATCATTCTACTAGCATGCTCTTGATCACCTGTACCAGCAGAAGAAACAATAGATTCCTTCCCAGAAGATAACATTGCATTTTCATTGAATGTTACCTCTCTACTTTGAATAACTTTATCAGAGTAAGGACACCACATTCGACATCTCTTAGACTCAAATGCATAACCAAGGAACATGCATTTAACAGCACTTGGTGCTATCTTCCCATCATTTACATGGTCAAACATAAGACATCCAAATATTCTTAGCATAGAATAATCAACAGGATTACCTGACCAAACTTCTTCTGAAATCTGAAAATCAACGGAAGTTTGTGGAGATCGATTCACCAGATAACAAGCTATTAAAACAACTTTAGCCTAGAAAGCTTTGCGATTAAAGCCCTGCATTAGAAAGCATACAACGAGCTTTCTCTAGTAGAGTCTGTTTGATGCATTCTACAACTCTATTCTGTTGGGGCTTACCAACCAACGTCTTGTGCCTAGCTACGCCATTGACAGTGCAGAACTCAGTGAACTCCGACTCATCGAAGTCAAGACCTTTATCGGTCTTGAGCTTCTTGATCTTTCTCCCGATTTCGTTTTCTACAAGAGCCTTGAACCTCTTGAATGTGGAAACGATCTCATTTTTCTATCTCAAGAAGTAAACCCATACCTTTCGTGATAAATCATCAACAAATGTTAGTATATAATGATTACCTCCAAATGAAGGAATCCTTGAAGGACCCCACAAATCCGAGTGGATGTAATCAAGGATGCCCCATGTATAGTATTTAGCTGTAGAGAAACTAACCCTCTCCGGTTTCCCAAACACACAATGTTCACAGAACTCAAGCTTACCCATACCTGCATTACCTAGACAACCTTTCTTACTCAGAATGGTCATACCCTTCTCACTCATATGGCCCAATTGCATTTGCCATAACTTCATAATATCAACATCTGTCGATGTTGTACAAACTACTACTGAACCTGTAACTGTTGTACCTTAAAGAAGATAGAGACTCCCCTACCTGAGTCCCTTCATCAGTACCATGGCGCCCCTCATCACTTTCAGGACACAATTCTCAGCTGAGTACTTGCAACCATTAGCCTCAAGAGTATCCAAAGATATGAGATTACGAGTCATATTAGGAATATGACAAACCTTAGACAAGATCCTAACTACACCATCATGGGTTTTAATCTGCACTGTACCTATTCCTGCAACCTTACACTTGGCCTCGTTGCTCACAAGCACAATCTCGGTATCAACAGGCTCATAAGTAGCAAACCAGTCCCTATGAGGACACATGTGATTCGTAGAACCAAAATCTAAAACCCAATCATCATCTACCCTCTTTCTAGAGGTAGTGACAACTAATACATCCCCATCAGACTTAGACTCAGACTCAATAGCACAGTCAGCCGTAGCAAGTTTCTTGGAGTGATTCTTCTCTTCTTTCTCTTTCTTTATTTTCAGTTTCCAACAGTTAGCAACAATATAACCTAATTTATCACAGTAATTGCAGATCTTACCAGCATACAAATTTTTATACTTAGAACGGTTTTTTCTCCTGTTACCGTTCCCCTTTCCAGTTGTTATACCCCTTATTACTAATCCCTCAGTAGAATCAGCATGTATGTCATGATCAAACTTCTCCTTAGACAATATGTTTGACTTAATATCCTCAAACGATATAGTTTGAGAATTACTATATAGTATGATCTCCTTACAACAACAACAACAACAACAAACTCCCAGTGTGGGTCCTGCTTTCGCGGGGTCTGGGGAGATCCAGCTGTAGGCAACCTTACCTCTACCGGTATTTCTACCCATAGAGAGGTTGATTCCATAAGACCCATAAAATAGTTTTGAGAAAACGGTTGCAAAACCAATAACCGAGTGAGGGAGAGAGAGGAAGAGAAAAGGGTCCGGATAACACAAAAAAAGTAGGGAGCGGAGACATACCTCAACACACCAGGGGGGCTTTGTGCCGTCATATCCCAGAAGAAGCATGACCTGCAGGCAAGCAAACCAAAAGCCCGACCTGCCTCACCCCGCCTAAGCTACTGCCCCCTACGGAGCCGGTCCCCTACAATCAGAGACCTTAATCCTGTCCCGCCACAGCCTCCTATCCTGAGCCATGTCCTCCGTCAGACCGACAACTCTCAGGTCCTCTCTCACTACTTCTTCAAGGCTCTTCTTCAGTCTACCCCTCCCTCTCTTACCACCGGGGGGGTTGATCCTCTCACAGCTTCGCACAGGGGCGGCCACACTTCTCCTCTTCACGTGGTCGAACCATCTGAGCCTGGATTCCCTCATCTTCTCCTCTATGGGGGCCACTTCTGCTAAGCCCCTGACTACTCCATTCCTAATTTTATCCAATCTCATAAAACCACACATCCACCTGACCATTCTCATCTCAGCTACCATCAACCTTTGGACCTGCGTCGTTTTTGGAGGCCAACACTCCGATCCATAGAGAACAGCCGGTCTAACTACCATACGATAGACTTTGCCTTTCAAACCCACGGGCACTCTCTTTTCACACAGCACCCCTGACACTGACTTCCACTTTTGCGAGCCCACTTTAATCCGGTGGCTAATATCCTCGTCAATGTCTCCATTCTGCTGGATGATTGAACCAAGATACTAAAATTTAGTGACCTTCGGTATTGCCCTCCCATCCAGTACGATCTACTTAAATATATTATGATCTCCTTAAAGTGTTTATATAAAGGGGGTAGAGACACAACCAACAAAATAGCCTTATCCTCATCCTCAATTTTAACATCTAAGCTTTTAAGATCAACAATAATCAAATTGAAATCATTTAGATGTTTTTGCACAGAAGTACCTTCTGCCATTCTGAAAGTGTATAACATTTCCTTCAATCGAATCTTGTTGGCGAGACTATTTGTCATGTAGAGTTCCTCTAGCCGAACCCAAAGATCCACTGCAGTGGTCTTATCAAGCACCTCTCGCAAGACATGTGGTACCAAGCACAACTGTATGGCAGAAAGTGTCTTCAACTCCCGTTCCTCCCATTAGTCGTCTATCAAAGAACCACGCTTCTTCTTCTTCTTCTATTCCACCCATTGTTTGTCTGTCATCATGCTGGGTTTCATGTGAGGTCATGAGAACCACTCTCATATGCACCTTTTAGAGATTAAAACTAATATGCCCATCAAACTTCTGAATATCAAGCTTCATGATTGAAGACATCCTACACATTGGCTCTGATACCACTTATTATGAATTAGAGCAAACTAATAGTGGAAGCATTAGGATGAATAATGATAAACAAATAATCAACTATGAGCAGGAAGAGTACAAATGATCATAATCACAATGACTGATTTTATGAAGATTAAAATCTCTCAAACCACTCTCTCATAAATCCACGATAGTGGAAACAGAATACTCTATAAGTATTTCTTGCTGGTGTGTTGAGAACGTAGGAGGCATGCCCTTTGCAAAGGGGTAGGATGAGCAAGAGAATCTTGTGTAAAACCCTAACTGCCAATGTCACAGTGCCGCCATCGACCACGAGTCGTGGGCTGTGCCACGGGCTAGCCATGGTCCTATATGTCTTAGCGACAAGGGCATCGTTCCGGGGCCACAGACCATGGCTTGACTTCCTCTCGTGGAGATGCCCGTGGAGTGAGAAATTAGGCCACAAAATCCAACAATATTTATGTTGCCTGTAGTTAGGGGAAAATTCATTATTTCAAGTACAATGCCCTCCCATGGGGCCAGAGAGGGACACCACTCGCGGCCCACGGAGATAAGAAAGGATTGCAGGGCTCAAGCCCATAAGTGTGGTCATGAGACCCTCACCAGGATCCATAGATTAGGCCGAATCATTTATCCCCTCACATTTTCCTTGCTTACCTGTCCAAACGGGGCGGGAAGGTAGAATGTGGAGTAAGCACGGAGTAGAGCTTTTTTCGCAGTGAATTCCTACCACCTGTGGACATCTATGCCCTGAACTTGGTGCCAGAGCTTTTCCTGAGGTGTCATCATTCTCGGGGATAGTGTACAGTGTTTGGGGGTGCCTCTATCCTGCATGTATAAAACAGAGTTATTGGAGGGATTTTAGGTGGGTTGTTGACTATCACTCGAGCTTACTAGAAAATTCTACAGTCATGGTCTTCCCTTAGTATCTCAACACAGAGGAATGACCCTCTATATATGGGAGGCCTTCAATTGGAATTTGAGGGGCACTGCTCCCCCTCCCCAGCCGCTACCTGAGAACTATCAAGAGTTATGTTCAGACTTCGATTGCTCTAATGCTGAGAATGCCACTTGTGATTTTTGGGTCCCTGAACCGGTTCAGGCGGCCTTGCATGCCATGGTGCTTAACAGTTTATTAGAGCTGGACATTTTTTAGAAGAACATGGCCTTGGTCTTGAGGTCTGTGCTTACAGATCTTCGCTGGTTATATTCGAGGCCTGGCTACGGATTCATAGGAGTCGTATCCTGGCGGCCCGACAACCTTATCTTTCGACTCTAGAAATAGTGTTGGGGCCTATGGGTGGCAAAGGAGGAAAGTGTTGGACTGTACGATGCTCCCCTGCGTTTAGTGATAAGAAAGAGTGGTGGTTCTTGACTCTTCCATAGTTGTCTATCCTTCGTTTCCCCCTCTTCTTCTTCTGTGTTTCCCTTCTTTTTTTGATGTCACTTGTAGATTCGCCCTGTAGTTCTCCCACTACTTCAATAAAGAATGACTCTTCTGTCCACATGGTTTATTTGCAGTTGGTGCACTTGTGCAACTGTTAAAGTTGTACCTCACGATTATTAGGCATTGCAAATAGCCAAGTGCTGTACCATAGGACCTTAAGCCCCTAGGGGAGTAAACCTGTAACGAAGGATCGAGGACCATGCGCTATAACTAATAGCCATTTGAGGGGCTAAAGGCATAATAAACAGCCAGGGGCCGTGCCGATGGACCCTTATCCCCTCGGGGCTAAAAGTGTAGCGAACGACCTACGGTCGTGCCAAAGGAGCCTTAGCCCCAAGGTGCTAAAGGCATAGCAAATGGCCTAGGGTCTTGCCATGAGACCATCTGCCTCTGAAGTACCAAAGGCGCAGTGACTGACTAGGGGCCACACCATAGGACTTTTAGCTACTTGAGGCTAAAGGTGCAGCAAACAGCGTAGGGTCGTGCCAAACGAGTTGTAGTCCCTTAGGGGCTAAAGGCGTAGCAGCCTTAGGGGCTAAAGACATAGCGACCATAAGGGGATAAAGGCGTAGCAACCAGCCTACGTCTATGCTATGATACCCTTAGCCCCTTGGGGGCTAAAGGCGTAGTGACTAGCCAAGGGTCGTACGATAGGACTCCTAGCCACTTAAGGGCTAAAGGTATAGCAAATATCCCAGGGGTATGGCAAAGGACTCTTAGGCCCTTAGGGGCTAAAGGTGTATCGAATGGCCTAGGATCGTGCTATGAGACCCTTAGCCCCTTACGAGCTAAAGGCATAGCGATTGGCCAAGGCTTATGCCATAGGACCCTTAGCCACTTAAGGGCTAAAGGTGTAGCAAACGACATAGGGTCATGCCAAAGGATCCTTAGTCCCTTGGGGGCTAAAGGAGTAGCGATCGACTTTGGGTCATGAGGTGGATATCCCTAAGCCATGCTGAAACATATCATAGGGTCTATACCCTCTTTGCAAGTCCAAGTGTAGTACCCTTATGGCCTCCTCTCTCTATTGTTTTTTCTGTTTCTTCTTTCCCTTTCCCTGTCTCTCTCTCTTTACCATGTGTCATTACTGTGCTGGCATTCTAGCTTCACCCTACACTAGATGGGTTGCTAGTTTACGGTTGGGCTTTAGGGGGTAAACTACGCTAATCCATTCCTTTGTCATTCCTAGAGAGATAAGCGAATTCTTAGAGAGTAAAGGTATCTCCTATTCTTAAGCTCTCTTTCCTTCATATCTTCAAACTCCTTCAACTTTTAATTCTAACCTTTAACCACCTTTGAAGTCCTCAAGTACACGCCTCTCTGAACTTCCTTGAGCTTGTCTTTGTAAAATTAAATAAGTTATGTCATCTTCCTTTTCATCTAATGAGACCATCCCAAAACGGATGACCCACCATGGAGAAGAGGGGTGTCACCCCCAATTTGCCAACCTCTCAGCTAAAATCGATGGTTGGGTGATGGGCTTTTTCCTCCTAAAGAATCAAATTTAGGGAGCCTAAGCAGACTCCTTATGCTATGTCCATCTATGAGCCAGGTCCCAGTTCTTGGTCAACTTTCGAGTATTCCTACACCCTTAGGATTCTAAGTATTAAGGAGGAAGTAGTTTATCCGTGCGAAATGGACATTGTTGTTTCCCGTATGTGTTATATTTAGGAACGTAAGTTGGGTAGGATCAAGACCACCACAAGGCTGAAGACTGTTCCTGAACTCATGACCAACGGCATGTGAGAAGGTAATTCCCACTCTACGTCATATTCTTCCAAGCGAAGCGTAGAAGTTTGTTCTACTAGCTCTAGCCCCTTTGAGCGAAGGGGGTGAAGCCTATTCTTCTAGATCCTATTCTTTGGTCTCTACGATTAAGAGGGGCTAGTCGTAGAGGGGGTCGGCCAAGGAAGTAGTAGCGGAAGGGGTGTGTTTCCCTGGGGTAACTGAGCGCTCAAACTCCAGTGATGGGCCTAGCTCCCACTTCCCTAATCGGAAGATAGTGCGGTCCCTAGAGAGGTCGGCGTTAGAGGACAAATACCTTCTACCCTCGAGTTATAAGTTCGTCATCCCAGACCCAGATGCTACGATGAATTGGCTTTCTAAAGGGTGCATAAAAATCTATACGGTGGCCTTTACCTATTGTAACACCCTTATCCCCTAGGCATAGGAATGTTAATGATTTCAAAAATTTTGGAGTGAAACGGATAGAGTTCTGCCTAAAAACTGACCAAAACCCACGCTTAAAGCCTTACATTAGGTCCCTAAAATTAATAATATTTTAAACACAACCAACTAGCTCAACAGCTACATGCCAGAAACCACAACTCTACAGCCACACGCCCGAAGTACACCAAGTATAAAGTTCGATGAAAAGAAATAAACAAAAGGCACAACTAAATCGATCACACATCCAGAACACTAGGGTTTACATCCCTAAAATAATTAAGAACAGCCAAACTAAACAATGGCTATTTAGATAGTTGGCTTATGAGGCCACACAGAGCGATAACTAATCAATGTGTATTACATTAACTATAGAAATTGACTACATACATCCAATAACTTATGAATATATTGCATTGCAACACTCGACTCATGATCTACATATATAACTCCTTATCTAAAGCAAGAGAGTGGTTTCGACTCGGCTTACAAGAACCAACTTCTGTTTGTTACATCAGAAACCTGGGAAATGAAAAATAGAGAGGCGATCAGCTACCATAGCTCCATGAGTGATTCTCAACCCCATGAAAACAAAACAGTTTCCCGTCACACTTTAAGTAGCAATCACACATGATTGATGTTTAATATCACATAATAAGCGTACAAGGTCTCCCATACCATACATGGTTCCACAATCCCAGGATTCAAATAGCATCTCTTCCTTTTTCCATTCCACACATAAGAATTCTCAACTTGCCTAACCTATGGCACTTGCATCTAATGACATGTACGACACTTGTTTTATGTCACACAACAGGTAGAAATGACACAATAGCAAGTTGGCTCAAGCTATAATCCAGGCACAGAGAACAGTAGGGCCTTTAGTGTAGATATAAACACTCAACATCAAGGACTTAAGTTAAAGTTACCCACTGGGGTTATTTTAGAAAGAAAAATGGATTAACGTATAAAAGGAAAGGACAATCACTTAAATCAACATAAGCATTTATAAAACAGTCATTGGTCACTGGAAGACAATTTGGAATTCAATAAAAGCTCCTTTCAAGAGTACATGTACTTTTCCAAATGGTTTCACTAGTATAATCCTCGAATGAGGAGTTTTCATCATACAACAAGTACGAAATAATTTCATAGGGGCATCATATTCTCATATTTGTGCTCATTCAAGTTAGCGCGTCACTCACATTTCATAGTAATGCCTGAGGGCTTTCATATTTAGTGGATGTTTACCATCTTCAGGGTATTCTAGGGTTCTCATTTCTGGGTCTACTCCCTAGGAATTAAGTTTCCCAAAACATGGGTCCATCCCTAAATTTGTGTATAAACCATTAACACCACTTTCCTAATCGAAAACATTTCATGTACATCCCATTTTCAACGCGTTTTGCATTGAAAATTCCTTTGTATCATAACATTGGCATTTCCATTTTCAAGAAGGCTAAAGTCCCTGAATCAGGTCAATTGTCTTTCGAAAAGTATATAACCATTCATTTCGGCCAAACATGCTTTTCAAAAGAAGTTATGTTAAAAAACTCATCTTAAAAGCTTACAAGCCTACTCGGTTTTGCTTAAAAGCATTCTTATCAAACAAATGGTCTAACAGTTGTTATTAACCACATAACTCAGTACGGTTGCATATAAAAGCAATTCACTTACACATTTATCAAAGCACGCCTTTAAGCATATTATAAACATCTTTGTTGATAATTCACATTGATTTCTAAGTCAATAACATACCTAAATAATTTCTGGAAGTAATTAAGGGATTTTTAAACATTCGAGTTACTTGTTTAAGTAATTAGGACGTTGCTTTACTCTTTGTAACAAACAAGCGACTCTTAAGCTAATTACTCAGGGAATTCCATTATTCGAAAGCCTCTATGTAGGAACAGTAAGGCATGCTTCAGGTGAATCAAGCAAGGTTCAATCGTAAATAGACTCTTAGTTCCATATCATTTGCAACAGCTAGGAATCCATAAGTTTGGCATAAAGCTCAGTCCGTACATACACACATGTTGCATATATGAATCCAAGGCTAACAAACCTCAACTTAATTCGTCAGCATGCTTGAACTAGATTTTTGACAATTAACAACTAATAGCACAGTATCAAAGCATGGGAACACGCCTTAGAAATTCACTAATTTATTGCGTAACCCAAATTCCATCCTCACAGCTTCGGCCATAAAAATTCCTCAAAATCCTCTCAATTACAATCACAAATCATTCCAATCAACTAAAACAACCGACTATTACCATTATTCTCTCTCGTTCAATTTCCAACTCCGCATGCAACTCAATTTGTTGAATCAAAAACCACCCACCTCGCTCCAAGCTTAAGTACCCAACTAATGGGTTGTGTGGCTGGTTTTTAGGTGGCCTGAGTCTTGGTTCTTGCTTCCCCTTGTTTTTAGTGGCCGAATCGATCTTAAACGCCACTGCCCAAACCCTTCCACGTGGTTGTTTGCACCTTGTTGGTCGTCGGACTCGAGCCCAACCACCAGTGGTACTGGTAGTGGCGACGTTTCTCACGGTTGTGGCGACTAGGGTTTGGTTCGCACCTCCCTTTGTCACGCTCTGTCGGCATGCTCTCCCTCTCTCTTTGTTGTTCTCTCTTTGCTCGCCAATGACGAACGACTGACTCCGCCTAATCGCCGTGGTCGTTCCTCCCGACTCGTTGCCACTCAATCTCTCTCTCTCTCTCTCTTTGGAGGGTCGCAGAAGGGGGTGACATGGGGGTGAGGCAGAGCCCCCCTTTCTGCTTGTTTATCTCATGCCCAGAAAGGGGCTTCGACCCCCTTTTTGCTCGATTAATTTGTTTTTTGTTTTTCATCTACCATTAAACCTTTGGGCCAAAATGAGCTTAAGCCCAATTGGTTTTGATGTTAGGTAATAACTCCGCTAATCATGCTCGGTTTAATTCCTGAGTATTTACTGAATTTCTACGTTCGTATAGTAAGTCACGATATTTCAAAACTAGATTTAATAAAATTACGCACTTTATAAATTACACAATTTTTAACATAGTGTAGCTAATAAACATAACTAATAAAATTTTTAACCTAAACAGTTACCTGGACATAAAAAATTTTCGGCTATTACATTCTTCCCCCTTTAAAAGAATTTCGTCCCAGAAATTCCAAAGTCTAGGGTACAATAAAACATAGGATTTGCATACGCATGACATAAACCATTGAAACCCACAATAGATTCTAAAATAATACTTTCCAACTAAGCACACCTCTTTAAATCGGTAAAACAAAAGGTTTATGATATCTAGTCTCCTCCTCGCCGATCTTCAAGCATCTACTCACTCTATCAAGGCATCGCAGGCAAATCATGTAGAAGAGGGGGAAATGAGTTGGTGTGGTTAACCATATCAAACTTATTTTAAAACGAACAAAGACCTTTAATCTAATTTTGAGTAATACCGGTAAAGCAGCCAACAACCTTGCCTGAACACATCAATATGACGTAGTACATAAGGCGTTCATGTATAGGAACTCAACCAGATAAAATTAAGATAGTCAATTGACCCACGTTCATTTGGAAGCCTAAAGTAATCGATTAATTTAAAAATCAAAACAATCAACAAGAGCTCTCATATCACAATAGGTTAGTATGAACATCACATCATATAGTCTCACATAGTATTGCATCAATGACAACAAACCTCAAAATGGCATTCAATGCCATAAAGGCATCACATAAGAGTAATAACTTAGTGCCCCAAAGTCAAGAACAACAAGTAATAAGAACCTACTTAGTAGGTATGTGGCAAGCAGCTTGTGAATGGTTATAATATGGGGCTATCATTCAACAAGCAAGGGTGTAACTCAGGGAAAAATGGTATAATAGAGACACATGCCCAAGTGTAGAGAGGGTTGAATACTTTCGATACATTTTTAGTTCATTAGTTTACTATGAGAGATAGAAAAGTGTTTGATTAGGATCTCCGTGTAGAATTGATTATTTCTTAATCATGGAAATATGCAAATAGAATGCTATGCTCATAGGCTAAAATCTAGGCCCCTTTTTATCCCGATTAGATTTTCAAAAGTACCCCAACACAAGTAGGTCACATCATGCCATACACTTCAATTAATCACATCGATAATTACATTCCAAACAAAGGTAAAGTGTTCATTTACTTAGCAATTAAATGATGAAGATATCAATGACCATTTCATAACAACTATAATTGCCCATATAAGCTCCTATGTGCTTGTTGAAACATGTAAAGTCACCACATCACTACATGAGGGGATGTTTAGACATTTATTTGCAATTGTGAACCTTAGGTGGCAACCTATGGTCAAAGGTAAGCTTTGTAGCTTTTTTTAAAACGATTAGAAGCTAGTGACCAATAACGACTTTGCACTTTCATTGGGTGACTTGCTGGTCATTTTACTTATTTTGTTATATGAATTAGCTGTAGAAGTAGGTGGATCTGTTCTAGGCAATGGTAGGGTACCCAAGCTAAGGTTTCGGTGTTAAGGGCCTTGTAGGTATGCCTTGGTGATCCATAACACCCATATGTCCCATCAGGGGTCGTGAAGACCTTAAAGATTGATAATATAAGAGGAAAAGTTTACCTATAGAAAGTTCTAGCTTATGGACTTCACATTAGTACTTAGGAAGCACCGGTAATGTGTGAATCATTCACCTAGTAGGTGATATACATGGTGTAGCAATTCAAAATTCTACCAGGTTCTTCCTCGCACTTTCTTTCTAGGTGTACTAGGATTGATACAACCAAATCACTACCAATCTTTCAAGAAGAATATAATTTCGCCTTATAGAAATTGTTTCACATGATTGACTCTATATTAGTTGCATGATGAAAGGCACAAAATGTAATATGCAAACAACACTATGCCACCAATTACGCATTAAATGGTAATGACAATGTACAAGCAATGACCACAATCATACGGGACGAAAGGAAATACACTTATGCACTGAGCAAGAGGGATGCACCATTCTTACCCAAATTTGCATGCATTCATATGAAAGTCTCACTTAATCCCTTTAATTAATTCGGAAATCCCAAAAACGAAAGCACAATCTTGTATGACTTTCAAATAGAGAGAATAATCTTTAGTCACTTCCTTAGCGGTTCATTATCAGCATGCTAGCGAGGTGCACATCTGGGCATACATACATTCTCAAATAGCGTCCACTCACATATAAGGACATATACTCATGAACTTAACCATTGGATTGCCTTAGAAAAGATGTAAGTTTTGAATATGAGCGCAAAATCTAATTCAATCATTAGAAAAGAACTCAATGCTCCAAAATCTTCGTGTTTTAAAAAATGGAAAATGGTTGATTCCTACACTTTTCTCTGGCGGCTTGAGTATTTATGCTCACTCCGTTATAAAGCCCGAGGAGCAAATCGTATGCAAGGGTAAGAAATCGGCTTGGGTTAACACATTTCAAACCGTTTGAGTTTAAAACCTAGTGTGCTTTAAACTTTCAACAAAATCATCAAAGGTGTATGCATAAAAACAATTACTGATTGAGCTAACACTTAGCATGTGAGAATACAAGCCATTTTGCGCGCACTCTAGTAAATAGCTCATTTTTTCAATTAATGAACTTAGTCAAGTCACGCACAATTAGTCAAATGCACCAACGATCATACCAAAAACACATTTACGCACAAAGCACGACATGTGCCACATCATCACAAAGACATTCCTAGATGACTACATGAAATGCAAGGCCTAGGTCATGGCCTATGATTGCAGGACTTTGCTCTAATACCATCTGTAACACCCCTATCACTAGGTTTAGAGACGTTAGTGATTTCTAAAATTTTAGAGCGAAATGGATAAAGTTCCACCAAACCTGACCAAAACCTTGGCTTGAAGCTTTACATTAGGTCCCTAAAATTAATAATAGTATAAAAAAACGTAACCAACCAGCTCAACGACTCCATGCCGAAGACCACAACTCTACGGGCCACAGGCTCAGAGTACACCGGGTATAAATTTCAATAAAAATAAAGAAATAAAAGGTGTAGTTAGTGACTATTCAGATGGTTGCCTTATTTGACCATAAAGAGCGGCAACTAGTGACTGCTTATTACAGGAACTATAGAACTTAACTACATACGACCAAGAATTTACTAATACATAAAATACGACAATCGACTCATAATCTACACATATAAGTCCTCATCCAAAGCAAGGCAGTGGTTTCGACTTGGCTTACATAAATAGACTTCTATCTGTCACGTCAAAAACCTCGGAAAAAGAAAATAGAGAGGGTGAGCTACTAACCACTGCTGCAAGTGCACAGGTAGTTGTAGTATAGATAAAAGATATTGTTCCTCAGGGACTAATGTAATCTATCAACTCTTGTCTATCAGAATATGCTAAGTAAAATTCTAATTCAAATGGTTCAATTTAACAACTTCTAATTCGTTAATTTTTAAATCAATCAACGAAAAATATGTCTAGGAATTCATGTAGCTATGATAAGTGATAGGATCAAAACAATAGGCATGCGCTATTTCTTTAATCGGTTAATCTTGAGGAATTGCAATCTATCCAAAAATTTGGCCTATTCTTTCGAACTCAACCAAATTTGCCTAAACTAAGCAAAAGTCGTTCTTTGGGACTACTTTGTCTTAATTCAAGTTAATTATCTTCGATTACTTTATACTCCTTCTAATATGCAAATCTCTCTTTCGAGATGACGCTATGTCAGGTCTTATCAAGCAGTCCAACAATAAAATGTCACCTTTCAGTTTTCCACCCGATTGTTTCAATTGTACAAACAAACTTTGGCTAAAAATCCACTCACAGCATGAATAACACTTGATAGAACGAAGTCAAACCAATCATGAAGATAAGTGCAATTCTTTTAATTAAAACATGATCCAACAACACTTTCGTAAACTACTAAATCCCTAGACAAGAATTAAACTGCTCACACATGATTAAGCATTAAACAACTAACCCACGTTTTGTGAAATCTGAGCGAAAGGGCTTGACTGAGAATAGCCTTCTACCAAGGGCTTCAAACCGCCTCAAGATCAAACACTCACACTCAAGATTTCTCACTAATACAATAACCAAACTAAGAATCTAACTAAAAGAACAAAAACTTGAGAAAGATAAACTAATGCTATTCTTACTTGCTATGCATCCTCTCTTTTTGTTGCTGCCTGAACTAGGCCTTTTATAGGAAAATCGGAATGTTCTCAGCCACAGTGCCGAAGGAAAACGAAGAGGCAACGGTTTTCAGCTCTCACCACGGTCCTTGGTAGGCACCACGGTCCGACCTTGGTCTGGGTTGGAACCGGTTTTATGCTCTTTTCTTACTCCACGGGCATAGCAGCACATAAATGTTTGTGGGGGAGGTCAAAATACACCTACTAAGGGTGAAATGCTCGGTAAAAAGGCGTAAAATCATGCAAAATACGTCAAACAACTATACTGAAGCATAAATCGAGAATAAGAGCATAAATAATAACATTAAGCACATAATTCTCCTAAAAATGAAGCAAAATAGTCCTAAAAGGATGTACACATTTTATCCAACTCCCTAATCGTTAAACTGTTGCTTGTCCTCAAGCAATGCTAAGAAAAATAAAACTAAACATAAACTCCTCAGGATAGACATAGGTAACTATAAATTACAAACCTGATTCAAAGGTAGCCCAAAAAGATACAAAAATCATTAACGAACAAGCTAGGGAACGGAAGTTTTGAAAACCTTTTGATAGACCACAATGTCAAATTGAAATCAATCTCCCCAAATTGTCAAATGTAGTCATTCCAACCTATGAAACAAGTAAGGCTAGCGAGGCCGGTAGAATATTACCATAGTTATGTGGCTCTCATCACTCATGTGTTTAATAATAATGAAGGTTCTCTCAACTCTCATTCCTTGGACGTAAATCTACCATAAGCTCGACAAGAATCTCAAATTCGCCATCACTAATATGCAAACACACTAGATAATCATGAGGACTTTCACAAGGTTATAATGGGGCCATGTGTAAAGATAAGAGGGGAACAAATATTTTGGAAATGAGGAGCTAGAAGCTAGAGACTAAGAGCTAAACAATTCAAATGCATCATAATACATCCTTCTTAGACCATTACATTTTATCAAAATACATCCCCAATTGAAGAGAGAAAGAGTTGAAAATTACAAATAACTTAGAATCCCAACAAGGCTACCACTTTTATTTTTTTTTGTTGTCTTTTTTGTTTCCTTTTTTTTGTTGTTTTCCCCATTTTTTTTCTTCTTTTCATGATCTTTTCTTTTTTTTTTCCAAAAGGGATAGCCAAGATGAGATCCATAACAAACTTTAAATTCTAACTCTTATCCAAACTTTGTACAATGAAATAAGGGATTTCCTTTTAATCAATCGAAATCACACATCGCTTCACAAAACAACCAAAATTCAGTAAAAGATAACAATCCACCTTACTAGTGCCCTATGATGCATAAGAATGAAACGCTCCTCTATTCTTGGCTTAAGGGTAAGACAAGTATTTGACCATGGGTTACAATAGGAGGTTTAAATAAAAAAAAATTGGATCAAAGGCACTAGCAAGGGATGCAATACACAACGAGGACGGCTATTTAGCCGTGGGGTTCAACAAATCAAAGAAAAAAAAATGCCTGAATCATATTGTCTAAATGCATATGTGAAATTTGATCTTAAATGAGAATCAAAGTAAGTTCTAGAGAAATGATGTCAAAGAAGAGTCACACATTATAGAAACATGAGACTAAATTGATGAATAGTCTCTAAAAGCTCAAAATCTCACGAGACATCTACAAAGGTCATGACTAGCTCACTAGTAAACATATGCCAAAATTCATATAAAGACTCATGGGATAAATCAATTCACATCCAACATGTGGCCAAAACATAGAGATCATTTCGAAAAACTCATTCACAAACAGTTTACGCACAATTTGGGTAAATCAAAGCATCAAACTAAACCAAAGAAGTCTACCAAATCCAAAAAGATCATCATCGAAGGAGTTTTGTTTCTTTTTTTTCTTTTTTTTCTTTTTCTTGTATTTATGCATGCTCCTAATAACAATGCAACCTAAAATACAAAAGAAACTAACAAAAGAAAAACTTAAATGCAACCTAGAATGAAAAGAAAACTAAGTGCACTACTAAACAAAACTAAATACTAAATCAAAAACTCCAAAAACTACCACTAACTACATATATAAAGCACAATCACACCAAACCAAAACAGGCATCAGACGCCAAATATAACAATTGAATCCCCCATGCTTGAATAATACATTGCCCTCAATGTAGGCGTAGAAGAGGAAAAAGGAAGGGGAGTAGCACAAAACAATCAAAAAGGAGGTGGTGGTGGAGGATGGGGCGGTTGGCTATAAGAGATATGCCAATCCCGTCAGGTCTCTAGGCATGCCCTATAGTCTTGGAAATATTATGCCTGGGTATCAAGCATCTTACGAAGCTCATCGTGGCACTCTTAGACAAAGTCCCGAAGAGCGATGTTCTCAGAAGCAACAAATGCTCGAAGGGAAACTTGCTCCTCATGAATGGATCTAAGGGTGCCTTGGATGTCAGTATACTCAGGAGGGGTGGTTGAGAGAATGAAATAAGTTCTGTTTGACTAGAATTAGGGGTTGCATGATAGGGTGTGGGTCAAACAACCTCCTCATCACCAGGTACCCAATAAAGGTTACCCTGTGAAGTAGGGTGGTTTGATTGGCATTGGGAAGCGAAAAAAGCCAGTCCCCAAGGTAAATCCATGATAAATGCCCAACCTCAATTTTGCAAAAGTTCATAATTTCAAAAGCAGCTTGATCAAGCCGCACGCACCCGAAAACTCTATCCTTAGGGTTTGGCTCTGCACCCAAGAATCTAGCAATAGTAGTCACAATCCCACCTATGACTATCCTACCTTTAGTGCTAACAGCATCACTATGCAATGGCCTAGCTAAGAAGGAACCTGGGTCAAGCTGGACTCCATTAAGCATATGTCATAGAAAGTACAACTCAGATAATCTCGGGACATTCAGACTATCATCTCTAAAAAAAAGGGAAGAAGCCAAAACAAGTGTAGCCACTCTTGTATGCACTTTGATGAACTAGTGATGTACCTAACGTTCCCTGAAAGTTCATCCCAGAATGCATTTGGGTTGAATTTGTAGGGGACTTGGCGGTTCAATAAATCCATGCTAGGTGGAAAACCGAAGATATTGTTAAAGGTAACTAAGTTCATCTCGTAAAATTATCTAGCTTGACATTAAGGCCCTCTAATGACCTCCACATGGAGTGCACTTAAGAATTCTAGGGTTAAGTCCCGATATGTATGCTCTTTAATTTCTAAAAAGCGTTCCATACCACCTCTTGCGAAGAACCATCTAATATCATCCAACATTCCTAACCGGGCTAATAGTTCCTCATCATAATATCTAGTTGCTACCACTATACATTCATTCAAGCAATTGTATCCAACAACATGATAAGGATGTGTCAAACCAAGAGGGTGAGGAATGTTACCTCTAGCATGCGTGGTTCGAGATGTCCTTTGATGTTGAGGTGGTGCTTGACTTGAATATCCAACCTCCTTAGTGCTCCTTCGTCTCCTAGTTGGTGTCACTGTTGCAAGAACCCAAAACAAAAATCAAAACTAAAAACTAAGTAAGAAAATTTGAAGAAGAAAATGAAGAAATCAAGTAAGAAGAAGAAGAATAAGAGAGAGAAAAAGATGGGTATGGTGGATGAGTAAAGTGAGATGAATTTGAGGAAAAAGAAGACGAAAGAAATGAAATTTGTCGGGAAAGAGAAAAGATTGAGTGAAAAGGGATCATTTCAGGTGAAAATGAGTGAAAATAGAGAAGAAATGAAGGAAGATTGAAGGTATTATGTTGACCGATTTTGAGGGGGGGGGGAATTAAATTAAAGAAAGAGAAAGAAAAGAAAACCTCAAGCACCCGATTGTCAGTCGTAGTACTTTGAGGGTCGGTCCACAGGGAAGACGTTTAGATTGTGGTCATTTAAAACAAAACGGTTAAACTAATTAATTACACTAAGCTAAGCAACATCAATGAAAATAACTAAACCAAACTAAAACAACTAAATCAAACTTGAGCATTCATTCAACCAAAACGAAATTAACTTATTAAACCAATCTTCAGAATCAGTAACTAACTAATATTCAACATTAATCAACATTCAATAGCTAACTAAACCAATACCAAGACCAGTAAACTAAACTCAGACTGAGTTGAGCAACATTCAGCAGCAGCATCAAACATTACGTTACTAAAATCAATCCATACCAAGCTCAACAGAAACATCAAAACATAACACAAACAAGCAACAACATGAATAAACGGATTGAAACAGAATGCAAAGAAAACAGCATGAATGAATTGAGCAGAACGGAGGCCAAACCAGAACAGGCGAGGAGAAGAGCTCGAACTACCACCACGCAACTCATTGATTCCAAAAGCAACCATTCGAACGAACCAAACGCAGGGGAGAGGGGAATCGAATGAAATTGGACAAACTAACATTTGGTGTTTACAAAAGCGAACCAGTATTGTGAATTGCTATTGGAAAAACTCGAAATTATAGCATAATTACAGAAATTCGAAGCTAGGCAAACCAAAATCCATGAAACCCTAATTCTGAAATTCGAAGTAAAATCGAAAATGAAAATGAAATCTAAACCCTAAAACTGAAATTAAAGAACACGAATGAAATTAACAACGAAATTAAATGAAATCTAAACCTAAAAAAAAACGGAATTGAAAACCTAATCCTACTCCTAAAATCTACCTAAATTACCTACCCCTAAATTACCTACTCCTAAATTACCTTAAGTTTTTCTTCAATGGCGTCCCAACATCCTCTTTATACTCGAACCTTCGACGATCTTCAACCCTTCGATGTGGTGATGGTGTCGTGGATGGTGACGATGAAGCCAACGAAGTTGGGTACGTGGCATAGCTAGCGTGCTTCACGGGTGGTGGGATGGGGTTGTAGATGAGCGAATTCTGTGGGTTTTTGGGGTCTCTGGGTTTGGGGATTCTGTGGGCTGGGTGGTTTTCGGAAGAGATAAGGGAGAGAGAGATGGGGTAGAGAAAGGTGAAGTGGATCGAGAGGAATGGCGATCAGTCGAAGCAGGGGTCGAAGGGTTCTGGGTGTTCTGGGAATGAGGGAGCAGACGCGAGTGAGGAGGAGAGAGAAATTGAATGGGAGCGGGAAGACTTAAGAGTTGAACCGGTCACACGCCTCGCACATGCCGGCCGCACCAGGTTTTAATTAAACCGGCTGGTCCAGTTTTTTCTGGACTGGTTTTGTTTTTTTCTTTAATTCTCCTTGGGCCGGTTCCCTGGTAATTTGCACCGGTTCTTCAGTTCCCGTCATTCTTCCCATTTTTCACGTATTTTTCGCCATTTTCAACCCCTTTTTTCACATTTCTTAAAAATCTGCAAAATAAAATAAAATCAGTTAAAAACCTAAAAAAATATTATTAAAACGAGCATAAAACCGGTGAAAAAGTACCTTAAAAATAGCACATTTTTGGCTCAAACAAATACTGCCACACCAAGATCTTGCTCGTCCTCGAGTAAAACAAACTAAACTAACTAAAAGAAAATGAAAAATAAGAAAAGAAAATCCTAACTCACTGTCGTAGGAATCACAATTGCATTCAGCATATGGAACAAGCCCTTTAAACCCCTTAGACTCCCAAGTGGACGAGTGAGGTCTCGTGAGGGTTTCAAAGTGAAATACCCATAAAATTATTCCAAAAATAAAGGAAAAATCTTTTTGGGTTTCTCAAAACTGATATGTACAAAACTTGGGAAACATATGCACAAATTCTAATCAGCTAAATCACCCATGTACTCATTATTAACCTGTATATACATAAAATGTACTTCAAAGCCCTCTACCTCTAAATGACATCAAAACACTAAATTTTCACTCCATTGAACATCGAGATTTTGAATCCATCCCGGTGTTTATGTGCAAGTGTATCATCATCCCAGGACTCAGATTTACCTGAATTAGACTCAATCCCACTTAGTTGATATAACTACATTATTATCATACTGACTTTGGAAGCAAGCTTTCCCAGTAGCAATATTGTCTCAACGGGTAACACCCAGTAGCACGTACCTCAAAGTTACGCCCAATAGCGCATGCGTCAAAGGGATACTTGTCATTCCAAATTTTATTCTTTTCTTATTCATAATACAATTTTTTTTCAATTTTTTTCAAAGTAATTATGCCACAAGGTAGTGGGAGAATCATTCATGGAAAACCAAGACCTAAAGATAATGATGAAGGAATACATAAGGACTGGATTACACAACTCATAATGAACAACTGGAGTTAGAATCAGGGCTTAGAATATCACATTTGAGGTTGGAGACTTATCATGCATATCCTATTTATATACAAACTAACAACTAAAGCACAGGGGATTCAAACTAATCAGAAATAGTACAAATGTCCCCAAAAACAACGAAAAATCTTCAAAAATTTCAAAAAAGGTGGCACCTCACCGCACACCAAAACTTCACAATGTCCTCATTGTGGGAACTAAGGCGCTAAAAAGCAAGCACATAAACTAAACAACCGTAAAACCTAAAATATATACTAGTAAAACACGACCAAAAACAAAAACAAAACCAAAACCAAAACAAAACAAAACAAAACGCACATATATTTACAAAAGCCAAGAAAAATGATATCACAAAAGAAAGCCAAAATCAAATCTAAAACCAAACAAAACCAAAATGAAAATAAAAATCAAAACTAAAATCGAAGAAAACACACATACTTATAACAACAAAACCAAAACAAAGATCAAGGACCTACTAAATTGAAAACTAAACCAAAAGAAATCAAAAACAGAATAAAAGAAAAGAAAAACAAAAATTAATCAAAAATGAAACAAAAATGAAATTACTAATAAAAAATGAAATCAAAGGAAAAACTAAAACATGCTAAGTTATAGAAACAAAATGAAACATAAGAAACACCCTAGATATTCACAACTAACAAGTATTTACAAAACCTAATATATACAACTAAGTATGAAAAGGAAGAAAAGAAAAGAAAAAGAAAAGAAGGGTGAAACGATCATACCAAGTTGGATACAGGTTGTACCCAAACTATAAAACTTATGGAGCATCAGCCACTCTATATTAAGCTGAAAAAGTGCTACTTAAATCAAAACTCGTTAGAGCATGTAACAGCTTATCAAACAAGGATGCCCAAATCCTAATAGCATAGCAACTATGAAACGCAGTGAGTTGGAACCAGATTGAGTACATGCATACAGCCAGGAATGAAGGGGAGGGAGCAGATGCGAGTAAGGAGGAGAGAGAAATTGAAGGGGAGGGGGAAGAATTAAGAGTTGAACCGGTCACACGCCTCGCACATGCCGGTTGGACCGGGTTTTAATTAAATCGGTCGGTCTGGTTTTTTCTGGATCGGTTTTGTTTTTTTCTTTTTTTTTCTTCAATTCTCCTTGGGCCGGTTCCCTGGCAATTTGGGCCGGTTCTTCAGTTCCCGTCATTTTTCCCATTTTTCTCGTATTTTTCGCCATTTTCAGCCCCTTTTTTCACATTTATTAAAAATCTGCAAAATAAAATAAAATCAGTTAAAAACCTAAAAAAAATTATTAAAACGAGCATAAAATCGGTGAAAAAGTACCTTAAAAATAGCACATTTTTGGCTCAAACATATTAGCTATAGAGGGTCTAGAGAGAGAAAATGGAGATAGAGAGAGAATGTGTCATAAGGTTGAAGATGAAATGTGAGGAAGTTAAGTGGGCACCACGGTAAAAAACCTAGACCGCGGTCGTAGGAGTACGCCACGGACCGTGGGGTTCACCATGATCTAATTGTGGTGTCTGCTGGTCCTTTATTTTTTTGATTTTCCTGGTTGGCACCGCACGACTGTGGTTCTGAGGATCTGGCTGTGGTAGCTAACATTTATTCCTAGTTTTTTTTCTCTTTTTTCATTTTTTTTTTTTGGCAAACTACAAAAATAATAAAAATAAAAGCTGAGAAAAAGAAAAAGGAAAAAGAGTCTGGGTTGCCTCCAAAGAAGCGTTATTTTAAGGTCAACAGCTTGACCCTTATTCTACGCTTGGTCCGGATCAGATAGCGTATGGACATTGACTTTATCAATAGATTGTCCCATAAGATACGGTTTTAATCAATGTCCATTAACTGCGAATACACCAATGGACTCACTCCATATTTCAACTGCTCCATTGGGTTGAACCTTGGTGACCTTAAATGGTCCTGACCACCGGGATTTCAGTTTGTCAGGAAACAATCTCAATTTGAAGTTGAATACTAGGACAATGTCTTCTTTTTCGGACGTCTTCTTCATGATATGTTTATCGTGCTATTTCTTAGTTCGTTCCTTGTAAATACGTGACCTCTCACAGGCTTCCAACCTTAGCTCATCGAGCTTGTTTAGTTGTAAAAATCTCCATTCTCCCGCCGCCTTAAGATCAAAGTTAAGTGCTTTTATAGCCCAGTATGCCTTATGTTCCATCTCTGCAGGCAAGTGACAAAACTTCCCAAGCACCAACCATTATGGAGTAGTGCCACCAGGAGTCGTGTAAGCTGTGCGGTACGCCCAAAGAGCATCATCAAGCTTAAAGACCCAATCTTTGTCGGACCGATCCACTATTTTCTATAGGATGCTCGTCAATTCTCTATTTGAGAGTTCCACTTGTCCACTCGTTTGGGGATGGTAAGGCGTAGCAATCTTATTAAATATCCCATATTTTTTTAAAAGGAACTAAGAGGCTTGTTGCAAAAGTGTGTGCCATTGTCACTTAGAAGAGCTCTTGGTATCCCAAACCGTGTGGAAATATTTTTCATGAGAAACATAAGGACAACCTTTAAATCATTTGTTGGGAAGGCAATGGCTTCTATCCACTTAGAAACATAGTCAACTGCCACGAGGATGTAAAGGTTGTTATGGGAAGGAGGGAAAGGACCCATAAAGTCAATCCCCTACACATCGAATAACTCTACCTCAAGTATGCTACTTTGAGGCACCTCATACCTCTTGGAAATGTTCCCTGTTTGCTGACTTCTATCAGAAGTCATGACAAATTTCCTTGCATCTTTAAAGAGTGTGGGCCAATAGAAGCTTGCTCGGAGTACTTTTGCAATCGTTTTGTCTGGTCCAAAGTGGCCACCATAGGTTAAAGCATGTCAATGGTGCAAGATAGTACGGACCTCATCTTCACGTAGGCACCTTCTATAAATCCCATCTCTACATATCTTGTAAAGGAAAGGTTCTTCCCACACATAGTATTTGGCATCTGTGAAGAACTTCTTTCTTTGTTGGTAGGACAATCCTGGAGGTAAAACTTCACATAACTTGAAGTTCACCAAATCAGCATACCATGGAGCAGCTTGTTGGGATACAAAAACTAGCTGCTCATTAGGGAAAGTGTTATCAATTGGGAGCTATTAAATAGGAGTGGTCTCTGGACCTAAATGAGGTAGATGATTGGCAACCACATTTCCCAACCCGACCTTATCTTTGATTTCCAAATCAAACTCTAGAAGAAAGAGGACCTATTGGATGAGTCGGGGTTTGGTGCCGGATTTCTTCGTTAAATGTTTCAAAGCGGCATGATCTGTGAAAACAATGACCTTAGAATTAATCAAGTAGGATCTAAATTTTTCCAAGGCAAAGACAACTGGTAAGAACTCCCTTTTAGTCGTGGCATAATTCACTTGAGCCCCATTGAGAGTACGACTTGCTTAGTATATGGCGTACTGCTTATTGTCCTTTTGTTGGCCTAAAACAGCCCTTACTGCTTAATCACTTGCATCACACATTACTTTAAAAGGTAGCTCCCAATCTAGTGCTCGTATTACTGGGGCGGTGATCAATGCCTCTTCTAACCTATGAAAAGCACTCAGGCATTCTTCATTAAACTCAAAAGACACATCCTTGATAAGCAATTGGGTGAGAGGCTTTGAAAATTTTGAAAAATCTTTAATAAACTGTCGGTAAAAACCGACGTGTCCAAGAAAACTCATCACACCTTTTAAAGAAGTTGGTGGTGACAATTTCTCAATCACTTCCACATTTGCTTTATCAACTTCAATGCCTTTATTAGAGACAACATTACCAAGGACAATCCCCTCTTGCACCATAAAATGGCATTTCTCCCAATTCAAGACCAAATTCACATCTTCGCATCTTTGGGAAACCATAGATAAGTTATCGAAGCACTGTTCATAAATTGCTCCATACACAGAAAAATCATCCATAAAGACTTCTATTATGTCCTCAATAAAGTAAAAACAATGGCCATCATAGATCATTAAAATGCGGTAGGGGCATTGCATAACCCAAATGACATTCTTTTATAAACATATATACCATTAGGACATATCAAAGTAGTCTTTCCTTCGTCATTAGGATAGATAGGGATTTAAAAGAATCCAGAATATCCATCTAGGTAGCAAAAACATGAATTCTTAGCCAATCGTTCAAGCATTTGGTCAATAAATGGAAGGTGAATCTTTACGGGTGGCTTTATTTAGTTTCTGATAATCAATGCACATACGCTAGCTTGTGCCTGTACTAGTAGGGATTAGCTCATTATTCTCATTTTTAACAACATTCGTCCCTCCTTTCTTAGGCACAACATGGATCGGACCTACCCACGTACTATCATAGATAGGTTAAATAATACCAACCTTAAGCAACTTCAAAATCTCATTTTTTATCGCCTCTTACATGCGAGGGTTCAATATTCTTTAGTGTTCAATTGAAGGCTTATGGTTGTCTTCCATTAATATTTGATGCATACACAAAGAAGGATGAATTCTTTTTAAGTCATCAAGGGCGTATCCTATGGCTTTATAATTCTTCCTAAGTACTCTAAGCAAAGAGTCTACTTGGGTTGCATTCAAATTTACATTCACAATCACTGGATATGTAAATTTTCATCCAAGAAATTCATACCTTAGGGATGAAGGGGGAGGTTTCAGTTCAACATCAGGTGCTTTTACCTCATCAGAAGAGGGCTTACTTTCATCTTGTAATGATTCAACTTTAGCAACAGAAAATGGAATTGGTGGAGAGGCTTCCAGAAGTTGAGCACACTCTGCTACTTCGGATTTTCATCCTTAGTAGTGCTATTGTTCAACATCAGGTGCTCAAGTGGATCTTTAGGATCAAGATTAAACACAGTTTCATGCATTAAACCATCAACCACATCAATCTTATTACACTCATTAAAAATGGATGGGAACTTAGCATCTTTTAGTAAATTAAACTTCACATGATCATTCCCACATCAAAAGATAATGTACCATTTTTCACATGCATACGGCATCCTGCGGTGGCCAGGAATGGTCTCCCAAGAATGATGGGGGTTTGTGTGTCGTCCTCCATTTCTAGAATCACAAAGTCTATTGGTACATATAAATCCCCTACTTTTATTGGAACATCCTCTAAAATACCCACAGGGTATTTCACAGAACGGTTCACCAATTGTAAGGAGATACTAATTGGTCTTATCTCACATAGTTCCAACTTTTTACGCATAGAAAGGGCCATCAAGCTCATGCTTGATACCAAATCACATAAAGCACAATCTATAGGCATATTCCCTATTAGGCAGGGAATTGAAAAACTACCGGGATCCTTCAACTTAGCTGGAAGCTTGTTTTGGATCATCGCACTGTATTCTTCAGTCAAAGCTACAGTTTCATGTTCTTCAAGCTTTCTTTAGTTGGACAAAATTTCTTTCAAAAATTTAGTATATGAGGGCATTTGAGTTAGGGTTTCCGTAATCAGAATGTTTATGTAGAGTTTTTTAAGGACTTCAAAAAACTTCCCAAATTGCTAATCAAGTTTAGCTTTAGGCACCCTTTGAGGAAATGGTAAAGGTGGGGTGTAGGGCCTTAGGCTAATGGTCTTAGGGTTCTTAAAAACCTCAATAGACTTATGGACAACATCATCGATCACTTCCTTCGAGGGTGAAGACATCTCTTTCTCGAGATTCTCAACATGCTCATTCTTATAATGCAAAGATTCATCATTGGTAATCTCCTTAGGTCCCTCCAGTTGTTTTCCTCCTCTCAAAATCATTGCATTACATTGCTCCCTAAGATTAGGCTCAAGGTTACCAACAAGTCCGTATGAGGGCGTAGATGAAAAACTAGCTTTTTAGGCAATCTGAGCTTCCAATATCCTATTATGAGTTGTAAGCACATCAACCTTTGAGGCTAATTGTTTAATATACTCATCCTATTTTTGTTGTGCCATAAGCATACTTTCCATCATTGGTTGTAAATTGAACTTTTGGGGCATTTGAGAAAGGAATGGGGGTCTTTGAAAATCAGAGGTTGGTCTACCATTCATATGGGGCAGATTTGATGGGTTTGGATTAGAACTATAGGAGAAATTCAGATGATTCTTCCAACTCGAATTATATCTACTAGAATAAGGGTCATTGGCCAGTCTCAGGTTGAAGTTTTGAACATAGTTAACTTCACTAGGGTCTTGGAAAAAAGGACTCCCAACTTGACAATTCAATGTTACATGCTCAATAGAACCACAAATTTCACAAGGGGAAGGGACACTAGAATTCACAGCATTAACATTCATTCGGTCCAGTCTTTGAGTCATAGCACCTACTTTAGTAGAAAGTAAAGTAAGAGTATCAACTTTAAGAAAGTAAAGCTCATTCGGTCCAGTCTTTGGGTTGGCCTCATTTGGTGGACCATTGAAAATTATTAAGTGTCATCTTCTCAATTAGATTATAGGCTTCATCCTTCGTTTTGTTCATCAAGATTCCTCTTGCTGCCGCATCGATAGTGGATCTCACAGATTGGGTTACACCATTATAAAAGGTTTGGATAATCATGCAACGCCGAAGACTATGATGGGGGCATAAGCGTAGCAAATCTTTAAACTACTCCCACGCTTCGTAGAGCGTCTCTTCGTCTTTTTACATGAAGTTGGTGATCTGATTTCTCAAACTTGCTATATTGCTTGGAGGGAAAAACTTGGCGAGGAAGGCTATTGTCAACTCATCCCAAGTGGTAATGCATCCAGATGGAAAAGAGTGTAACTAAGCCCTTGCTTTATCCCTCAAGGAGAAAGGAAATAGGCACAGACGAATCACATTAGTGGAGACTCCATCAAGCTTTAACGTATGGCACACCTCCAAAAAGATCGAGAGGTGTAGATTCGGGCCTTCCAAAGGTGTTCCTCCAAACTAGGTTTGTTATTGCAATGAGTGCCGTTTTGAGCTCGAAATTATTGGCATCAACCGTAGGGTGAGCGATGCTTGAGGTGATCCCTTGAACTCTAGGGGTAACGAAATCTCAGAGCGTTCTCCTCTGGTCACCTCCTCCACCGGCCAAGTTTGTTGGATTCCTCTAGCCTCGCATATTTGTTCTTTAATCCTTTGCTTTTTCCTTCTTATACTGAAAGTCCTTTCAATCTCAGGATCGGGTTCGTATAAGATTAGACTTCGCATAAATAGGAAAAATTCCTACAAGCACTATCACCAACACTGCCAGCGCAATTAAACAAGAAAAGAAAAAAACAATAAACGACAATAAAATACTGAGTCACTTTCGCAAGACTAACTGAATAGTTAACAGTATGGTCCACGGCAACGGCACCAAGAACTTGACCACCATCGCAGGCGCACGGGGTAGTAGTAGTATAGATAAAAGATATCGTTACTCAGGGACTAATGTAATCTATCAAGTCTTGTTTATTAGAATATGCTAAGTAAAATTCTAATTCAAATGGTTCGATTTAACAACTTCTAATTCGCTAATTTTTAAATCGATAAAGGAAAAATATGTCTAGGAATTCATGTAGTTATGATAAGTGATTGGATCAAAACAACAAACATGTGCTTTTTCTGTAATCGGTTAATCTTGAGGAATTGCAATCTATCCAAAAATTTGGCCTATTCTTTTGAACTCAACCAAATTTGCCTAAACTAAGCAAAAGTCGTTCTTTCGGACTAATTTGTCTTAATTCAAGTTAATTATCTTTGATTACTTTGTACTCCTTCTAACACGTAAATATCTCTTTCGAGATGACGTTATGTTAGGTCTTATCAAGCAGTCTAACAACAAAATGTCAGCTTTCAGTTTTCCACCCGATTGTTCCAATTGTGCAAAGAAACTATGGCTAAAAATCCACTCATAGCATGACTAACACCTGATAGAATGAATCCAAACCAATCATGAAAATAAGCACAATTCTTTCAATTAAAACATGATCCAACAACGCTTTCGTAAACTACTAAATCCCTAGACAAAAATTAAACTACTAACACACGATTAAGCATTAGACAACTAACCAACGTTTTGCGAAATCTGAGCAGAAGAGCTTGACTGAGAATAGCTTTCAACCAAGGGCTTCAAACCGCCTCAACATCAAACACTCACACTCAAGATTTCTCGCTAATATAATAACCAAACTAATAATCTAAGTAAAAGAACAAAAGCATGAGAAAGATAAACTAATGCTATTCTTGCTTGCTATGTATCCACTCCTTCTGCTACTACCTGGATGAGGCCTTTTATAGGATAACCAGGATGTTCTCAGCCACCAAGTCGAAGGGAAATGAAAAGGTAATGGTTTCACCTCTCACCGCGGTCCGTGCAGGCACAACGGTCCGACTGTGGTCTGGGCTGGAACCAGTTTTCTGCTCTTTTCTTGTTCCACGGGCATAGCGCCACATAGGTGTCCCTGGGGGAGGTCAAAATACATTTACTAAGGGTCAAATACTGGGTAAAAAGGGCTAAAATCCTACAAAAGACATCAAACAACTATACTCAAGCGTAGATTGAGAATAGGAGCGTAAATAATAACATTAAACACATAATTCTCCTAAAAATGAAGCAAAATAGCCCTAAAATGATGTATGCACTAAGCACTTATCTGCTACCACATGCTCAGTGAGTGATTCTCAACCCCAAGAAAAGAAAATAGTTGGGCGTATTACTTTAAGTAGCAATCACACTTAATTGATATTTAATATCCCATAATAAGCTTACAAGGTCTCCCATACCAATTGTACTTCTATAATCCCCGGGATTCAAATAGCATCTCTTTCCTTTTCCCATTCCACACATAGGAATTCTCAACTCGCCTAACCAATGACACTTGTAAATAAACACTACACTTATTTTACATCAGACAAGAAGCAAAACTGACTCAATAGCAAGTTGCCACAAGCTATAATCCAAGCATAGAGAACAATAGCGCGTTCAGTTCACACATAAACACTTGACATCAGGGAGCTAAGTTAAAGTTACCCACTGGGGTTCTTTTAGAAGGGATTAATGCATAAAAGGCAAGGACCATCACTTAAATCAAAGTAAGCTTTTATAAAACTATCATTGTTCACTGGAAGATCATTTGGAACTCAATAAAAGTTCCTTTCAAGGGTACATGTACTCCTCCAAATGTTTTCAATAGCATAGTCTTAGAGTGAGAAGTTTTCATCACATAACAAGTATGAAATCATTGCATGGGGCATTCAATTCTTATATTTCTGCTAATTCAATTAAGATCATCACTCACATTTAATGCTTGGGGGACATTTCATATTCAATGGATATTTACACTCATTAGGTTCATGTAGGGTTCCCACTTTAGGGACTACTCCCTCAGAATTGGGGTTCCCGTGCCAAGTGTCCGTCCCTAAACTTGTGTCTAAACTATTAGCACCACTTTCCTAGCCTAAATATGTCGTATGGACCTCATTTACAACATGTATTGCATTGAAATTCCCATTCTATCATAATAATGACATTTCCATTTTCAAGATGGCTAAAATGCTTTATGAAGGTCATTCGTCTTCTGAAAAGCATATAGCCATTCATTTTGACCAAACATGCTTATAAACGAATTAATGAGCAAGTACGCATTCGCGTTTCAAAGAAAGTTACGTTAAAAAACTCATCTTAAAAGCTTACAAGCCTAATCAGTTTTGCTTAGAAGCATTCTTATGAAATGAATGGTTTAATGGTCATTATTAATCACATAACTTAGTACAATTGCCATATCAAAGCAATTCACTTACACTTATCAACACACTCCTTTAAGCATATTGTAAACATATTTATTCATAATTCACATTGATTTCCAACTCAATAACTTACTTAAACAATAAATGGAAGCAATTAAGGGATTTTTAAATGTTCGAGTTACTTGTTTAAGCCTGTAGGGCGTTGCTTTAATCTTTGTAACAAACTAACAACTCTTAAGCTAATTACTCAAGGAATTCCATTATTTGAAAGTCTCTACGTAAGAACGGTAGGGCATGCTAAAACTGAATCAAGCAAGGTTCAATCGTCAATAGACTTTTGGTTCACAAATCAGTCACTTTGGTACTTTTAAATAGAACAAGCGATCTAGAACAGCTGGGAATGAATCAGTTTGGCATAAAACTCCATCCATATGTACACACATGGCGCGCACACAAATCCAAGGCTAACAAACCACAACTCAATTCATCAGTATGGTTCAACCAGATTTTCGACAATTAGCAAGTAATAGCACAGTATCAAAACATAGCAATACACTTCAAAAATTCACTAATTTATGGCACAGCCGAACTCCCTCCCCACAACACGGATCGTAAAAATTTCTCAAAATCATCTAAATTATAATCCCAAATCATTCCAATTAACTCAAACATCCTGACAATTACCGCTATTCTCTCTCATTGAATTTCCAACTCCGCGTGCAACATAATTTATTTAACAAAAAGATAAAGCTTTGCAAATTAGTAATAGTTTAGGAATCAAAAACCACCCACCTTGGTCCAAGCTTAAAGATCTAACTAATGGGTTGTGCGATTGGTTTTCAAATGACCCCAGTCCCGGTTGTCACTTCCACTTACTGTTGGTCACCAAACCGAGCTTAAACAAACCCTCACACGTGGTTGTTTGTCCCCTGGTGGTGTCGGACTAGAGCCCAGCCACCAGTTGTAGCGGTGGTGGTGGCACTACTCACGGTTGTCATGACTAGGGTTTGATTCTCACCTCCTTTTCTCACGCTCTGCCCACCTGCTCTCCCTCTCTCTCAAGCACCCTCTCTCTGCTCGCCAATGACGAAAAGCCGTCGTCGGCTGACCACCATGGTCCTTCCTCTCGGCTCACTCCCGCTAAATCTCTCAATCTCTCTTTCTGAAGGATTGCAGAGGGGCTTGTCGCGGGGTGAGGCAACCGACACCCCATTTAGCTTATTTTTCTCGTGCCCAGAAAGGGCCTTCAACCCTCTTTTTACTCAATTTATTTGTTTTTGTTTTTCATCTACTATTAAACATTTGAGCCTAAACAAACCCAAGCCCAATTTGTTTCGAGTTTCTAATCTAACTCTGTTAATCTTGCTTTGTTTAATTGCCTAGTATTTACTAAGTGTTTGCCTTCTCACAACAAGACACGATATTTCAAAACTAGATTTTAAAAAATGGCTAACTTTATAAACACATAATTATTAACCTAGTGTAGGTAGTAAACATACCTAATAAAATTATTAACCTAAATAGTCTGCCTGACAAAAAAAACTTCAGTTAATACACCTATAACCTTAGATTCCCCTTACGCAGGGTCATTTTGGAGATCCTCAATAAGTATGGACTAGCACTCGCGCAGATAGTGCCGATGTCCTGGCATAACATCTGCTCTTTCATCGCCACGTGCAAGTTGTGGAGATCAACTTATACTGGCTGACCATTTGGTTTGGTGTGTACTGTGCAGAAGACGTTGACCGAGGCCTGGGAGAGTGGTTGGTATAGTTTCAACAACCGAAAGGTTTCATGACGGCCATCGAAAAGAAGTCCAAACTAAAGACTTGGATGTACTACTTTCTTTTCATACATCGAGTAGCTAGTTCGACCGATGTTCCAGCTTGGAGCAATGACAAGTCGGTACAAAATCCTTTTGGGGAGCCGACTACGGAAGATAGAGCAACGACCCAATACTTCCAATACTATGTTTAGGAGGACCACCAACAAAAGCCCCTCCTTACCTTTATATCCCACATCATTGACACGGGAAAGGAGCTCGTGGGCAAGAAGGTCAAATCAAGCGATAAGGAACCCCTTAACTGGCTCCCCAGATTGTCTTGCTTCAAAAATGACTTCTTCCTCGTATCTGTTGGCCTCCTTATCCTTGAAAAATATTCTAAGGGTACTTTGCGTTCCCCTTGTAGTCTTTTTATCTATGATTCTGACCTCACTTTCTCGTCCTTCATGTAGAACAAGCCCATGATATGCTTTCCTGTTATGAAAGCATGGACGCCACCCCTATAAAGGTTGTCGCGGAAGCTGCTTAGCACAGGGAGGAAGAGCGGCGTAGTTTCGTTGAGCCTTTGGCCAGTAAGGTTAGTTCCATGCCTCAAACTCTCCAAATGTACAATCTTAGCATTTAGAAACTTACTTGCTTACTTTGATAGCTGCCCAAGATTATGTTGTAGTTCGGGATCCTGTCGTGGCCGTCAGTCTTCCTCGGATGGCCATGCACAAGTGTCTGGGTAAAGAGCCTTAGGGCGGCGTGAAGAGTTAGGGTCGGATGCTGGGGGAGGTCGAGCAATCCCTGCTGAGGGAAGTGTCCGGGGGTCGACTTACCAGGTGGGCTCTCACGACAACAACGGGACCATTTCCTCCTCTAGCGTACTCTTAGGATATCGATCCCATGACCACCCCTGATGTGAAATTTCTAGAGGCCAACCCCCCATTCCAATCAGAACTGGTAAAGAGGCTTGCCCTCTCTTGGGATATCGCTCCCTCAGCCACCCCTAATGTGACGCGGGTGACTGAGGATAATATTACGTTTGCTAACATAAAGTCGTGTAATCTTCAATATTTTTCTCCTTTTATTCTCTTTCGTCTTTCCTAACTTTAAGGTTGGTTGTAACCTATACAAGGCTTTGCCCTCGCCCTGAAGGTGAAACTGTCCACACCTTCTACTTCACACTTGGAGGAGAAAACTCAACCCTTCTAAGACGACCCACAAAAGGTCGATGATTCAGCAGCCAAATGCAAACTCCGTTGGGCGAAGATGAAGAAGGAGAAGGAGGTGTGGGAGAAAGAGAACCAGGAGCTATTGAAGGAGAAAGAAAACCTATAAGGCTAGCTAAAACATGTTCACATTCAACTGGAAGCTGAGAAGATCACTGGCCAGGAGATCATGACTAAAGCTGAACAATCGAGGTACCAGTGATAAGTGCTAACCGTATATATCATTTTAGGTGAATTTTCCTCCATTTTTAGGGAAAATTATGTGGTTTATGTTATAATTTATACACATTTTTCCATTGTATGCTCGGGTATGGTTCTTCTCTGCATTTTACGGATTCTGGACCTTTTTGGCCTTACTTTGACCCTTTCCCCCCAAGGATGCCCCTAAATTGCTATGCCCGTGGAATAGAGGAAGAACTCAAGAATTATGAGTCGGCCAGAACCATGGTCTCACCGTGGTGCATGCCACGTTCCGTGGTGGAAGCATAACTGATAGTCTCTTTGTTTTCCATCATCGTGTGGCTGAGGTTGACTGGATTTTCCTATAAATAAGGTCATTTTCGCTGTAGAGAGACCATCATCCCATTCCATTTCTTTTGTTCTCTTCAAGTAGATTAGGATTTAGATTAGAGAGAATTGGGAGCAAGTAGAAGAAGGAGATTTGCAAGGAAGCGGAATGGGATTCTACAACTGAAAGATTCAAGCACGCATTTTGGCTGAGCAAACTCTTCTCTTTAGATTTGCCATTTTAGAATGGTTAGATGTTAAATTTAATCATGTGTGAGAAGTTCACTTTTTGTCTAGGGATTTAGTAGTTTATGAAAGCGTAGTTGAATGATGTTTTAATTTATAGAATTGTGCTTATTTTCATGATTGGTTTGACTTCATTTTATCAAGTGATTATCATGTTGTCAATAGATTTTTTGCCAAAATTTGCGTGCTTACTTAAAACAATCAGGTGAGAAACTGAAAGGTGAAATTTGGTTGTTAGACTACTTAATTAGACCTGACATAATGTCGTCTCGAAAGAGAGATTTGCATGTTAGGAGGACCAGAAATTAATCAAAGATAATTAACTTGGATTAAGACAAATTAGTTCGAAAGAGTGACTCTTGCTTAGTTTAGACAAATTTGGTCGATTTCAAAAGAATAGACTAAATTTTTGGAGAGATTACAATTCCTCGAAATTAACTGATCAGAGAAAAGCACATGTTCACCATTTTGTTCCAATCAACTTTCATAACTACATGAATTCCTTGGAATTTTCTCCTTGATTAGTTTAAAATTAGTGAATTAGAAGGTGTTAAATTGAAACACCTTGAATTAGTTATAGTTGTTTCCTTATCTTCGTATTTTTATCATTCTCAAATTTGGATTTGCTTAGCATATGTTGAGGGAATATAACCCAATAGATCAACTTAGTCACTGTGGGATCGACCTTGATTTGCTACAACGCTATCGTGCGGTCACGGTCGTATCAAGTTTTTGGCGTTGTTGTCGGGGACTAGCATCGAATATTGGGTTTTTTCTCAATAGGTTTGACTAAACATTTTGTTTTCCTTTGAAGAAACAAAACCCAAAAAGAACACAATTTGGAAAAATAAAAAATTGAAAGAAAAAAAAATGCAATGGTGGTAATTTTTCATTTTCCCCAATTCGATCATGAATTATTTTGGAGGTATTTTAAACGTTTAAATGTCTTTCTTGCTCAATGTGGTTATTGTGGGTAAATCGAAAATTTTAGACATTGTTGATGAGAGTGTGAATGGTGAAACCCGTATTCTTTTAGACTATTGGGATTTTCTTGCGAAAAATGTTGATGATGCATGGCATTTGCTTGAGTGGATTACTTGGGATTCATTTGAGTTTGAGAAGGCTAGTTGCATTTCTAGATATTCATTTCCTGATCCTTACGCATTCCATTCTACATCTTATTATGCTCTTTTTTGGTGTGACTTGTTTAGTCCTTTTGACCACGATATACATTCGTGTCCTTATTATACATGCTATGTTCAACCTGACTTTGTATCACCCAAGGACAATACTAATGTTGTCCTAGCCTTACATGATTCATCCTTCATTTTAGCTCAGCGCACAGGGCTCGACATGGGTGAGCCTTTTGAGTTTGATGCTAGGTTTAATGTTTCTAATGCATGTTTTAATTCCGAAGATATTTTAGATGAGGTGTATGATCTAGTTGAGACTCCGTTGGAGGTGTCACGTAATGTGTTTGTGCATAAGGACTTTCCTAGCCTTGATTTTAATAATATTGTTTCACCCAATCCCCTTAATTATACCCATGTTTTCCCTACACGTTCATAACCCCCTATTTCCCCTGAATATTTTTAAAATGTGCTCATTGATAATCCAAAGATTTGTGATTCTAATGTTGATTTGGGCTATGAGGACAAAATGTTTGATGTGCTTGGTGGAAATGTTGATAAATTTCTTTCCCTGGGTTACATTAGTGGGTATAATGCCTCCATTGACCCTTATTGTGTATGTCTAGAAGACTTGCCTAAGAAAATAACATGGACTACATTCTTTAATCCTTCCTATGATTTTTCTATGGCCATTGATAAAGTCAAGAGGATACCTATACTCTTTGGTGTGATTTTGGTTATCGCCTCTTACCTTGTATTTTTGAAATTGTGTTCCTAGGAGTTTGATAAGCTCCTGCGCATGCTGGCAGCATCTAATTTAATGAGCCGAGTCTTAAAGATCTAATGGAGTGGCTGATGCTCCATGTGCCCCGATTATTATGAGGCCACATAGCTTAGGTGACTCTGCATCTAACCTGGTGGGATTATTTTCTTTTATTCCCCTTCTCTAAGTTTTCTTTCCTTTGAATAATATTGTTTTATCTAATCGTGTGGGAAGGGCAATTTCTATGTTTTCTACTTCAGTTATTAGTTTGCGTTCTTGTTTGAGCATATAGTTTTGGGTTTCTTTTTGTTAGCATGTTGCATTAGTTGATGTTTAGCTTTGCATTTTAGATTTACATATAGAGATCATGAGGATTGGTTTGAGATAATTTCCGATGATATGTTTGTTAGGCAAAATAGCTTTCAAGAGTTTGAGTAACTTCTGATGTGTAATCCGCTTTGGTGCTAAACTTTTTGAAGGTTTTTGTGAATATTTCTTGTTTTTACCCTTGTCTTGATTGAGAACTATTTTATCCCTTGGAGTCCTTAGCACTAATGTTTTCATATGGAGTCATTTTATGAGCTTAATTGAGACTTTTGTAGATATCGCGTGAGGTTTTGAGCCTTATTTGGACTAATCATTATGTTTAGTCTCATGTTTCTTTCATGTGTGTGACTCTTCCATGTTGCATCTCTAGAACTTGCCTAGACTCTTGTTCAAAACCACATTCGCATGTGCATATTTGATTATATGATAGAGGAATTTCTTTATTTGATCATTTTAGCCACATAGCCAAATAGCCTACCCTTGTGTCACATGTTTTTCCCCCTTTGCTAGCCCCTTTGAGCTTATATCTTTCTTTGTTATAATCCCTTCATAGTAGCCCTTGGCCAAACACATAATCTTACCTTTAAGCCAAGTCTATGGAGTATAACTTCCTGTATGTAGTGGCTGGTTTTGGGGATAATCGAGTTTAAGGTGGCTTTCGTATGTTGGTTTGTTGAGGGATTGATGATACTGAGCATTTGCTTTGGTTCCCTCTTATTTGAGTTGAGTATATGTATTAGGTTGTCAGTTGATAGTGAACGATCCAATGCCTTTCAATAATTGTAATTTTTGTTTCATTGCAAAAAAAAAAATTATGTAGAAGAAAAATTAAAAAAGGAAGATGAAGTCAACTTCTCTATGGGTAGGAATACCGATAGAGGTAAGGTTGCCTACAGCTGGATCACCGCAGACCCCGCAAAAGCGGGACCCACACTGGGAGTTGTTGTTGTTGTTGAAGATGAAGTCATCTTGCAAAAAAAAAAGGCAAAGCAAAAAAAAAAAAACCAAAAGAAGAAGCCAAAAAAACCCAGGAAAAAAAGACTCAATGATTGACATTGGATATATACATAGCTTGTGTTCTTTCTTTGTCAACTCATTTCCTACTTAATGGATTGGAGTATATTCATTGTATTTTTAAGGTTTGGAGTGTTAGTAAACTTATTAGTTTCTTGGTGTTTTGTTGGCTACTCTCTAGTCACATGGCTTAGTAGCTCCACATTGTCCAAATATATTTGTCCACTCCTTTCCTTTGACCCTTTTAGCCGACATTACAACTCGAATAAAGTCCTCTTGATTGTCTTGCGCACATTGCATTTTAGTAGTGGAGAATTTGAGAGTCTTTAAAGAATATGATAGATTGTATCTTTGGAATGAGTCTGTAGTGAACTTATGCTATATTTTAAACACATGTGCGGGAGTGATTCACATTTCCCAAAATTGAGGTTCCACTAGTCCATTTAGCTCTACAATTCCATGTGCATGCATGACATGCTTTGTGGTTCTTTAAGGGTGATCAAGTTTGATATCGAGCTTGTGATTATGTACTTTTCTTGAGAATCTTCTCTTTCTCCTAATTCTGAAATGTTTTGCGCACTATTTGGGGTTGCCGTTGATTGATATTCTTGCTCGTTATATGCTATAACTTGCCTACTTTAAAGAGGTTTCATGTTTTGAGTCCTAGATGCATCTCCCGTAGTTGATTTTATTTAGTGTTCGCTTAAGGAAAAGCAAAGGTTTAAGGATGGGGGAGTTTGATAGGTGCTTAATGTATATATTATTTTAGGGTAATTTTCCTCCATTTTTAGGGAAAATTATGTGGTTTATGTTATCATTTATACTCCTTTTCTCATTTTACGCACAGGTATGGTTCTTTTATGTGTTTTGCTGGATTCTGGACCTTTTTGCCCTTACTTTCACCCTAGTTGAGTGTATTTTGACCCTCACGAATGCCCCTAAGTTGCTATGCCCGTGGAAGAGGGGAAGAATAGAAGAATTATGAGCCAACCAGAACCAAAGTCTACCTGTTGTGGATGTTGCGGTCCGTGGCAAAAGCATAACTACTAATCTCTTTGTTTTCCCTCATCATGTGCTGAGGTTGATTGGGTTTTCTTATAAACAGGGTAATTTTCGTAGTAGAGAGACCATGATCCCATTCCATTCCTTTTCCTCTCTTCAAGTATATTAGGATTTAGATTAGAGAAAGTTGAGAGCAAGTAGAAGAACAAGATTCGCGAGGAAGCGGGATCGTGTTCTGCAATCGAAAGATTCAAACACGCATTTTTGCTGAGCAAACTCTTCTCTCTTTTCTTCTCTTTTCCCTTTAGATTTATCATTTTACAACAGTTAGATGTTTAATTTAATCATGTGTGAGTAGTTTACTTTTTGTCTAGGGCTTTACTAGTATGTGAAAGTGTTTTTGGGTCATGTTTTAATTTAAAGAATTGTGCTTATATTCAAGATTGGTTTGATTTCATTATGTCAAGTGATTTTCATGTCGTGAGTAGATTTTTGGCCAAAATTTGCTTGATTACTTGAAACAATCAGTTGAAAAACTAGAAGGTGACATTTGGTTGTTTGATTGTAGTCGTTCGACCTGACATAACGCCATCTCGAAAAAGTGATTTGCATGTTAGGTGGACTAGAAAGTAATCGAAGATAACTAACTTGGATTAAGAAAAATTAGTTCAAAAGAATGGCTTTTGCTTAGTTTAGGCAAATTTGGTCGAATTCGAAAGAATAGGCTATATTTTTGGAGAGATTGCAATTCCTCGAAATTAACTGATTGGAGAAAAGCACATATTCATCATTTTGATCCAACCAACTTTCATAACTACATGAATTCCTAGGATTTTTCTCCTTAATTGATTTAAAATTAGTGAATTAGAAGTTGTTAAATTGAAACCCCATGAATCATTTATAGTTGTTTCCTTATCTTCGTATTTTTATCAATCTAAAGATTGGATTCACTTAGCATATCTTGAGGGATTATAATACAGTTGTTGCACCTAGTCTCTGTGGGATCGACCTTAATTAGCTACAACTCTACCGTGCGCTTGCGGGCCTATCATCTAGCGCGGTCAGGAGGAGAGGTACCAGTGTGGCCAGGTGGAGTGGGTTCGGTACATCGAGGACCGCCATAGTGCCAGTCAAGCTGGATAGGACCCCAATGAAGTCTTGTGTCCTTACGACGTGTCTAATGATGAAGATTCGGACAAGCCTGGGAGCATTGCTCCCTTGGACGACTTTAGCAGGGAGGCCAACGATGATAACGATCCCATTGCTTAGGGCCGCAACTTTTTCTTATTTCTTTTTGCTCCCTGCTTCTTCTTTTTTTCATCCACTGGCGATTACTTTTGACTAAGTATCAATGAAGTTTTCTTTTGACTGCCTCTGTGTTTGATGACTTGTTATTTAACTTCATGCTATACACACATTTGTACCATATTTTATTGGGACTATTAGTGTTTATCCCCTAAGTGAAACAACAAGTTAGAGACCACCAATGTGAAACCCTTGGCGTCTGGAGGTGGAAGATGTAGCGAATGGACATGGATCGCGCTATAAGACCCTTATCCCCTTGGGGATAAATGTATAATGAATAGCCATGGGCCACGCTATGAGACCCTTAGCCCATTGGTGGCTAAAGGCATAGCGACTGGCCATGGCCCGGGCTTATGAGACCCTTAGCCCTTTCAGGGCTAAAGGCATAGCGAACAAAGATAGGTCGTGCTTATGAGACCTTTTGCCCCTTGGGGGCTAAAGGCATAGCGGCCAGCCATGGGTTGTGCTATGGGACCCTTAGCTCCATGAGGGCTGAAGGTTTAGCAATAATTTTAGGGAAAAGGTCAAGTTTGGTCAACAATGTTTATGCTCATTGCTGGTAAAAAGTGATGCAAGTACGTTATATCGACCATACAAAAGATGTGAGCCGCTAAATATGGTACTTACGCAAATTGGTACTGTGCCGCATTCTCAGGATAGGCGTTCTGCTTGTTTATCTTGTAAGGGCCTTCCCAGTTGACTATGAGCTTGCCATGCTCGCCACATCAAGCCATTGTCTCAGTCTTACGTAACATAATGTTACATGTATAGAGGGGCTTTGTGTTGATCGATCAGTCATGGAGGCCAGCCACGCATATTTTATAGAGCACCGTATAAAGGATATCATCCCCCCGAGCAAAAGGGAGTAAGTCAAGGGCTTCTTGTAGGGATGGATTGTTGAGGGACTCTTGCGACATAGTGAGGCGATGTGTGTGAAGCACCACTTCAACATGGAGGATGACCTCGGAGCCATATGCCAACATTAATGGTGGTGGTCCCATTACTGTTTTTTCTGTGGTACTGAAGAACCATAAAAGGCTGGGCTGTTCATTTGCCTACTTGCCTTTGGCAACGCCCAATTTCTTCTGTAAGCCATACAAGATGACCTTGTTTGCTGCCACTATTTGTCCATTAGTCTATGGATGGGCCACCACGATGAACCGTGCTTGACATCCCAAGTTGCTTAGGTAGTCGATGAGATTGCCTACGTCTAATTATCGACCATTCTCAAATACCATCACTCTGAGGACATCGAATTAGGTGATGGTGTTCTTCCAGATAAATTTTTGTAATTCGATAGTAGTGATGAAGGCAATGACCTCTACCTCTATGCAATTAGTGAAATAATCCACATTGACGAAGCGAAACTTACACTAACTGGTGGCCTTAGGAAAAGGCCCCAAGATGTCCATTCCCCATATGGCGAAGGGCAAGGGGTTGGTGATAGGGGTCAACCAGTTGGTGGGCTTTTGCTGTACAGGAGTAAACTTCTGGCATTTGTCACATTTGTGTAGTAAATTTATTGCATCCACTTGCAAGGATGGGCAGTAATACCCAGTGTGGATGGCAGCAATCGTGAGTGCACGACCGCCAATATTTGAACTGCAAACTCCTTCGTGGATTTCCTTGAGGACCTTCTGTTCGATCTCCAGGGTCACATAACACAATAAGGGTCGAGCGTAAGAGCGTTTGTACAAAATCTCATCGTATAAGAGGAATAATACACCCGTTTGTTCACTCATTCTGCTTCCTTGATGTCCATGAGTTAGCGTATCGTCGACCAGATACACCCTAACAGGGTCCATCCATGTAAAGCTTTTGTTAAGCCATAGGACCTCCTAGGTTTCAATAATTCTTTCCAACAAAGTTTCTCATTAGATCCTTCTTGGTTTCCTATCCTCTTAGGAGTTGGCCAACTTGGAGAAGGCCTCTTCCTGGTGGTTTTCAGACTGAGGGATATGTGTTATTGAAAAGTGCTTCGAAGGACCAGTAGCTTCGTGCATTCGATGGACATAAGCATCCATAGTTTCATCTTTGACCTCATAATCTCCATTGAGCTTACTGACGACTAACTGTGAGTCCGAGTAAGCTTTGACGGAATCTGCTCTGTTAGTATAGCATAGCTCTATCCCAACGATCAAGGCTTCATACTCTTCCTTGTTATTAGACGGATTGAACATGAATTTCAGTGGATGTACATGCTTCTCAACCCTGGGAGGTTTCAACAATCAAGTCTGTGCTGCTTCCATGGTTACTTAAAGAGTCGTCCACGTATAAGTTCTAGAAGCTGAGGGCTGGGGATGTTTCACGGACTATCTTCACGCTTTCCGTAAAGAAATCAACCAGGACCTGTGCCATGATTGCCCACCGTGCTCAAAGGTGATGTCATACTGAGACAGCACCACCACCCTCTTTAGGAGCCTACCTGAAGCGTCTAACCTCTGTAGCATATTTTTCAAGGGCAAGTAAATGACGACCATCACCTTGTGAGCATCCAAGTATGGGCGGAGCTTGTTGCTTACCAGTACCAGTGCATAAACAAACTTCTTGATTAGAGGGTAGTTTAATTCGGCACATGCTAAGGCGTGGCTTATGTAATACACTGGAATCTAGTCCTTATCCCTTTCCACCATTAAGACAGTGCTTACTGCCTACTCAGAGATAGCATCTCCCTTAGTACTGGGCTAGCTGTCTTGGGCATGCAAGCAAGGTAGGCTTCTAGTGATTGAAAGGCATCATTCACCTCCTGATCCCACATAAAGTGTGCATGCTTTCGAAGAACGTGGAAAAGGGGGTGGTACTTAGATGCCGATTTTGACATGAAGCGGCCCAGGGCCGCCATGCAGCCGGTCAGCCGTTGAGCTTCCTTCACATTCCGTTGGGGTGTCATATTTAAGACATTCTTTACCTTGTCGGGGTTTGACTCTATTCCTCCACTACTAATCATGAAGCCCAGGAACTGCCCGACCAAACTTTGAAAAAGCATTTCTTAGGGTTGAGCCTCATGCCATACTTTCAAAGAATCTCGAACCTCTCCCTTAAGTCTTCACTATGCTGGGCATCTTGCGTATTCTTGACGATCATGTCACCTGCGTATAACTCCATGTTTTCCTAATGAAAGGCTCGAAAACCTTGGCTAACAGCAGCTGCTAGGCAGCTCCTGCGTTCTTTAACCCAAAATGCATGACCTTGTAATAGTACAACACCCGATCAGTTACAAAGCTTGAATTCTCCTACTCCTCATAGTACAGGGGAGTTTGGTGATACCCTAAAAAATCGTCCATAAAGCTTAGCATGCATGACCCGCCATTGTGTCTTCTAGCTTATCAATATTCGACAAAATATAACTATCCTTAGGGCACGCCTTATTTGCATCAGTGAATCGACACACATTTGTTAAGAGTCATTAGGTTTCTTGACGAGTACCACATTGGAAATCCACTCGGGATACTGACATTACTTGATGAAGCCCGCGTCCAACAACTTCTATAGCTCCATAACTGCGTGACTGATGTCAAGCATCTCCTTGAGGCCAAAGGTGAAAGTGTTTTTGTATTTTCGGTGGAGCCCAACCAGGGCATATCTTGTTTCGTCACTCATCTCTCAGGCTATCTGAACTGTGCGGTCGAGTCACCCTTCGTCAAGGAGAATGATCTCTAAGTCGTCGACGAGATCTTGTCGTGGACACCCAAGATCTGCCGAAGTAGGGGTGCAGATGGTCACACCCTCAACAACAGTAGGAGGCACAACCCGAGGCCTTTTCTCCAAAGGGTGCAGCTTGACGAGTCCTTGGTCATCCAAACGTTCCACCAGGCATCGTATGCTGACCAGGTAGCATTATTGGGCCATTTGTTGATCTCCCTGAAGTTTTTCAGCACTGCCATTACCTACCTCATATTGAAGTTGCAGTAAATATGACGCAATAACGACCGTAACCTTATGTAAGGTCGGCCACTCCAGAATGACGTTGTAGGCCATCGGAACGTTTACAACAAAAACAAATTGACTTCCAAATTTCGGGCCTTATGTTTATCCTCGAACCACAATGGAAGGCGGATTACTCCCCTTAAAGTTACCTCCTGCCCTCAAAACCTACAATGGGATACACAAGGGGAGTGATTTCCCGTCTTGGGACTTTAATTCTCTTGAGGTAGTCCCAGCTGATCATATCAGCGAAACTCCTAGTGTTTATCAAGATTCGACAAATTAGGGCATTGGTCGCCCTCAACTCGACTCCCAATGGGTAGTTATGTGGGCACCTAAAATGTTGGCTCTCATGTCCATCGAATAGTACGGTGGGGATTCTTATGCCATTTCCATGCTTATCCACCATAACTTGTTGCATCCATCGCATATAATTTTTCCACACAGTACGGGTAATGCACTCTGCGTATCCCCCAGCTATGGTGACGATGACTTCAGTGAAGTAGCCATCCTCTCAGGGCTCTTCACATGTCAGGTTGAGGTCCTTGTGAAAGGACCATGGGTCTCTCTTCCAGAAGTGATCTATCTACCTTTTATCCATAAGCTTGTGGAGGGCCTCCTTCAATTCTCTACACTTGGCAATAGTGTGACCATTTTGTTCGTGAAACTCACAATACTTTCGCGTGTTATACAGCTTCGCCGCTAGGGTCATAGGTTGAGGTTTCTTCAACATGGAGTATCCTTTTCACTTCCCTTAGTATGCTCCTTCGGTCCGATGTGAAATGTCAATCCCTTACATAAGTCCTTTGCCTCCTGTCACCCCACTCGATGTTCCTTTCCCCCTGGGCTTTAACTTTCCCTAAAGCGTCTGTTGTTTCTGGGTAGATCTCAATTGCCCAAATGAAGTCTGCGGCCTACCTTAAAGCATCGGTTGAGGAGGACAGCTTGTCCTCGGGCAATGAAAACGTGAACCGTCCGTTCTTCAACTTGTCGAGAAAATAGGTGTACGCCATCGCATCTTCTAAGTTTGGAATTAGGATGACGTCCTTGTGAAATCTTTTCACAAATTCATCCAGGGACTCTTGCGCCCCATGCTTCGATCGGTGAATACTTGTTCGCGTTTCCTTGTGACTAGCAATGAACTAGCTGCCAAATCGATTTGCCAAGTCCTGGAAGCAAGAGATGCTTCTTAGGGACAGGCCGTTGAACTATGATTGTACCGCCCCTTTTAAAGTGGTCGGGAAGTATCAGCAGTAGGTTGCTTCGTCCACATCCTGGACGTACATCTGAGCCTTGTACACTCTGAGGTGTTCCTCAAGGTTCGTGGTTCCGTCGTACAGTTCAATGGTAGGCATCTTTACTTTTTTGAGCCTAGATCGTTTATTACCTCCAAACAAAAGGGCGTAGGAAAGGGTATCAACCCTATTCGAGTGGCTGTCCCTGAAACCTTAATGAGGGTTTCAAGTTGTTGTCCCACCTCGACGAATGATGGACTTTGGCAACAAAGGTTAGTCCTTCATAGACTACGCTGGGACCGTCCAGCACTGCAAGGATTGTGGTTATGGGCGCCTCTCACGGGCGGACTACGTATGCAATCCCAAGCTTAAGGACACTTAGGGGTGCGCCTCCTTTGAGAGACTTCTTTGTGGGCCCTCGCGGTCTGCTTATGCTCTTTGAACAAGGTCGTGTGCTATGAGTGAGTATCATATGGCATGGACATAGTTGTAGAGTTTGGCAGCTCGCCTCGAGCCACCTGGAGGGCCTGTCGAGGTCGGATGATCTACTAGGCACCCCCTCTGGCCGATGGGTTATAGTTCCTCGCGTGGGATCGTCCATTCCTCTCAAGCCGAGCGATCTCCCACACATTGCCACTCAATGCAACAAATTAATAGGGGAGTGCCTATGGTACCCCTAGCATCCAACGGCAGGTACATACTCGAACGTAGACAATGGCCTCATGAAGCTCATTTCTTCCATGGCCTTCTTTACTTGCTCAGCCACTTACAGCAGAAGGTGTCGGTCATATTGGTTATAAAGTTCTACAATGGATCCACGGTGACGTATGTCTCCCTCTGAGGTGGTTGCAGTCTGATTGAGCGAGGATTCGCTTGCGAGCTCCCTGAAGTGTCCTACACTTTAGGAGCTGCTGGGGAATAGATTATAAAGGCCTCGTCTCTCCTAGAACACGCCCTTATAGCATTACTTACTACCATTGTTCACCTATCTCTGCCCACAGAAGGCATTACATCTGTTTCGGGATAAACTCTTGTCCTAGAATGATGTGGGATGAGAACGGGCTTACGTGATGGCGATGGTTGTGCATCTCGCAATCCTTTCAGCGAGTCCCAATCCTGTAAAAAGGGTCACCTTGGATAGGGAGCCAGGGAATGCCTCTCCGATGGCTAGTCTTTGGAGCTTAGCAAAAAGATGAGATCCCGACACTATTGCTTTTTTAGCACCTAGCCCAGTCCCTACTGAGTACCCCACCCTTTTTTTATATTTTCATCTTTTTTACCCATTTTAGGTGCACAGTTAATAATAAGTATATGGGTCGAACCGTTGAGATTCCTATATATATGCATTGTGAAATCAGGGCTTTGTAGTTGAATTATGTTTTTTTAATTAGGCTAGTATGGGCATTTTGGACATGTTATGTGTAGAATTACAGGGAGCTTTAACTCTTATTTTCCTTTTTTTTAAGCCTGTTATGGGCTTTAGGCATGTATACACTTACTAAGCATAATTTTGTTTCAACTCCAAGCATGTCCTTCACCATCTATGTCCATTAATTTTACTACTCCACCAGTTAGAAAAGTCTTTATAATATATAAGCCTTGTCAATTAGGCCTAAATTTTCCTCTTGTGTCTAATGTTGGGGCCCTTATTTCTTTTACAACCATATCTCCCTCTCATAAGTCTCCAGGATTGATTTTTTTATTAAAGGCTCCCAAGATTTGAGTTTGGTACAACTAGACACTATGTAAAGCCGCATTCTTCTGTCATCTAACATAACTAGCTCCTCATACTAGGCTTTTGCCCATTTTATTTATGGGATCTAACTTTTCATGATTAACTTGAGTGAAGGTGTGGCAATTTCAATAGGAAGTACTATTTCCATTTTGCATACTGGAGAATAAAGTATTGTTCCTATTGAAGCACGAATTGAGGTTTGGCATCCCCCCATCTAAAAAAAATTGTAGCTGATCAAGCCAATCCTTGTAGTTTTCAAGCATTTCTCAATTATCCTTCCCACATTCTTATTAGCTGCTTCCAAAGCTCCACTTATCTAAAATCGATAAGGGGAATATCTACAGTGCTGGATCTTATAGTTTTCTAGTAGACTTGCTACCTCTTTTAAAATGGCTTGCCCAATCACTTATTAATTTATACGACACCCTATGCCAACATATGTTGTTAATTATAAACTTTGCCACTTGCTTTGAGGTGATTTTAGCATAGGAGAATGCCTCCGCCAATTTTTTGTAGTAGTCTATTATTACTAATACACATTTAAGATCCCCAGTGCCTTTAGGTGTCACCTTTCCAATTATGTCAATTCCCCATACTGAAAAGGGCCATGGGGAAGTAAGCATTGCAAGAAAAGGAGGAGGCTGATATTACAGATTTGCATATATTTGGCATTTATGACATCTTTTCACATATGCATGGTAGTTAGCTTCCGTTGTAGACCATTGATACCCTATCCTCTAAATCTTTTTAGATAACAATCAAACGCTCATGCACAACCTACATTCTTTATCTTGGACTTGTTCTATGACTTGTTGTGTGCTCCTTCCAAGGTTACACAAAGAAAGATTGTGCCTATTTTTGTCTTCTTATGTAACTTCTCTTTATCCTCAAATGACTAGGAAGCCAATAATCTTAATTCTCTTTGGGCTTTAGGCACAATCTCCAATATCAGCCTCCCCTTTCTCTATTAGATATTGGTAGATGTCATAGTACTAAGTAGTAGTGTGAATTCTATTACATCTATTACATAACAATTAGCTACTAGGGATATTGATCATAGAATCTTACTTTGCTAATCCATTGGCAAGCTTATCATTTTCATGGGGAAGATAAGAGCCGGTGATATGACTAAAATGTTTAGCAAGCTCAATAAAATAAGCCTTGTATGGTGCCAACAATTCACTCCTTACTTCACATACTAGGAAGCCAATAATCTTCGTGCAAGCAAGCATTCTTCAACCATTTTTCTACAGCAACATAGAAGCTAATAACGCATGCCTAATATTCCGTTACATTGTTAGTGACCTTAAAAACAAGTTTGCTAGGGATGGAGCACGTGCCTCTTCTAGAGAAACTAAGAAGATACCTACTCCTAACCCTTTTTGATTTGAAGTTATATTGAACTACCTCACCTATATATCCTCCAACTTGGAGGATTCCTTCATCTAGGAATTTAAAGCTTTTGTTCCTCTATTCCACTATAGGTAACTCTGCTAAGAAATCTGACACAACTCTTCCCTTAATATATTTTTGAGGGACGTATTTTACATTAAATTCTCGTAGTATTACTATCCATCTGGTCATCTTGCTACAGGTCACTAGCTTTTCCAATAAGTATTTAATTGAGTCCATCGATGTTGTGACATGTACTGTGCAAGCTATCATGTAATGTCTGTGTTTCTTAGACGCCTTTACTAATCCCAACGAAATTTTTTCCATGGAAAAGTAGCAAGTCTCATATTCCGGAAAGATCTTGCTTATGTAGTAAATAGCCCTTTCCTCCCCTTCGACCGTTTGGCCTAACATGGCACCCATTTTACGTTGTCGTCATCATGAATTATAGTATTACAGGAATTCCTCACTTTGGCGGCGCCATGATTGGTGGATTGGCTAGTAATTCTTGATTTTATCAAATGCTTCCTGGCCTTCATCATCCCATTATGGTTTTACCCCTTCTTTCAACTTTTTGAGACTTGATTCACATACCACAGTTAGCTTTCGTATGAAATGACTGATGTACTGTAGTCGACTATAGAAATTGTTATATTTTCTTTTAGGTTTTAGGTAGCGGAAACTTCGAAATTGCTTTGATCGTTAATTGATCTACCTTAATTTGTCATAAGCTAACCACATATCTTAGTAACATTTCGAAGGTTACTCTAAATATACATTTTTGTGGATTTACGCATATATTATACATTATAAGTCTGGAAAAGAATTTTTGAATAGTTGGGATGTGTCCGATTCTATCCTTCGATTTTATAGCATCTATGCACACCTCTTCCTCCTTATGCCTCAAATCATGTAGTAGAGTGGTAGTAGTCCTCTTATAAGTCACCTTAGTGTTTTTCAACCTGAATGACATTACAGTATGTTCTTTAAGGGGTAATGAAGGTAGCTTTTTACATATCCTCCTCTGCCATTTTCTTTTGACTAGAACCCGCATGACCATCCAACAAAGAAAGGAGGCATGGCAATTCGCATTATCAACCAGAATGTCTATATGGGGAAAAGGAAAGTCATCTTTTGAACTAGCCATGTTGAGGTCCCTTAAGTGAACGTACATTCTTATCCTTCCAACTTTCTTTGGAATTGGTACAACATTTGCTACCTATTGAAGGCACTGTGCATTATTAATTTTAAGGCACGTTTTGGTTTTGTCTAGCGAGGTCCTTTGTTTATCCGTTTGGCGTCAGGATAAAGAGGAATCTTATACTCGGCAGCATCTCTATCTATGCTAGAGATCTTTTAGAAAACCAGACAAAGGCATCAGTGAATTCCTGTAAGAGAGAAATAAAGTAATGTCGCTCTTGGGAGTTAAAGATTTCCCTATTTAAGTGATCGGGGCTCTTTTGGAATCCCCAAGTTTACTTAAATTGTGTCCTAAATTATGGAAGCTTGATTTTCATGTTCTTTAATTAAGTCCTTTGGAATCATATCTTTAGCATTATAAGAGGCAAAGCATTCAAGGGAAGCAGAAAGGAATAAGTCTTGACAAAGAGTTCATTTTATTTAAATCGTAAATGAGCACACCTAATGTAGACTCTAGAGAAGAAGAACTTGAAGACTCACTCATAGACTTTATCCTAAACTATAAGCTAGACTCTCTTGAATTGGTCTCTAGGCTGTTATGAATATTTTTCCCTCTTCTTAATGTATCTAAGTGACTTTCTCATAGCTCTCCACGCGTGGTGGATCACATATTTGTATAGTATTTTATGAGTGTTTAGGACTCATTTTAGGGGATTAATAGGCTTAATTATATTATTTATGCCTTTATTTCTACTGTTACGCTTGGTTCTGCTTATTTTGAGTGTTTTTGCAGATTTTGTCTTTGTGAGGCAAGTTATGTGAGTAGAATGAAGATTTGTGAGGCCTAGTGGATCAAATCAGGTAGCAAAAATGGCCCAAAGACACCAATCCGGACCAACCGTGGCCAGTACCATGGTCTAGAAAGTTCCAGGAAGAAGCAGCAGAAGAAGCAAGTGAGAACGACCGAAGCAGTGGCCACCACAATCTGTCCCTGGTGATTCCCATGGTCGGTGGTGACCACTATCTCCCCAAATCAACTAGTTTTCTTCGCGACTGTTCGTTTTCCAAGGGATGGTAATGTTTGGCAACCTACATTTTGAACCTAATTAACTTAGGAATGTGATTCGGGCATTTTCTTTGCATCAAACTCCCAATCTTCAACAGGATTGTCCTCAAATGTTTGTGGCCACTTGTATTATTCCTAAAAATCATTATCCAAGCAAGATAGATGCACACTTCTGATCCCAACAAAACTGTAGTTCTAAGAATCCCACGATTATTAAACACATAAGTGTTTTTAAATAAAATTGGGGCCATTGAAATTTGACATTCTTACCCACCAACCCCAATACTCATAAGGTTGTTAAAATCACAAATGTATTCATCAATATCGAATTCACAATTAAGTACTACTTCATGCTCAAGTTCAGATTGTGGCCTTTCACTTTTAAAAGGCATACCAAGGAGCCAAATGAATGTCTTGTTTCCTTTGGTAGAACCTCCCTTACCTCCACTTTGTAGACATGAACTTGGACATCCATGATATCATCAATTTGAGCTTGAGCTCTCCATGGTTTTTTTATTGTTAGGGTTTAGTGAGGTAACATCTAGATTGGACGCTTGAGGAGAGATCTCATCCATGACCAAGTTTTCCCCATTCCTTATGTCATTAAAGCCCAAAACAGGCTCAATCCCCACTTTGAGCATCAAAATAGGATTTTCCCCTTGAACCTTGATATTCTGTTACACAACAAATGATTTTTCTTCCAATGTTGTTCTCAAAATAGTAAATATTATAGAATCTCACATCCATATATGCCTTGAGGCATCTCCAACTCCTGATTCTAGGACCCCAATAAAGGAAAACACTCTAGAGTTCTTTGGTGGCTAACAAAAAAATCTTTTGATTCGAACAATCTCTTACCCCAAGGTAACCCTCAACGGCTTGAAGTCATTTCAAGAATTAGTTAGGGTCCAACCTTCTTTGAAAATATGGTGCCTTTCTCATAACCTCTTTCATTTATGTTATTTGACTTCAGAGCCCTCTCAATTGATATTAAAGATCAAATATGACAGTATCTTGCATGGAATAGGAAAACAAATGATGACAAATCATTTGGGAAAGGAAAATAGGTTTGGCATATACTTTGGCTAGAGTTCGTGGTCAGCACTATCCAACTCAATCTTGTATTTTTATAAGAAGGTTCTTCTAGTGAGTTTAGTGTTGTATTTGGATTTGGGATTGTGTTTGGGCTATTTGTGGGTTCTTTCTAGACTAAAAGGATAAGCAATACCTGAGGAAAGTAAAGAATTTTTGGAGGATCGAAGCATGAATTTTTGAGTGTAAAAGAAGAAGATCTTCGTGGAGTAATCAATCAAAAGTAGGACACTTTGCCTATGATACCAATTTCATTAGGAATGGAAGCTCTAATACTAATTTTATATATAATGGGGAGGCTCTCAGTCATAAAAGTGATCAACCATCAACAACCGTCAATCAACATCAAAGCTAGAAGCCCTTAAACCAAGCTAATCGTTGAGTAACAAAAGTATAAATAAAGAAATTTTTTGTGGAGTTCGAATATGGGAGAAAAGAAAATGAAATGGATATGACTAAGATAAAGGCTAAGACACCAATTAGCCAATCAATCCACCAATTAATTCTCTAAAGCAAAACACGAAGAATTAAATTGAAGAACTAACTCAATACCATCTAACTACCCAAGTAGTTAAAAGAGAGAAATTTTTTTTTTGAAGAGAAAAGCATTCTAACTTTCATTCATTAATTCACAATTCAAGCCTATCTATAACAGAATACAAAGAGCCTAATTTATAGTAACAAAAAATAATGCCCCCTTCCTGAAACAACAAAAATAAGGAAACAAAAATGAAGCACTTTTTGGGTGAGGGTGCACAAATTGGATTCAAGCATCCACGCTAGTGATAAGCACTTGGATTTTATTTCGTTTTGGGGTCGTTTTCTTGCATTTTTTTGGAAATTTATGAACATTATGTTATAATCTACAAGCCTATTGCCGTTTTCTCTTGGGTGTGGTTCTTTTCTGTGTTAACGGCCTTGTAGGTATGCCTAGGTGGTCCATAACACCCATATGTCCCACCGGGGGTCATGGAGACTTCAAGGATTTATAGTACAAGATGAAAAGTCTACCTATAGAGAGTTTTGGCTTATGGACTGCACATTAGTACTAAGGAAGCACCGGTAATGCGTGAATCATTCACCTAGTAGGTCACATACATGGTGTAAGAATTCCAAAGCCAGTCAGGTTCTTTCTCCCACTTTCTTTCTAGTGTAGTAGTATTGATACAACTAGAGCGCTACCAATACCTCAACAAGAATATCAGTTCTCCTTATAGAAACTAATTCACATTGATCGACTCTATACTAGTTGCACGATGAAAGGCACAAAATGTAATATGCAAACAACACTAAGCCACCAATTAAGCATTAAATAGTAACAACAATGTACAAGCAATGACCACAATCATACGAGACGATGAAGGGGAATACACTTATGCAACGAGCATGAGGGGTGCACCATTTTTGCTCAAATTTGCATTCATTCATATGAAAGTCTCGCTTAATCCCTTTAATTAATTCAAAATTCCCAAAAAGGAAAGCACAATCTAGTATGAATTTCAAACAGAGAGAATAATCTTTAGTCACTTACTTAGTGGTTCATTATTAGCAACCCCAGTGAGGTACACATATCGGGATACATACATTCACAAATAGCATCCACTCACATATAAGGACAAATACTCACGAATTAACCCATATATTTCCTTAGAAAAGATGCAAGCTTTGAATACGAGAGCAAAATCTAATTCAGTCATTAGAAAAGAACTCAATGCTCCAAAATCTTCGTGTTCCGAAAAATGGAGAATGGTCGATTCCTACACTTTTCTTTACTGGCTTGAGTAAGTTTGCTTACTCCATTACAGGGCCCGAGGAGTCGTACGCAAGGGGAAGAAATCATCTTGGGTTAACACATTTCCAGCCCTTTGAGTTTAAAACCATCTGTGCCTTAAACTTTGAACGAAATCATCAAAGCTGTATGCATAAAAACAATTACTGATTGAGCTAACACTTAGCATATGAGAATACAAGTCATTTTGCGCGTACTCTAGCAAAGTGCTCATATTTTTCAATCAATCAGCATGGTCAAGTCACACACAATTAGCCAAACACACCAACAATCATATCAAAAACACATTTACGAACAAAGCACGACATATGCCACATTATCACGAAGACACTCCTAGATGACCACATGAAATGCAAGACTCAGGTCACGGCCTGTGGTCACAAGGCATTGCCCTAATACCATCAGTAACACCTCTATCACCTAGGTTTGGAGACGTTAATGATTTCCAAAATTTTGGAGCGAGACGGACATAGTTCCACCTAAAACCTAACCAAAACCTTGGCTTAAAGCTTTACGTCAGGTCCCTGCAATTAATAATAGTATAAAAGACATAACCAACCAGCCCAATTGCTACACCAAGTATAAAGTTCAATAAAAATAAAGAAATAAAAGGTATAGCTCAACGGACCACACATCTGGAGCATTGGGGTTTACATCCCATAAATAATAAAGAACAACTAAACCAAACAATAACTATTCAGATGGTTGCCTTACTCTGCCCTAAAGAGCGGTAATTAGTGAATGTATATTACATGAACTACAGAAATTAACTACATACGCCCAAGAATTTACTAACCCATTGCATTATACCATTCAACTCATGATCTACATAGATAACTCCTTATCCAAAGCAAGAGAGTGGTTTCGACTTGGCTTACATAAACCAACTTCTATCTGTCCCATCAAAAACCTGCGAAAATAGAAATAGAGAGGGGATGCGCTACCATACACTCAATGAGCGATTTTCAACCCCAAGAAAACAAAACTGTTGCACGTATTACTTTAAGTAGTAATCACACACGATTGATATTTAATATCACATAATAAGCATACAAGGTCTCCCATACAATCAATACTTCTATAATCCCTAGGAATCAAATGGGATCTCTTTCCTTTTTCCATTCAAAGCACAAGAATTCCCAATTCGCATAACCTATGACGTTCACAACTAATCACCACACTTGTTTTACATCACACAATAGGAAAAACTGACTCAGTAGCAAGTTGCCTCAAGCTATAATCCATGCATAGAGAATAATAGGCCCTTCAGTTCACACATAAACACTTAACATCAAGGAGATAAGTTAAAGTTACCCACTAGGGTTCTTTTACAAAGAAAAAGGGATTAACGCATAAAAGGCAAGGACCTTCACTTAAATCAAAGTAAGCATTTATAAAATAGTCGTTGTTCACTAGAAGATCATTTGGAATTCAATGAAAGTTCCTTTCAAGAGTACATGTACTTTTCCAAATGTTTTCAATAGCATAGTCCTTAAATGAGGAGTTTTCATCACATAACAAGTACAAAATCGTTTCATGGGGCATTGGATTCTTATATTTCCCCTTATTCAATTGAGATCGTCACTCACATTTCATAGTAATGCCAGGCGCCATTTCATATTTAGTTCATATTTACCCTCGCCAGGTTCTTCTAGTGTTGCTACTTTTGGGTCTACTGCCTAGGAATTAGGGTTCTCATACCATGGGTTCGTCCCTAAACCTGTGTCTAAACCATTGGCACCACTTTCCTAGGCCAAAATATTTCATAGGCACCTCGTTTTCAACACACTTCGCATCGAAAATTCCATTGTATCATAATAATGGCACTTCCATTTTCAAGAAGGCTAAAATTCCTGAATAAGGTCATTCGTCTTTTGCAAAGCATATAACCATTCATTTCGACCAAACATGCTTATAAATGAATTAATGAGCAAGTAAATATCAAAGTTTACAAAGGATGTGTTGTTAAAAAAACTCATCTTAAAAGTTTACAAGCCTAATCAGTTTTGCTTAGGAGCATTCTTATCAAACAAATGGTCTAATGGTCATTATTAATCACATAACTTAGTACGATTGCCATATCAAAGTAATTCACTTACACACTTATCAACGCACTCCTTTAAGCATATTGTAAACGAATTTATTCATAATTCACATTTATTTCCAACTCAATAACCTACTTAAACAATAAATGGAAGTAATCCAGGGATTTTTAAATGTTTGAGTTACTTGTTTAAGCAATTAGGACGTTGCTTTAGTCTTTGTAACAAACAAACGACTCTTAAGCTAATTACTCAAGGAATTTCATTATTCGAAAGTCCCCATGTAAGAACGGTAGGGCATGCTTAACGTGCATCAAGCATGGCTCAATCGTCAATACACTCTTAGTTCACAAATCATTCAGTTTGATACTTTTGAACAAAACAAGGAATCTAGAACAGCTAGGAATGAATCAGTTTGGCATAAAACTCAGTCCATACATACACACATGACGCACACACGAATCCAAGGCTAGCAACCACAACTCGATTCATCAGCAGGCTTCAACCAGATTTTCAACACTTAACAAGTAATAGCATAGTATCAAAACATGGAAACACACTTCGGAAATTCACTATTTCATGGCACAACCCGAACTCCCTCCCCACAACACCGACCATAAAAATTTCTCAAAATCATCTCAATTACAATCCCAAATCATTCCAATTAACTCAAACATCCTAAAAATTACCATTATTCTCTCTCATTCAATTTCTAACTCCACATAGAACTCAATTCTTTGAAAGAAAAGATAATACCTTGCAAATTAGTAATAGTTTAGGAATCAAAAACCACCCACCTCGCTCCAAGCTTAAGAATCCGGCTAATGCGTTGTGCGATTGCTTTTCAGATGACCCGAGTCCCGGTTCTCGCTTCCCCTTGCTGTTGGTCACCAAACCGACCTCAAACAAACTATCACATGTGGTTGTTTGTCCTTTGGCGATCATCGAACTTGAGCCCAGCCACAAGTGGTGGCTATGCTACTCATGGTTATTGCGACGAGGTTTTGGTTCGCACCTCCATTTCTCACGCTCTGCCCGTCTGCTCTCCCTGCGTCTCTGCCGCTCTCTCTCTGCTTGCCAGTGACGGATAGCTGTTGCCACCTGATCGCCATGGTCCTTCCTCTTGGCTCCCTCCCACTCATTCTCTCTATCTCTCTTTCTGGAGGATCGCAGATGGCGGTGAGGCAGCACACCCCCTAATGCTTGTTTCTCTCGTGCCCAGAAAGGGGCTTCGGCCCCCTTTTTACTTGATTTATTTGTTTTGTTTTTCATCTACCATTAAACATTTGAGCCTAAATAACCCCAAGTCGAATTGGTTTTGTGTTTCCTAATCTAACTCTAGTAATCTTGCTTGATTTAATTGCCTAGTATTCACTAAGTTTTTGCATTCGCATAATAAGTCACGATATTTCAAAACTAGGTTTAATAAAATGACTCACTTTATTAAACATACAAATATTAACCTAGTGTAGGTAGTAAACATAGCTAATAAAATTATTCACCTAAATAGTAAGCCTCACATAAAAATATTTTGGCTAATACACCTATGGCCTTAGATTCCCCCTACACAGGGTCATTTTGGAGATCCGGAATAAGTATGTACTGGCACCCGCATAGATAGTGCCCACGTCCTCTTCATCTTCCTTCATCTTATGGCTGAGGATGCTTAAGTTTTTGCATATAAAGGATTGTTCGGCTACAAAACAAAAAGAGAACTCATCTCACTTCTCACTCATCTTTCTCATATTCTTCATTAGAATTAGTTTATATTTTACTGTAAAAGAAGAAAATGAAGAAAGGCTTTGGCTTTTAGAGGTTTGAAGATTGGAACACCATTAGCGAATCACCACTGCTGCTATGCTTTCTCTCCCTTTAGTGTTTTCCTGAACTGTTGTTTAGATGGTTAATCTTGAACATAAGTGAGTAGTTTATTTGACCTAGAGATTTGTTAGCCAAAGTATTTATGTTGGATCCTTAATCTTCATTACTTGTGCTTATTCTGTGTTGGAATGATTGAATTTGAGCTTCTAATTGAACTGTTGTGAGTGAATTTTGGCCAACTTTGTTTGCTTGTGCACCGAAAGGATAAACTTGCTATTTGACCAACAATATAGGACTTGATTTAGCAGTACTTGAAAGAGACTAGTTTGTTAAGAAGAAATTTTAGCCAATCAAAAATCTACAACTTAGACTGAAACAAGGACATTCGAAAAAATGTTAATTGGTTAGTTTAGGCAATTAAGTTTACTTTGAAAGAAAAGACTGAATTTTAGTTGGATTGCCCTCCTTTCAATCATCCAATCTATGTAAAGTGCATGATTTAATCCACTGATCCAACTCTTTCTTAGACGAAACAATTCCCTACATATTTTAATCTGATTGAATTTTTCGAGTAGTAAATTAGCTAAATCCGAACAACCCATTGAAATTTGTTCACTTGGCCTTTTATAATTGGTCAAAACTCAGCAGATTACATTTGGTCTCAGTGGGAACGATATTGAAATGAAACTACAACACCAGTGCACTGACGGTAGAGTCAGCTACCCAATAACATTCAAACAATAATTAAAACATCTGAAGATTGAAACTAAAAGCTTATAGACCAGCGATGAGTTGTCCAAATGCGAGGTTGGAATTGTGTTGAACTTGTACTAGTTTGGTGGTACTATCCACCATCTCAATTAGAAGAATATTGGGGAGATATTCAAAGGGGAATTTTCTAACGGTTTCCACTAGCTTCCCATAAAATCTTAACCCTTTAACCACTAATTTGATGACGCAATCAAACTCATGATCAACGTCATGCATACCCAAACCCTTCCTTGCTTTTGAGCTGATAAATCAAGATATACTTGGAATGAGGGATTTAAAACATGGTTATTTCAACCCGGAACAACCTTATTTGACTTAGATTTACACCTGAACAAACTGAAAAACATTGAGAAACAGAGTGAACATTTTTTCATGATGGACTCACCGTGACAACTAGGAAATAACGTGACACGGGCAAATGACTCATAACAAAATTCAAAAAAATTACAAGATTGATTGTTTGACAAGATGCAAGATTCAAATTTGGTGTCTGTTAACCAGAGGCATCAAAATCGGCCAAACAAACACATAGCGAGTTAGATATATCACATTGAAATAGCAGGAAACCTAGAAAATATATTCGAGCTAGGAACAATTCTTACGACAAAATCACAAGACAAACTAGCATGAGTGTTAAAAATAATAGACCACTATATATATGGCCATTATAAATTGAACATTAGTAAGTTAGAAATGCAACATATTTTGGAAGAAAAATAGAGGGAAAAAGCAGATCTGAAAAGTAAAAAATTTGCATTGAACAGAATTTCTCGGAAATATGTACTTCCTTAACCATTGTTTTAATTTTTTTGCAGCAAGCAAGCAACTTTCAAGGCACAAATCACATGATTAAGGTGTTAGGCATAGGAACTATAGCACCTTGGCCTAATTTTGAGGGAGGAAAGTAGTGTCCGTAAGGGGCGCTTGGCGATGCCCGATGGCCATGGAGGTACTCAGAACTTGGGACTGAGGCTTAGAGCTCAGGCAATGGGTGATTAGGCAAAGGAGGGAACTTCCAATGCAGCAGGTTCGGGGTCGAGAGCACCAGAGACTAGGGGGAGGACTGGATGAAGATGTCGCCACCAACTCACCAGCGAAGGAGTGTGAGGTGAAGTGGTGAAGGATTGGGAGGCAAATGAGAGTATGGGTCCTTGGGCTTTGGGAGATGAAGGGGTGAACTGCCAGTGAATAAAATTAGGACTTTACCGTTTAAGAGGGGTTGGTTTGCACTAAAAATTATGGAGTCTTGGGGCTAATTTGATTAATTTTTTAATTGAAATGCTTTGTTTTTGCTAAAAACAGGGGAGTGGTGAGATTGAAAATTTTTGGAGGAGCTTAATTATTGATATTCTAAATTCTTAAATTGTTGTTTGTTCTCATATTTTTTAATTTTTTACAATATTATAGTTGTTAATAAATATTATGGATGATGTTATTAATACCCTAAATTGTAAAATTGATAAATATGTTATTATCATCGCATTTTACGTTAATAATGTTATTTTTATGTTATTTATGATCATGCTATTTTCATATTAATTATGTTATTTGCATATTACATAATGTTAATTTCATTATTTTTAAGTTATATTTATGGTAATTTTTTATTCACGAAGTTAAATATGTTATTGTTATCATGTTTTATGTAAATTATACTATTTTTTATGTTATCTATGATTATGCAATTTTTATGTTATTTATGTTATTTTAATATTATTTTATATTAATTGTGTTATTTTTAAGTTTATTTGTGGTAGTTTTATGCTACTTATGCGAAATATGTCATTGTTCTCATACTTTATGTTAATTATGTTATTTTTAGATTATTTTATATTAATTACGTTATTTTTAAGTTATAATTATGGTAATTTTATGTTATTTATGTTAAATATGTTATTGTTATCATATTTTATGTTAATTATGTTATTTTTATATTATTTATGATCATGCCATTTTTATTTTCTTTAGATTATTTTTATGTTATTTGATGTTCATTATCTTATAAACAATTAGTAAAACTCCAATCTTATAAATCTGTAATGAATCATTATAGTCCAAATCACACATCTTCTTAGATCAATCATTATTTTTATATAGGTCTAGTAAAAATGTCGAGACATGGTAGTCAGTCAACTGAAGCTGTGGGATGGCATTTGGTGGTGCGGTTGATGGTAATAAAAAGCAAGTCCAGTGCAAATTTTGTGGTAAGATGATAAAAGGCAGTATCATAAGCTTATAGCAACACTTAGCACACAAGATAGGTGATGTTACACCTTGCCCTGAAGTGTTTGACGAAGTCAAAAGAGACATAAATAGGTTACTCTAAGAATTCAAGGAGAAAAAGAAAGACAAGTTTAGAAGGACACGAGACTTGGAAGAAGAAATCGCAAGAAAGTAGTGCAAATAGTGACCGACAATGCACCCGTAATAAAGGCCACAGGGATAAGATTAATGAATGAGTATCTCACCCTATACTCGACACCATGTGCAGCCCATTACCTAGATCTTATTTTGGAGGACTTTATTGGCAAGACGAACATAGATAAAGTTATAGTGACTTCAAGGAAGATGTCCAACTACATATACAAATATGATTCAGTTATGAACTATGTGAAGAACTTCACCGATGGTCAAGATATTGTTAGAGTTGGCATAGCATGGTTTGTCACTAAGTTTGTGTATCGACAGAGTGCAATTAAACAAAACTTCTCTAAGAAACATGTGAGAATCATTTGAGTGGCAGAACTCCAGATGGGAAAAGGCAAAAAATGCAAGTGCCAAAGAACTACGTGAACTTATTATATCATCCACGCCTGACGCTTTGAAATTTTTGGAAAATGTAGACATCATCATGAGCCTTTTGGTTAGGTTTTTGAGATTTTTTTATGGAGATGATAAGCCTATGATGGCCTACATATATGAGGCGATGGGTCGAGCTAAGGTTGCTATCGAGGACAATTGCAAATACTATCAAAGGTATTGGGACATCATTGGCAAGAGATGGAACTTCTAGTTGCACCCCAACTTGCATGTTGCAAGTAAAACTAAATCATCACTATTTTTTTAATTATTCATTTATTGTTTATTAGCAATTAAATAATTCCTACATTGCATATGGATTGTTTATAACATTTGTTAATGTGTAATGCATTTTTAAGGGTACTATTTCAATCCTGAATAAATGTATTGAAAACATTAACAAGGGAATGATGCGGAGGTGAGAGCCGTAGTACAACGAGTGATAATAAGGTTGGAGCTAAATATAGAAACACAAATAACATCAATGAATCTGATAAGCTTAAGGTAAATACATATTGACAACTCTAATGTGATGTGTGTGTGTTGGGGGGGGTTAATCCTAAGGTACCTTGACATATGGTACATTAATTCTTTAGGGCTTGAGTTTTTGGAGTGAATATTTTAGTACCCCGACATTTGTTGACTGAACTTAATTTTAGGTACCCTTCGTTTTTCTTAAGTCCCTAAACTTTTAAAATTTACATTTTAACCCTAATTCTTAAAAACTTACTTTCGAAAATTTAAAATTTATGCATGTGTATTTTCTCTTATTAAGTAGTATTCGAGGTCCTCCTTTATTTGGTATCAGAGCCAGGTGACCAAAATAATTAAGATAATTAATGACTAATTTAGCTAATTAACTATGTTTAATGCTTGAATCGTTACTTGCTTGCCCTGGTCTAAATTATTCACACATTGTTCACTCACTGGAAGGAATCTCTTCTGTAGCACCACAAAAAAACTATATCACTGATATAATTTTAGAAGTAAAAGCCAAATTAGGTAAAATTAAGATTGAAGTCAATGACCTTAAGAAGCAATTATCTATAACTTATCTTTCTCTAGTTAACAAAGTTTGGCATAACAGAAAATCTAGTTCAAGTATTAGTGCTCCATTTCAGCATAAATATCATCTCTAAAACTCAAAAAATAAAAATCAATTTCCTTTGCATGATATAAAACCCCAAAAGGAAGTAGGAGAAAATCAGCTGAAAAATTATCTGAAAAGGCTAAAAAAGAAAAAGAGGATAAAGTATAAACAGTATACTCTTGAAGAACTACAAAATATGTTCTATAAAGAACAAAATCTAGAAGAATTAAGCAAGATCATAAGCACAATTAGTGATAAACATGGCGTGTTGTCTAATGATAATGGAGAGATAGATAATGTCAAACAGAAGAAGAAATATATTAGCAAATGAATCTGATTAAATTAGAAAAACTTAATGTGTTACCATTAGAAGAAGTCAGAAGAAAACTTGATTAAAAAAATATGGTAAAATGACTATTGAAGATGAGATCAATGAGATTGGAGAAGAACTCAACTTAGGGGAAATAGAGACCAATTTAGTTAATAAACTTGTTCCTAAGCCTAAAGAATGTGATGAACATTCTAGAGGAAATACTCATTTTATAAGACTTAGGTACATTCCAGCAGCACGTACAACCAATTTTTCCTTTGCATTTATCCCAAGGAAAACTACAACCTTTAAAAAGATTGACCTTATTCCAATTAGTCAAACGGGATACATCTTAAACCTAGATGGAGCTCGTAATAGAGAAAAAATATTTGAGCATTGGAAAAGAGGCATGAATGGTGTCTTAGAGTTGAATACTACATGGACTGCTGCAAATTTTCTAAATTACGTCCAACGTAGTTTTTCTGGCACTATAGCTAACTGGTATGATACATTAAGTAAAGACGGTAAAAATACCAAGAATGATGAAAACACCAACTGCAATGTTCAAAAATTTATGTAAGGAAATTGAAACCGAATTCATCGAAACTAAAATTGATTCTTAAGAAAAAGCGAGAGAATACAGAAAAAGATTAATAATATGGAATTACAGGATATAAGATATCTGAAAAATTATATTGCTAAATTTAGTCGATATTATTACGAAATTGGGCATAACAAAACGAATCTTCGCATGTTCTACGACAAATTGTCATATACTATAAATTCCATAGTTAATGAAAAATATATTTCATGCCTAGAAAAGTAAATGTCATTGATACCCTTGGTTCAAGAATCTCTTATTTAAGAAAATGGTCAATAATCAATGCCTTGATCTCCAGAAGCAAAAGAAGATTAAAAAGTAGTTTTTAACTTGCTAGGATTCTCCTCACCAATGAGGAAAAGAACCTGAAAGAAAAAGGAAAAGAAAATTTTATAAGAAAAAGAGTTTTAACAAGCAAAGGGGAGAGAAATATAGAAGAGAATATTATAACAAACCAAGCCCTAAAAAATGAAGATTTTTTAGGAAAGTTGCTTATTGCCCCACAGGGAAAAAAACTGCGAATGCTAGGCATGCGGATAAGTAGGACATTATGCTAGTGAGTGCAAAAATAGGAAGAATAATAAACTTATTGAAACCCTAGGAAGCCTAGATTATGTTAAGCTTAGTGAGGATGAGGCATTAGACCTAACACTAAATAACAACAAAGGAATTGTTGAAATTATATTGGACAATGAATATGAAGAAAGTGATTATGAAGAAACAATTAACATGATAGAAAGTAGCTCCATTAGTCTTGGAAATCTTAAGGGAGAAGAGTTCATTGTAGACAATACTAACGAAGAAGTCAAAGGAGATTGCGTCCTTCCCACAATTTAGAAAGGTGTGATCAATAAAAAATCCACCTTTCAATTAAAGAGTAAGTATGTATGTGAAATCATGGAAGGAGATCTAGAAATCAAAGACTATAAGTATGATGTGGGAGAAGTTACTATAATTAATTAGTAAAATATCCTTAAGCATTACAAAGATAGAAACTATAGATATATCCATATCGAAAGTGTCCAAGTTCAAATCACTTCATAACGATATTACGGTAAAGATATTGATCTCTATTCTTTGCTCTCTGATACTAGGCATACCAAATTTAATAATCAAATTATCACAGAGATTAAGACCAATTTCTGAAATGGATCTATAGGATTCAATTGTCAACATGGATATTATGCAAGCCTAAAGGATGAATTTACTAAAAACTTCTTATCTCTTAACATAAAAGCAGTTGGGATGGATATGGAAGAGGAGATTACCCACTGAGGGTTTTTAGAAAATAACCTACAAACTAGATTATACCGTAGATCCAAATATTAAAGCAACAATGATAGAAGCATAAAAGTTTAAAAGTCCTACCCATATGCAAAAAATTCCTAAGGATTAAATCCAATCCTCAGCAAATAAAAATTGACAGGTCGTAGATATCTAGCTTTGCCAACCCTACAAACATCAATAAGAAAAATATAACAAAAGTTAATGAGAATGGTGTATACCCCTTTTAAAGTGGTCTGGAAGTTTGAAATTATGCAAAGAATTCTACTCTGATGATCCTCTAAAATTTTGGGATAAAGACAAGACATTTGCAAAGATTACTTTGTTAGATCCCAATACTATTATTCGAGTCAAACAACTTGTGTATACACTCCAAGATATCCAAGAATTTGATAAACAAATAAAAGAACTTTAGGGTAAAGGATTAATCAAGAATAGCACAATTTATCACACCAGTCATGCCTTCATGGTAAGAAATCAAGCAGAAGAAAAAATAGGAAAAGCAAGAACGGCGATCAATTACAAAAAAACTTAACGATAATACTGTCCTTGATGGTTATTATATTCTTAACAAAATAGTCATTTTTAATAGAAATCAACGAGCCTCTTGGTTCTCGAAAATGGATTGCAAAAGTGAATACTAGCAAATAAAAATGGATGAAGAACGCATTCATTTCCTGCTTTTAGTGCCCCTTAAGGACATTATGAGTGGATAGTAATGCCATGTGGTTTAAAGAATGCACCTCAAATATTCTAAAGAAGAATGCATAACATCGTCAAAGATCTTAATCATTGTTGTTTAGTTTACATCAACAATATTCTTGTATTTTCCAAAACCATAGAACAACACAAAGATGATGTCTTAGCTGTCACACAACGATGCATTGATCATGGTATTACACTTGGAAAGAACAAGTGTATTTATGCTGAACAAGAAATTCAGTTTCTAGGTCTAGAGATAAAAGCTAGACAAATCATTCTATAAAAGCATATTCTAGAAAAAATAGAAAATTTCGCTAAAAAGATTGAAAATAGGAAGAAGTTAGAAAGGTTTCTTGGATGTCTTATCTAGGCTTCAGATTTTATTAAACAATTAGCCAAACTGAGAAAGCCATTGTAGCAGTAACTCAAGAAAGAAGTAAATTGGACTTAGCCCCCTAGTGATTCAAAGATTGTTCAAATTTTCAGAAATATGTGTAAAAATCTTTCTATTCTTAATTTGGCAATGAAGGAGATGATTTAGTTCTTGAGACACCGGCAATGAGCACTGGAGTGCAATACTCAAAATAAAAGAATGAGAAAAACTTTGTAAATATTGCAATAGAAGTTTTAATAAAGTAGAGCGCAACCATCCCACGATGGAAAAAGAAATCCTTGTGGTCATTAGGGGAATTGAAAATTTCTTAATCTTTTAACCCCCAAAACCTTTTCTTATTCGATCTGATTGCTAAGGAATACTTGAGTTTTGAAAAAAAAATTATCAAACATACAAGCGCAAGGGCGACTCCTACATTGCAATTATGACTTAACCAATTTTCCTTCTCTACTAAACATATACAGGGATCGAAGAACTCTCTAACAGATAGTTTAAATTGGGAACTCGCCAATGGTGATCATAATAGCAGAACTTTGGCCAAAAAAGCAGGAAATCAATAATGAAATGTCATTTCTACTGGAACAGGTTTCTCCTTCTAGTAAAGTCCTTATTGGTAATTTGGAATTCCATAAAAGTAGATCACGCTTCGGTCTGTTATTTGCTGCCTACCTAATATCCCAAAGATTTTCCATTCTAGAGTTACAACTTAATTACCTAAGGTGTCCTTATGACATCCAAGAAAAAATAAGTGCTCATGTTCAAGACAAATGGTTCAATGAGGGGTATGCATCCTGCATCAATTATTATCATAATTATTCCTATGATATTTGGGAATCATGGAGTACTACAATCTACTTTCCAGAAAATTCTAAAATTTGTGGTGTTAGTTTCCCAGCAAATTCAATTTCTCTGAATGACCCCATCATTAAAGCCTGGAAATACGGAATGATAATTTATTTTATGGAAATCCTATATCTGAAGTTTCCATTTTTCTCAAGACTAACTGAAGTTTAGCAATGCATGTTCAACAGGATCCATTGGATTCTTACATCTCATAATGGTCCAAAAAAAATTCCATATAACAAATACCTATATGTAGAAGTATATTGTGCACTAATTGAGTATGAAAATGAAAAAGCGAAGCCAGCCAATTATCTGGTTCAGATTATTGATTTCAGCGATCCCAATGATCAACGATAGGAATGGTTATCAGAATGACGAGAATTAGTTACTAATTCTGCTTTGGCAAGAGTCATTGGTTTCTACAACATTTATCATCAAAATTGGGCATTCAATAAAAGTGGAAAAACATTAATGTATTGCGGAAACACTACTTGCGCTTATGACAATGAGTTTAACAAATACATGAAGGTGAAGGGAGCAATATTAGAAGACATCTTTGATTATCTCTTTGATGTTGGAGTTGGAAAATTCTTACCAAAGAAAGGCAAGAAATATTTTTTGAATTATTTCAGAAGTAGGATTCAGAGCATCTTCAATTTGATAAAGATTTTGATAATTATCTAGATAATGATGGTCCAGAAGATATTATTGGACATGAAGGAATGGAGAATTTCAATAATAACGACTAGTCTTGTCATCACTAAAAGGCTCTAAAAAGTGGTTGCTCCATTATTGTGCTATTATGACAAGTTTTAGGTCCACAACATAAGGCAATCTACTGTAGTCATGTGTAAAAGTAGTACGTACTGTAGCCATGTGTAAAAGCAGTATGTAATATAGCTATTAGGGTATCCTATGTACCCCCATCCCCTCTATAAAAAGAGAGGCTGAGTGCTGAGAAGGGACACAGTCATTTGAGCATACATAAGCAAAAGAAAAGTCGGGATTCTCCATTTCTCTCTGAGCAAGCTCTCTAATGATCTTAGTAGTTGAAGTCACTCTTAAATCTTTCCATTGTAATATTTCCACTTTCAAACTTTCAATAAAAGAAGTTTCGTAACAAAGAACATTATCTAGTTAAACCTTATGTCTTAAATATTATAATTTTTTTATTAAAGTTCCACTATCCTTTGAAATATAAAGAACTTAATTAATGACTAAGGTCCTAGGTAGGAAAAGAAACGGATCTGCGTTATGCGAGATCTAAGGAATGTGTGGTTAAGATTAGCAATCTCTATAAACTAGAAGCTAGAGTAACGCCATGGTCTAATGCCGACTAAGTTCAGGTAATGGTCGAAACTTTCTAATTAAGTTTTAATTATTTGGCTAAGCATAGTGGGCCTATAACCACAGAAAGTATAATATCTAACATATAAACAATAGATTGTGATCACCAATATCAGTAAAGTCATTACAAGAAGTTCAATAATTTAAAACAACTATATTTCCAAAAAAACTTTAAAAATAGCTTATTTTTATATTTCACCCAATTCAGAGGGTCTTTCTGCAATTTCTAAGAGTTTTGGGGCAAAAGTGAAAAATGAAAGAGCATAGGAAGCATTAACAAATTAAAATAGGCTTTCATAAGGTAGCAAAAAATTTGAACGTCATAGCTGAGAGTACTAAAAAATTAAGCCAAAAAAGTGAAACCCGAAAAAATCAATGACACATATGTCAAGATACTAAAAGATTAGTAACCCGATGTGTGGGATATGTTAATGTCAATATCTTGAATATGGGTATGTAGTTTTTCTTATATAGTCAATGATAAGACACTTTCAGAGCACCTTTAGCTCAAAGGGCAGTGAAGAACACAATGCCAAGTGGTTAGGTTTTTAAACACACCTATACTTATAGTGCATATGAGAGACTTGGAATATTTACATACTTTTATAATTTATGCAATGCACCTGAATGGTGGATGACTCATGGCAGCTGTGCCCCTGAACTCCAATGCCTTGTAGTTTGAATCTTAAGTCAAATTACCTGTACGTCTCGTTGTAAGAGAGTTGGAGCATGTTTAGTTAAGTGTCCCAAGACAAGGAATAGATTGACTTACAGAAAGCTCAATCTAATTGTCTACCTCCGTTACAACTAGAAGTTGAAACTGAGAAATATAGGAAGGAGTCAAAGCAACTCACCAATTCTTTCACTCGTATTGATTTAGATAACATCTTTGATAATGATGATCCAATAAACGTTTGGTTGTTAGAAAAGGACTGACCAGTCTTTGAAGGTGATGACTTGCACCAGTTAAATGTGGATGGCTAAGAAGATGACGATACTGTCAACATTGACAATGATGAGGATTAGCAATTAGGTCTCTCCTCTCCACTTCGTTGCAGTATGTACCAACAATCTAAAGACACCCATAACAGTGGATCTGGAGGTGATTTAAGTCCTCCAAGTAGTTGTGATATAAGTGGAGATAGAGGAAATGGAGGTAATGGAGGTTCAACTGATATTGGTAATTCTCAGTACTCTAGACAATCTTCAAGAGGCATTAATCCCACCAAGTCTAATCATAATGGCAAAAGAGATCAAGAGTATGAAGAAGAGACAATTGCATATACTCATCCTCTCCTTAGAAAGGCAAAGCATAAAGCAACCAAAGCACCCCCTAATTATGAAAACCAAGTCACGTATAGATATGCAAATGAACAACAAATGTGTTCAAGTTTTACAGGGTCTGGATACTGTAATTGGTCATGTGAACATGAAGGTTACGATAGTGGCTCATACAATTATAGATATAATCAAACAAATGTAAATTGGGGTACATCGTCTAACCCATCTTACCTGTCTTATACTGATAGAACTGTATTTCAGTCAGTCCAATCCAAATACCCAAAATCATGACAATATTCATGTTTTCAACCACTATACTATTAATTACAAGGACCATCATTATTCTCGTCCCAAATTTCATGGCGCAGATTCAAGTTCAACTGGTCAACCTTGGATGGATGCAACTTCATAATAGTTCTTCTATGAACAAGGGACAGATATAGGATATACAACATATCAAAGTAAGGACAACAATTCTTAAGAGCCTCCGTGCCGTTTGTTTTGGTGGTGATCATTTTTATTTTAGTTGTGGAGATTCAGACTTCTATTGTACGAAATAAAGTATGACTGCTTGATGTTTATCTTTTGTCCACTCCTTAGTTTGATTTAAATAAATTATTTCAATGTTGAGCCATTTGTACTGTTCTATAACCTTACAATTTGGATCAAAGCTTCCGTATATTGTTTTGCTTAACTATTGTGATTTGACTCATTGTAATCTGGTAAAATACGGACTATGCTCAAAATAACATTGTTTAGCGAATTATGGCACTAAATAGAAAGAAAAATGAAAAATTCAACTATGTGAGCCTTCTCACGCCGCCACAGACACGATCTATTCCGTGTCAGCATATCCTAACGCTATCGTGTCATCGCGACCATAACCGCAAATGTGACTGAATATGTGTTTTAAATCCCTGCTTAGAAGCTAGACGCAACCCATATGCTGTCAAAAAATAGACATCTAGGGCTATCAACCATAGATAAAACACTAATTGTAGAGCTTGTTTTGTCATTAAAGATCGGCTAAAAATTAACATATGAAACTGGAAATTTCTGACAGCTTTTGCAAAACGTTTTATTTGACATAGTCCCCTAGTAACAAGTGACATTTGAATCTTCTTAACTTGAGAAGGCGATTTGGGGCCCTACTCTACGTAAGGGACTCTACCACGAGATTGAGGATCTTCCAAAGGTAATCACTCGTATGGATTTTGTAATCTTGGGTTTTAAGGAAAATGATCATAACTTGAGAAAACAAGCAAGTTCTAGGAATCAACTTATTGAAAATACCACTGCATAACTTAGACCTACTGCACATAGAAAAGACCTTTTGCGATAACATCATTAATACTATTATGGAAATGCCTAGTAAAACAAAAGATGATGCTAAAGCACAGATGATATGGCAAATATGTGTGATCGTAGTGAGCTCAATCTAAGAAATGGTGTGCATTGAAGAACATCAAATCGCTCTTTCTCTCTCTATGTATCTCTAATTTCCTCTTAATGCATTTGTATCTCTCTAATTCATTTGATGTTTTAATTGTTTTTCTAAATTCTACTTTGGGTGCTATGTGATTAATGTTGTTAGTTTTATTTATCAATCCCACTTTTGTTTTATTAAAAAATCATCTTGGTTTTTACGTGTCCTTTGTCTTTGATTTATTACTAGGGACCTAATAAGAAAATTTTCTAAACCAAGCACCAGAGCGAAGAACTCGATCTCGACTGCTCTAGTTAGATCTTACTCAGGCTTCGGTCCAATTTAAATTTGGACTGAAAAGTGTACAACCATAGCTGGAATTGTTTTTAAATACTGCCTATGACAACAATTAAATGGGTTAGATTTGTAACGTAGTGTGACATTAAAGTGGCTTTTGAATGTTGCCTACAAATGATTTGCAAGGTGCTGATTTTTTTTGGGAGATTAACAACATCATCAAAGATTAGGAAGGATAGAATTGGGAACCTTTCTCCTAGAGGTTAGATTGACAATGCAGTGTGAATCTACACTTTTGAAAAACAACATTGTATTCAACCCTATGGTGAAGCATGCAGTTGCCAAATTTAATGTTGCTAAAAAAGTTACAAGGATTTTTATAACAATATAAGATAATACTGTTATAAAAAGGAAAAAATAATCTCCGAATTAAAACCTCTTGCAATTTCAAGTCTAAACATTATCACAAATGAAAAAAATACTTTCATATATACATATACACATATATACACACGTGCACACACACACAGGCACGCGCGCGCGTACACACACACACACACACACACACACACACACACACACA
>JACYFF010031954.1:78187835-78205790 GCA_017589665.1 Selenicereus undatus | reverse complement strand
TTGTTATTGTTATTATTATTATTATTATTATTATTATTATTATTATTATTATTATTATTATTATTATTATTATTATTATTATTATTATTATTACTAGTGAAGACCCGTGTGATGCATGGAATATCTTTTAAATTAAATTATAATTTAAAAATTATAGAGTATTCATTTCATAAAATCATTTGTCTCATAAATATTTTATGAATATTAAGATAAAACATTGACTGATTTACTTGATTATATAATTAGCATCGATTTTAGAATCACAAAATATCTTTTAAATTATTATTATTATTATTACTAGTATAGACCCGTGCGATGCACTGAATATCTTTTAAATTAAATATTTTATTATTATTATTATTATTATTATTATTATTATTATTTTATAAAATATTGTCTCATAAATATTGTCTGATTTTATAAAATATTATTGGTGTTCTGTCTTTCTTGATAAATTGCATGGTACCTTCAATTGATACAGCTTGCGATCACTTGTGTTTTGAATTTTCCATCATCCTCCATTGATTGCTTTGTTTCTTCAGTCAGTTTAGTTTGTACTCCAAATTTCATAATCAAAATTCTGGAGGTTGACTCTAGTAATTATGAAGGATTACAGACTTTTTGTTCTTGATTTTCTTGACTCTTTCTTTGAGCCTTTGATTCTCTAAATCTTATGAACGGCTGTTTTTCTTCTTGTTCTGCAATTGTTGAAAATTTGTGGAAATGGCTTAGGCTGCACAGACTGAACAAAATCAAATTCCATTAAATAACTATACACTTGATCCTAGACATATTTTGTATCTTCATCATTCTGATAATCCCAACTGTAGTCTGACTAATGAGCTACCACTTGTAAACAATGCTCATGAGAAGCCTACAATGAATCACCATTGCTTCCCTTATGGGAAAGATGCAGCAGTATGGTCATTTCTTGGATATTACACTCAGTTGAAAAACATATTGCTGCGAGCATCATTTACACACCTACTGCAGCACAGATCTGGAAAGATCTGTCACAAAGGTTCAATTTCAATCAAGGCACCAAAATCTATCAATTGCAAACGGAGATGAGCAATCTTTCTTACGACAAATTGTCCATTTCTGCATATTTCACAAAGTTTAAGCAACTTTAGGATGAATACATAGTCTTTTTAGCACCTTATGCGTGTACATCCACTAGTTCTGCAGTGAGGCTCATAGAAAGGCAGTAGTTGATGTAGTTCTTGATGGGTTTGAATGATAGTTACCATGTGGTAAGGAGCAATATTCTCATGTTAAATCCCTTGTCGTCTGTGAGTCAAACTTCTAGTATGGTCTTACAAGAAGAGCAGCAAAAGGAGAGAACAAAATGCTACTACTCCTATCAAAATGGAGGTTGAAGCTTCAACTTTCTTGGAAACTCAGAAAAGACAATTCCCATTAAGCAAATCTGCTTTAAATTCTTCTCATTATCCTTGTACTTCCCACCCTGGATTGCAGCCTCTAGCATATTCTCAGTAATACAGCAGTACTCCTAGTAATACAAGCACTAATGTACAGTGCAACTATTGCAAAAGACTAGGACATACTATTGACAAGTGTCTCAAGCTCTAAAGGTTGAGGAACCAATCCAACCAAGACAAGAGGATGGCTGCTTCAGTGCAACAATCAGATTCAGGTTCAAGATACAACGATGCTGCTTCAAATCAGTCTTCAGGATATTATACATTAACAACATAACAATATGAACAGGTTTTGGCATTACTAAGCAAGTAAAATATGGAAATCACTACAAATGTACCTAGTCAAAATACTTGATACTTGGCTAGTAAGCTTTTCTTCTTGCTCTCTATACAACCTGAGCTAAGTTGGATAGTAGATAGTGGAGCCACTAACCACATAACTCCATATCTGCATTTGTTTAAGTCATATACTCCAATGAGACAGGCATGTTTCATAACAACGCCAAATGAGAGAAAGGTTCAGATTAAGCATGTTGGTAGTGTTGTTTTGAATGCAAGAATTACTTTACAAGATATGTTGCAAGTACTAGATTTTCAGTTTAACCTTCTTTCAGCCAGCAAGCTAGCTAAGCACTTGTCTACTAGTTTGGCTTTTACTCCTAATTCGTGTTATATATAGCACCATTTGAGGAATAAGAGGGTGGTTCTTGGTAAAGAAACTAGGGTTTTATAGTTGGTCAAGCCAACTACAGCAACTTCTCCTAGTACATTATTACAGCAACAACACATTCAGCCTACCTCTTGCCTTTCTGCTTCAGAATTATGGCACTGAAAATTAGGTCATCCTTCTTCTCAACACATAGCATGCATACAAGCATTCCCCTGAAAGACACCAACTACTATTTACAACATTTCTCCATAGGTAAAACAGCATAAAGTTTCATTTCCTTTGAGCAATACTAGAGCAAACAAAGCCTTTGAGCTTTACCATGTAGACATATGGGGTCCTTATGGGGTTGCTATCTATGATGGCTGTAAGTTGTTTTTTTCCATTGTTGATGACTATACTAAAGCTACTTGGATATTTCTAATGTCAAATAAAAGCAGTGCCTTCCATTTATTGGAATCTTTCATTACATTTGTTGGTAATCACTTTCATGCTCAAGTGAAGATTATTAGATCTGATAATGGTCAAGAGTTTGGTGATCAACATGCTTAAGCATTTTACAGTAGCAAAGGCATCATACATCAAACTTCTTGTGCAGAAACTCCACAGCAAATTGGAATAGTGGAAAGGAAACACAAGCAATTGTTAGAGATTGCAATGGCTTTAATGTTTCAATCCAAGGTTCTAACTAAATTCTGGGGTGATTGTGTCTTGACTACTACATATTTACTCAATAGATTGCCAAATTCTGTTCTTGGTTCTAAAACACCATATGAGCTACTATACAACAAGCAACCTACTTATTATGATCATCTAAGAACTTTTGGTTGCCTTTGTTTCATATCTACTTTGAAGAATGGGAGAACCAAATTTGAGCCAAGGCACATCCCTGTATTCTTTTGGGTTATTCCATGACCAAGAAAGCATACAAAGTCTACAACCTTGTGACCAAAAGGGTTCATTACAATAGAGATGTATCACCATGAACATTACTTACCTTATTCACACCTCTCTTCTTCTGACACAGTGTTACCCAACAACATTTTTTTTACATCTTATGCATCTCTTTATCAGCCTAACCTTCTTATTGCATCATCAAATGATAGAATTTCCACTGAAATTTCATCTCAGCATTCTCCACAAATACAGTCTTCGGTTTCCCTTATTTTTTTCTCAACATCATTCTCCTATTTTTTTCTCACCATTCTCCACCACCTCAGTCTTCAGTTGACCAACACTTGGTTTCTTCTCAACCAGAGACTATAAGGTCCACTAGGACTTCTAAACCCCCATTATATTTACAGGATTATATCTGCTCTCACAAGTCCAAGTCTCAACCTTCTACCACACAACATTCGTGTACTTTGGTCACATTCTCTGCTCTAACACCTGTCCAACAACAACTAATAACTCAGCTTGATCATTCACATGAGCCAACCACCTACAAAGAAGCTGTTTTATCTCCTGACAAGGTACAAGCAATGCATGCTGAAATTGACGCATAACAAGCCAATCATACTTAGACTGAGGTTAATCTACCTCCTAGAAAAAGGGCTATCAGTTCCAAATGGGTCTATAAATTAAAGTAAAGGCTGATGGATCATTAGAAAGCTACAAAGCAAGGCTAGTTATTAGGGGCACTACACCAAAGGAGAGAATTGATTACATTGAAACATTCTCTCCAATGGTAAAAATGACCATTATTAGAACAATCATAGCCCTAGCAGCGCCAAGGAAATGGCCTCTCTATCAACTTGATGTTAATACCTTTTTGCATGGGGATTTACCCGAAGAGGTGTACATAAAAATGCTTGAAGGTATTCTTAATCCTGCTAATAAAGTGTACAAATTGTAAAATTCTTTATATGGCCTCAGCAAGCATCCAGACAATGGCATGCTAAACTTGTTGATTTTCTCAAAACATAGGGATATACACAGTCTAAAAAAGATTACAACCTTTTTCTTAAACATTCATATTAGTATCTCACCATAGTAGCAGTATATGTTGATGATATTCTGTTAACAGGTTCAAACCAAACAGACATCCAAGCCCTTAAGCAAAGTTTACATCCTACTTTTGGTATAAATGACTTGGGGTTGCTTCATTATTTCTGGGGGTTTGAAGTCACTTACCATCATGATGGTGTCAGTCTTACTCAAAGGAAGTTCACTAATGATTTGTTAAAAGAATCTGGCCACTTACATGCGAAGCCCACTACCACACCACTTCCTCCCAATTACAAACTTGCCCCTGACATTGGGGTTCTTGCGGAGGATTGTACCTTGTACAGAATATATATTGGAAAGTTGAATTTTCTTTCCAATGCACACCCAGATATCTCATTTGTAGCTTAGACGTTGAGCCAGTTTATGCAACAGCCCACATTAGCTCACATGTACACTCTAGATCACCTTCTCAGACATGAATCTAGGACTACAGGACATGGCATCCTACTTAGAGGCACTGATTCCCTTCAACTCATTACTTTCTCTGATTCAGATTAGGCCACCTACCCAATGAGCAGAAGATCAGTGACAGGTTATGTGGTTCTTCTGGATAAATCTCCCATCAATTGGAAATCCAAGAAACAAAGCCATAATTGCTAAATCATGAGTAGAGGCTGAATTTAGAGCTCTGGCATAGGCAACTCCTGAAGTCACTTGGTTAGTTAATCTCCTTCAAGAATTGGGTGTTCCCAAGCTCAAGCCTGTCACTTTACACTATGATAATCAATTTGCCTTGCACATTGCTCGCAACCCCGTCTTCCATAAACGTACTAAACACATTGTGATTGACTGTCACTTCACGAGGGACAAATTCATAGAAGGTTTAATCCAGCTGAGCTATCTTCCTACACAGGCATAGCTGGAAGATGTTCTAACCAAAAACCTCCCTTCACAGTAGCATTGGACCCTATTAGACAAACTTGGCATGTTTCCTACACATCCCAAGCTTGAGGGTAGGTGTTGGAGATCACTTTCTCAGTAGAAAATAAAAGACCAACAGCACAATCAGCATCAAAGTTAGTTTTACTGAGCTGGCAAGTTTGTTATGTGCTAGTCAGTACTTGGTTAATAGCAAGCTAGAGATTCCAACCCATCTCTGTATATACGGCATAGTTCATTACTTGTAATAGGACAGTTTTAGAATACAATGGAGAAAAATCATATTCACACATTTTCTCTACTTCTCTCTCCTTCTATGCTTTTCTTGAATCCATTACAAGTTTGTTAAGTGATGATCAAAGATCAAGGATGTATCCATATAAGAAACTTTGACATATCTAATTACAACTTGAGTAAATCGACAATAGGTAAACCTCAAAACTTATTTAAGTAAATACTGTTGTGACATTATCTACCTATATCATAGAGTTATATAATAATAGCTAAAAATAATAATTTTGACCAAACAATGCAAACTCAACTTGTTACACATCACTGCTAATTCTCCTCCTTCCCCCCGCCCCCCAAAAAAATCTAATTTTGTGTTCACTTCTTTCTTCTTTTTTTTGTAATTTGGTGGGGCTGCTACTAGCCTGATTATAATCAATAGTAAGTTCCTTTACTTCGACTGTTTAATCGATTTAATATCTGGTATTTCATATTGTTGTTTTCTTTTAATAAATTTTCTCTCCTTGTAAGATCTAGGATTCTCTTCTTGTGATAATTAAAATTGCTCTTGTTCTTGTAAGGGTTAGGATTTCTCTTTCTAAGATTTCTTTTTGCCTTTTGTGTGAGTCTTTTATGTTGCATATTTGTGCAAATTTTGTAGGTTTTTTTGATCCAATTAAAGAGTATTTTTCTTGGCTATCAGTTCATTACATTGGGGTTAATTAATGATGATTTAGCAATGGAAGTTCATGTTGCTCGATCAAGGTGTGTTTCTTTCAAGTTAGATATGTTATACAAAAGTGAAGTTATATTGTACCGCGCTAATGTTTAGATTAGACAAACTGACATCAACGTTCACAGTTTATAGCCAAAAAGATTTTGCAAGTATTGAGCTAGTCAAAAGTATGTTTATAATTAAATTGATTGAAGTCGAGATCTTTTTGATATTGTAGATTTATTCTTGTCAAAATATTATTGACGTCTTATTACTTCGCGTTAATGAACTTTCTTTTTCTATCAAAATAACACCACCAACAACAACAACAATACAACAACAACAATAATAATAATAATTTGATAGTGGTTTGACAAGTGACGGACCACAATTGAATATGTTGAACATGATTAAATTCCTAATTTCTATTAAAATTCAATTTAAGAATCAATTTTACAGATATTATACTACAACGATTAAGTATTTGTCAAGACATCGTATTCACTATTGTGGAAGATCAAAAGTTTGCTAATCTCATGTTGCAATTGCCTAATATCCTAATTATGTTATGGATTATTACACACTAGTAACCAAATTCATTTCACTTATATTCTTAACTAAATATTAGACCAGAAATGTGTGCAGTATGGTATTTGTCCTGGTAACTGTATACAAGATGGAAAAAATTATCTTTGAACATCGAGGTTAGGGTAAATAATTGTCCTAACATACAATTTTTGATAATATTTTCGACTCCATATTTTCATATTTAACCACAATACTTAAAAGCTTACTTTTGAAAAACTTTCTTAAATTTTTTCGTATTTGCCAAGTACCCTATGTTTTCCATATTTGCATATTTGACTACAATCCTTAAAAGCTTTCTTTCGAAAATTTTAATTCTGTGCATGTGTAATTTTTCTCATAAGTATTACTCCAAGCTCTCTTTTGATTGGTATTAGAGTCACGTGACCAAAAATAATTAAGATAATTAAGCTAATTAACTATGTTTAATACTTGAATCATCCCCTACTTGCCCTGCTCCCAATTATTCACACATTGCTTATTCATCAGAAGAAACCACATTAGCAGCATCTCAATTAATCTATATCACTAATATAGTTTTAGAATTAAAAGCCAAATTAGCAAAAATTAAGATTGAAGTTAAAGAGATTAAGAAACAATTGTCTATAATCCATCTTTCTTTAGATAATGAGATTAGACAAAGTGAAAAATCTACTTTAGATATTAGTACTCCATTTCAGCATAAATATCCTTTCATAAACCAAAAAACCAAAAATTAATTTTCTTTGCATGATATAAAAATCAAAAAAAGTTGGAGAAAGTTCAATCGAAAAATCGCCTACAAAGACAGAAAAAGAAGAAGAGGATAGACTACAAGCAAATTAGTCTTAGAATATGTTTGATAAAGAACAAAATTTGAAAGAATTAAACAAAATTAGAGGCGTAATACTGGATAAACAAGATGTATTATCTTATGGTAATGAAGAGACAAATAATGTCTAGTTAGAAGAAGAAATACATCAGCAGAAAAACCTAATTAAACTAGATGATCATAATGTTGTACTTTCGAAGAAGTTAGAAAGAGATTGGATAAAAAATATAGGAAAATTGCATTCGATGAAGTAATCAATGGGAAGACCTAAACATAGATGAAATTGAGTCTAATTTAGTTAACGATGTCATTCCCAAACTAGAAGAATTTGGTGAACCTTCTAGAAAAAATACCCATTTTTTAAGGCCTAGACATGTTCCAGTAGGACATACAACAAACTTTTTCTTTGGATTTATCCTTAGAAAAACCATGACCTTTGCAGTAATTGGCCTTTCTCTAATTAGCCAAATAGAATACATCTTAAACATCGACAGAGCTCGTTATAGAGAAGAAATATTTGAGCATTGTAAAAGAGAAACTAATAGTGTCTTAAATTTAAGTACTACATTGACTACTAGAAATTTTCTGAACTATATCGAACACTTTTTTTTTGACATTATAGCTGACTGGTATGATTCATTAAATAAGAATGGTAAAAATGCATTAAGGATGATGAAAACCCCAACTGCAATGTTCAAAAGTTTATGTAAGAAAATCGAAGCTGAATTTATCAGAGCTAAACTTGATTCCGAATACAAGGCTAGAGAATAGCAAAGAAAGTTTAACAACACAGAGCTTTAGGATACAAGAGAGCTGGAGAATCATATTGCTGAATTTAGTCAATATTATTATAAAATTGGGTATAATGAAACCAATCTTGGTATATTTTGTGACAAACTCCCATATTCGCTCAATTCTATAATCAATGAAGAATACATTGCATGGCTTGAGAAAATAGATGTCATTGACACCCTTGGCTTTAGAATCTCTTATCTAAGAAAATGGGTTAATAATCAATGTCTTGATCTCCAAAAACAAAAGAAAATGAAGAAGCAGTTTCTAACTTGTTGGGATTCTTCTCACAAATGGGAAAATGGACCTGAGATAATAAGACGAAATAAATTTTATAACAAAAAGAGCTTTGACAAGCAGAGAGGAGAAAAGTATAAAAGAAAATATTCTAACAAACCAAGCCCTAAAAACCGAAGATTTTTTAGAAAAACCTCTTATTGTCTTGCTGAAAAAAATAATTGTAAATGTTGGACATGCAGAGAAGTAGGTCACTATAATCCCACAACAACTTTGCTCCTCCTCAAGTAAAATAAAATTAAAAATCCTAATCCTAACTCACTTTTGTAGGAATCACAGTTGCATTTAGTATATGCAACAAGTCTTTAAATCCCCAGGTTACCCTTAGTGGACGAGCATGGTCTCGTAACGGTTTGTAGAGGATATGCCCACAACATCTATAAAAGAAAACTGAAAATAGATTTTTTTTTTTGGTTTTTTCGAGAACTCATATATACAACAACAGGGAAAATATATACACATTCCAACCAACTACATCATTCAAGTAACTTAAGTATTAGATCACATGTAAACACAATGTACTCATCAAGAAATTCTTAATCCCTACTAATGACATCTATACACAACCTTTCACCCCACTTAAAAGATATGTACAAGCTCAACTAGTAAAACCTCACTTTTAGTGATATGTGGAATATTGTCACTCATGTGTTTAAGGTATAACAAGATGCACTGAATTCATCTTCCAATCTTACAAACTACCAAAGGCTTGCTAAGATTCTCAATTCTCCACCACTAAAATATGCAAAATTATAATCAAGAGGACTTTACAATAGTTGTAATGGGCCTAACTATGAGTAAAGAGTTAGGAGAGGGACAAATAGTTTGAAAAATGAGGAGCTAAAAGTCATAGCTAAATAAGCAACCAACACCTTCCAACCTCACATTCTCCTAGTATGACAATTTTATAACAAACCTTACAAAAATGGACCATTGGAAATGAGTACATATAGTGACAACTTTCATGCCAATCACTGTTATTCACAACTCTTCTCGAAAATTTTGAATTTTTTTTCCAACTTCTTTTTAACCTTTTTCCTCGAAAACTCTTTTCATATTTTTGTGTTTTTCTTGCTTTTTTTCTTTTTTTTTCATTAAGAAAGTGAATGAATGGCATGTACAAAAATAACACAACTCAATTTCCAAATGGTCAGAATGATGCGTCCTATCATATAACCACAATCAACCACGAATTACATAAAATACCTAAAGCTATGCACCAAATACTAAAATGTTGCTCCACTAGTCTTGGCTTAGGTAAAGGAAACGTGTTTAGCCCAAGGGATAAAATGCATAGTTCATAACAAAAATGGTCAAGGCCCAAAGGGCTGGCAAAGAGGTAAAACATTACAAATCAAGGTGGTCATTCTGCTATGTAGCTCACAAAAGAAATGAATGACTCTATCATATTATCATATTGCATATGCTAAATGTGCTTTGAAAAAGAATCAAAGTAAGTTCTAGAGATGTAATAATAGAAAAGAGACACATGAAAGAAAAATCTATGAGACTAAAAATGATGAATTAGTCTTTAAGGAACAAAAGTTGACAAGATCTCTACCAAAGTCAAGCTTGCTTCAAAAAATATAGGGGGTTAGGACTGTATATAAACATCGCACTTTGGACTAAGAGCCCGTTTCTTTAGTGGGTAAATGGGGTGGGTCCAAAAGGGTGAAGTGAGTTGAAGTTGGTTGAAGTAGGTTGAGATGGGTTGAAGTTAGTATTTTTTTTTTAGGTGGGTTGAAATAGGTTGAAGTAGGTTGAAGGGGTTGATGTTGGTTGAAGTTAGTATATTTTTCATGTGGTGCGTTGAAATGGGTTAAAATAATAAGAATGTGTGATAATTTATGAAGTTATTGAAGTTTTGTAAAATTTTTGTTTGTAATTATTTATTTTTTAGTTTTTATTATTTTGGATTTTTTATTTTTTATTTTTTATTTTTTTTACAGTTTTTAGTTTTCAATTTTTTTTTTTATTTTTTTTGGTTTTTTTTTTAAAAAATTTTAATTTTTAATTTTTTAATTTTTTTTTTGATTGTATATTTTTAATTTTTTAAATTGTATTTTTGTAGTTTCTATTTTTATTTAAATTTTTTTATCTGATTTAATTTTTTTTTGTTTTGGTTTTTTGATTTATTTTGTTATTATGTGTTTATATGTTTTATGTGTTTTTTTTTTGAAAATGTTTTTTTGGATTATTTATTTGTTTCGTTTGTTCTTTGTTATTTCTTATTTTTTATGTCCTAATTTTTTTGTTTGAACTTTTTCCAAAATTTTTTTTTAAATTGCTCTCAATTTTTTTTTTCTCTGGGAATCGCCGAACGACATTTGTAGAGTGAGAACACCACAGCTTCCAATTCATCCCCTGCTTCCTCCGTCTGCGTTGCCCACCCAACACCCAGCTCCACCTCCCATTTCCGGTAGCGCACTCCACCAATGATCGGCGCCGACCCACAACCCAACCGCCGCCGACGTGTCCGGCGGGAACCCTGGCCACGGACACCGAGAAGGTCGGCAGCAGCAGGTGCGTTAGGGGTGTGAGGAGGCCAGCCCTTGCTTCGACCGTCCTTCCATGGCCGACCGGCGAACGGCAGACGACCACTGGGCGCATTCTCCGGCTAAGACCGGCGCGACAGACCGGCAACCTTTCCCCACCACCGCCCGTACGCTGTAAGTCGGGTTGCACTGTTCTGGTTTCGCTTTTTCGATCTGGAAATTATGAGTTGTTCAATTAGTTGTATTTCTATTGTTTTTGTTCTCTTTTGGTGCTCTACCCATGTGATTGAACTGATAACTGAATTGTTGAGCGAACTCCACCCATTGTTGTGATAAATCGGAGTTAGTGAATTGAGGTGTTGGTTCTGAGTTGCATGAGGTATAACGTTGCAAAATGGGGCCTCAAACTTTGTGATTTCAGTTCCGTGGTGGATCGGTGATGCTTCTTGACTATTGGTAGTTGGTGGATTTGTCATGTGTCAATTGTGATGTTGCTAGTTGGTGGATTTGTCATGCCTCAATTGTTTGGTGTAGTGCTTGTTTATTACCTGTTTTTTTCACTTAATGATTGGGTACACCAGTTGTGAATTTGTGATTTGTGAGTTGTTCTTGTGTGGTGTTGGAAATGTGATTTACAAAATTGCCAGTGATGATCCATTACCATTGTGTGTGCGTTTTGTGGCCTGACCATGGAATGTTGATGGATATAGCAAGTTGAATGTGATGGCCGCTTCTGCGAAAAAATCGACTAATTGGACAAACAGGGATGATGAAAAGTTATTGGATGTTCTGGTTGAACAAAGTGGTCAAGGAGCAGTTAAGTTTGAGTGGAGTTTAGTGAGGGTGATGCTGAAAAATGAAGGGATTCATAAGGAGAACACCCAAATCAAAAATCGTTGTCATGATTCACGAAAGAAGTTGGCGGCTTGGGAATATCTTGTTGGCAGAACAGGGGTGGGTATTGATCCGACTACAGGGGTTGTGGATGTGCCCGACTCCGCTTGGGAAGAATTCCTCCAGGTAAATGGTGTACAGTTGTAGCAGTTTTTTCATATTACGTAACATCGTGGTTGGGATTTCTAATTATAAACGTTCATTTGTGTTATCCTGTGCAGAAACATGGTGGCAAGTATAAATCGTTCTGGAAGAAGATGCCAGCGAACTTGGACAAGATGAAATCCACATTCCATGGGAAGCACGCGACAGGGGAAATGAGCTTCGCCCCTGGGATGGTTGGTTCCCTGAGCAACCAAACCCAACGGTCGAAGGGAAAAGCGATTGATTTCGTCGAACATGTCGGTGACAGTGACGACACCAATGAGGATGGATCCCAAGACGGTATGGAATGCGTTCGAGCGGAGGAAAGTCGATATCCACCAAAGACTGATCACAGCTCCCAGAAGAGAAAAAGTGAAGGGGGCACCTCCAGCGATGGAAAACGGCATGCGCTTATGAGTTGGTCGTCACGAGAAGATGAGGTCAACCAAGCCCTTGCTTTTCTACGCATGAGGGAGAAGGCGAAGCAACAACCATCCCTTACGAAGCAGGTGCAGGCACGGCTGAAGCAACATCCCGAAGTTTCTGCCATGGGAACGGATTTCATATGGAGTGTTATGGACTACATCATTCAAAAAAAGGAAGAAAGTCTTTTCTTGGATTTGGATAATGAGTTTGTGGTTAGGTACATCAAGTCAAGAGGGTTTTCCATGTGATTGTGTAAGCGGATTAGAGTATGTATGCGTTTATGTTATTGTGTGGTGTTATGTTTGGATTTTCTGTGCGTTACGAGTAGGTTCTCATAGAATGAATGACGTTGTTCATGTCTTTGCGTTTTCTATTGTTGTATGTGTACTTGATTTTTCGTTCTATGCAGAGAAAGAAGACATTATGTGTCACGTCCTATGTTCTTGTGTTTCTGCTCGCTTATTGTTGTGTGCTGATATGATGTAGAATGAATGAGGATGATTGTACAATGGATGTGGTGGATTCTACGATTGATGAGGTGGAAGACCAAGCTACTGATATTGTTATTGGTTACACCCTAGAACGTTATCTTCAGGATCGACCTCGCTCCACGTTCAAAGAGAGGCTGCCAAGAGCAGTTGGTGGGGAGAGTGGGGCGCAGTACGTGCATAGATTGTTGAGCAGGAATCATCCAGACTTGTGTCGTAAAGTTTTTCGCCTCAAAAACGATGCTTTCACACATCTGGTTAGGTTATTCATAGAGAGAGGTTTATTGGAAGAGGGTCGTTTTCTGAAAGCTGCTGAAATTGTTGCAATGACGTTATTTAGGTTGGCAAGAGGGGCTAGCTATCGGGAGGTTGAAGATCGCTTTCAGCATTCCCCATCAAGAATAGGCAAATACCATAAACAAGTACTCAACGGTCTGGTACAGTTGTCTTCTGATATTATTAGGCCGTACCAAAGTCAGGATGAAGTGTCCGCTGAAATTCTCCAGCAGAAAGGCTTCTACTAGCCATTTTTTAAGGTACGCTCTCAATCTTCGCACACACTGAACATGTTGTCCTCATTCAACGTAAAGGTGAAAACACGCTGAAGTTGTTATTTTTTGGTGCAGGACTGCGTTGGGGCATTAGATGGGACGCATATTCAATGCGTCGTAGGAGATAAAAGTGGGCAACGGTTTCGAAATCGTAAAGGCCGAAAGAGTTGGAACAATTTGTGCGTCGTTTCCTTTGATATGATGTTCACATATGTGAACGTTGTCTAGGAAGGAAGCTCCCACGATCTACCTGTGTTGAAGGATAGTTTGAGTCAGCGTAAATTTCATTTCCCTAATCCTCAACCAGGTACTCAAATATTCATTGCCGTGTTTTTAAGTAATCATCGAAATTCATGTGGTGTCTTCGTATTACGTACTGTAACAGGAAAATATTATTTGGTGGATTCTACGTATCCAAATACTAGAGGGTACTTGGCTCCATATTCAGAGAAGAGTGTTCGCTACCACATTCCGGAATTCATAAGGGGCCGGCGATGCGGCCATGGGCCACAAGGCATTCAAGAAGAGTTTAACTATCGACATTCGTCTTTACGCGGAGTAGTGGAGCGAATGTTTGGTGTTCTGAAGAACACTTGGAAGATTTTGGATGATAGGATGCCTCAAATGAGTTTAGAATCACAAATAGAAATTGTCATTGCACCATGTACACTCCACAATTTCATCCGTCTCCATGAGAAGCGGATGCAAATCTCACCAAGGTCGTTCGGCGCTGCTCCAACGCCAGCTGTTAACCTATTTGATCAGGATGGTAAGAATGCCATGAAAGAAATTAGGAATCAAATAGCGAATGAAATTTGGGCTTCTCATTCCACCAGAAATTAAATGCTTCTGAAGGTAGGACTGACAGGTGCTCGTATGTTTGCGTCGCTTTACATGTGCGATGGATTGATGTAAGCATTTTCGTATGTATTTGCATTTCTTCATCGTTCAACCATGTTCGCAGATTGCAGTCACTTACTGATTCTATTTTTATTTAATTTGCAACGTCATGTACAAAGTTACAAAAAAATAACCGACTACGTAAACAGTATGCACAACTGAAACAAACTATGATAAAATTGTAAACCTGATTACCAACCACCATCAGAAACATACAACACAACAGACTATAAAATTGTAAACCTGATTACAAACTAAAATGAAATATAAAAACTACAAAAAACTAAAAAAAATATATAACATAAACCATAAAATATAAAAAATAAAAAATAAACACATAAAAAATTCCAAATTAAAAATTAACCACAAAAATTAGGAAATAACAAATATAAAATAAAACAGAAAAAAATAAGAAATTTAAAAATTACAAATTAAAAATCAAAAAATACAAACAGAATAAGAAATTTGAAATAAGAAAGTAAAGAAAGAGAAATTAAAAATTAAAAACTAAAAATTAAAAATTAAAGTAAAATTTGATTTTTTTTTAAAAAAATTAAACATTAAAACCTTAAAAAACAAGCAATAAAAAATAAGAAATAAGAAAGAAGAAACTAAAAAAATACAATATAAAAAATCAAATAAAAAATAAAAAAAAATACAAACCAAAAAAATTGGAAGTAAAAAATAAAAAATAATAAAATTGAAAATAAAAAATTAGAAATAAAAATAAAAATACAAAATACAAGAAGAAAATAAAAAATAAAAAATAAAAAACAAACATAAAAATAAACATACAAAAATATTAACAAAAAAAAAATAAAAAATGAAAAACAAAATTAACAATAAAAACAAAATAAAAAACCAAAAATTAAAAATAGAACATAAAAAAAAACCAAAAAAAAAATTAAAACATACAAAAAAACAGCAAAAAAAATTTAAAATTTAAAATTTAAAATAAAAAATAAAAAATAAAAAAGTAAAAACAAAAAAAACGAAATATGAAAAATGAAAAATAAAAAACTAAAAAGTAAAAATCAAAAATCAAAAAAATAACAAAAATAACAAAAATAACAAACAAAAATTTCACAGAATTTCGATAACTGCATAAATTATTACACATTAATTACATTCTCATTATTTTAACCCATTTCAACCCACGACATAAAAAACATACCGACTTCAACCTACTTCAACCAACGTCAACCCACTTCAACCTATTTCAACTTACCTAAAAAAAAATACCAACTTCAACCTACCGCAACCCACCTCAATCTACTTCAACCTACTTCACCCTTTTACCCACCCAATTTGCCCACGAAAACAACAGGCCTTAAATCTCACATGATACTTTACAAATTATTAAAATTATGAAAGGGGTGGGTTGAAGTTGGTTGAAGTGGGTTGAAGTATGTTGAGATAGGTTGAAGTGGGTTGAAGTTGGTATTTTTTTTTCAAGTGGGTTGAAGTATGTTGAAATGGATTGAAATAGGTTGAAGTAGGTTGAAGTGGGTAATTGTGGATTGACCCACGAAAAGAACATGCCCTAAGTTCTATCAATGCACACCACATCTATATACAACAACAACAACAACAACAACAAACTCCCGAAGTGGGTCCCGCTTTCGCGGGGTCTGGGGAGATCCAGTTGTAGGCAACCTTACCTCTACCGGTATTCCTACCCATAGAGAGGTTGATTCCATAAGACCCACAAAAACAGTTTTGAGAAAAAGGTTTGGAGGGGAAATGATTGCAAAACCATTTACGGAAGTAAGGGAAGTAGGAAAAAGGGGGGAGAAAAGGTTTCGGATAAGCGAATAAGGGGGGGGTGGAGACATACCTGAACAAAACATGGGCGCTTGGTGTCGTGACCATCCGGAAAAGCATGACCCGCAAACAAGCAAAACCAAAACCCACCCCACCCCCCCCCCCCCCACACCTCTGGGCGGCTGCCCACCCGCGGAGCCCCCCCCCCCACATCTATATACAACCTTACACTAAAGTACAAGAGAACCTAGTCAATTAGCATATCACATATATATTTCCCCAAAAACAAAAATCTTTTTGAATTTTTAGATTTGTCATTTTTTTTTCATTTTCCAAGTTTTTTTTTAAAGATAATTTCCCCACCCTACACCTAGATCACACAATGTCCTCATTGAAACTGAAAGGAAACATAAAGCAGAAAATAAAACAAAGAAGAAAAACAAACATACAAAAGAAAACAAATCCCAAAAGCGGAGAAAATGAGAAAACCATAAAAATCAAAGAAAATAATAAAATTAAAATAAAGCAACAAATATATAGAAAAGAAAACAAAATAAAAAAAGAAGACAGATAGGAGCAATTATACCAGATCAGATGCAGAAATACACCTAAGCTATAGCCTCTTTAAATTTGTTTAGATAGAGGCCCATGAAGCATGAGTCACTCTATACCAAGCTGAATAATCCTACTCAAACTTTAACCCATTAGCGCACGAAGTAGCTTATCAAAAATGGAAGAACAACTCTCAATAACATAAAAACAGTATAAAGCACAGAGTTGGAGCCAGAAAGAGCACATCCGCCATGTCCATGCAGCACAGTTAAGGGCCCACTTCAACTTATCAAATTGCTAGGCCTAATTAGAAAATAGATAGACTTACTCAAAATTAGCCAGCAAGTAGGTCATCAGCCTAGAAATTTCATCATCATGAATGAGCTATCTGGGTAAAACAGTGGGTTCTACATCCACAAGTCTCTTAATATCAAAAAGCGTGAGTGTCTAGTGTAAATCAAAATTCTTAGTGACAATGGTCTTAGACTCGACAAATTCCAACTTGCGAGATTTAAAGAAGAGGTCATAAATGATGGGGTTAAAGGAAAATAACTCATATTCAACACAAAAGTCCACACTCAGACCTTCGTTGACATCAAACCCATATGAAAAAGATTCATAGTCCACATAAAGAATATCATCATTATAGTCCAAATTAGTGGGCTCAACTTCCCCGACACGTGACTCCCAGAAATAAATAGCTTCTTACTTATTTATATCATGATGCTCAATTTTAGTTGTGATGCTTATATCTAACTCACGAGCATTCTCAAATTCATCACCCTCCTCAAACTTAAAAGATTGGATAAAAGGGGTAGGTGGGACGGGGAAAACCTAGACATCCTCAGTGACGTCCTTGCGTGAGCTAACGTGGGGTGCAAGGTGAGGAGATAGAGACACAGGGAGGTCACTCTCTTGTTCTAGCCTAAGCAAAGGCATAAGAACAAGCAAATAAGGCCTAGCAAGATAAGAGGCCTCAAAATCATCGTAAAGACTAACTTCAGATTTAGGAGATCCTAAACTAGAGTTAAGCACGTGCAAGTTATATACCTCCTTACTATGATTAAAACATTAAGAATATTCAACAATTCTCTTTTTTATATTCTCTACCATTTTATCAATCATTTCATTTATCTTCTTTTCAACAGTTGTACATGTAGCATTGATAACGTCACAATAAGGGCAAGTACAAGCATCATGATCCGAAGATTCATAGTACCCACACAAAATAGAAGACATATAAAAGTAACATAGGTCATGTGAGTTAATAAAGTGATCTCAGCAGAAAGGATTAGCATGGGAAGCACACTCACTATGA
>JACYFF010031954.1:78166295-78187825 GCA_017589665.1 Selenicereus undatus | reverse complement strand
AAAAAAAACAACGACTCTAAAATAACTAACTATAAACTAATGACTAAAACTAAGAAACAAGACACTCAAATAATTAGGTTAACAAACAAAATAAACTAACAAAAATAAAACTATATTACCAAAAAAAAAGAAAGACCAAAAACACTCAAACAACAAGAAGTAACCTAACACAAAATAAACACAAACACAAAACTTGAGCATCATTTTCTTTTTCTGGTTTATTTTTTTAGATTGTTTTTGCACACACAAACAAAAAATATAAAACCCAAAACAAAACAAAAGCTAAAAATAAAACTAAACATAAAATCAAACTCCAAATTCAGAACAATATATACAGAAAATTCAGCACAATCATAAGGAGCATGAATATATTTTTGGTTCAATTTTTTTTGTCCCACAACAGTGCAGAAAATTCACAATAGAAAATTATTTCTAAAAATCACAGAAAGTGTCAGAAATGCATAAAATTCCACAAAAATTCACCTACGCTCTAAAAAGTATGGACAATCCAATAAAAATATCATATGTAAAAAATTCACACCAGAACTAATCCAAACATTCAAACAAAAGCCAAAAATCAGCAAAAACTTGTGCTGCTTTTTTCTTCTTTTTTCTATTCTTCTCTTTCATGCAATCAGTCCAAAATCTATTAGTTCTGTTTCTTTTCGTACTAGATAATTGTCACCAAAAATCAAGATTAAAATGACCAAATCAAAAAAGCAAAATACAAACTCACATCAAAAATCAAAAACAAAAGAAATCTAAACTAAATTAAAACCAAACTAATACACACACACACACACACACAAAATCAAAAATCAAAAATATGAAACGAAAATAAAAATGAGTCAAATGACCTAATGCAACCTAATTTTACAAATCATCCCTGGCAACGGGGCCAAATGACCCAATGCAACATAATTTTACAATCATCCACGGCAACGGCGCCAAAAACTTCTTGTAATTTTCTGCAAGCACGGTTTATCGTCGTAGCCTTTACGGATGTCGATCCTCATGCATGGATTATGAAATTAGATCTCTTAAAAAGAAACTAAGAATCTAACATAATATGAAAAATAACTAAACTAAAATATATAAGTGAACGAGTTTACCAAAACTTATGGTAATCTGATGCGAAAGATCAAGGCAGACGAGAACAACAATTGTGTGCAATACTGAATAGTTAGAAACTCGAATGCCAAAATTGCAACATACCTCTATTCTCTACTCAAATCAAACACTTGACAAGGACCAGAGCCACCAAATCTCTCCTGACAAGAAGAGGGCTCGAGATTGACTCAAGGAGGATAGCCTAGTTTTTTTTTTCAGTTCTTCAGTTTTTCTTCTTCCTTGTTTTTTTCAGTTTTAGATTTGGAAAAGTAGACTACCAATTCATTGTAATTCGCTTAGGATTCGACCAAAAATTTACAGTTTAGATTATAGATTCGTTTTGGTTGTCGCTACAGTTCAGGTTCATATTGGAAAGTGTCCAGTTGCAAATTACTACAATATTATGGCAAAGATATTGATCATTATGCTTTTTTCTGGAATATCAAGCATACCAAATTTAATAATGAAATCATCATATAGATTAAGACCAATTTATGCAATGATCATAGAATTCAATTGTCGACCTGGATATTATGTAAGCCTAAAAGTTGAATAAGCCAAAAACTTCCTGTCACTTAATTTAAAAACAGTTGGGATGGACATGAAAAGATGAGGATACCCACCAATGATATTTTGGAAAATAATGTACAAATCAGATAATACTATAGATCCAAAGACTAAGATAACGATAATAGAGGTAGAAACAATTGAAAGTCCTACTCCTATGCAAAATATCCAAAGGATAAAATCCAATCCTCATGAGATAGAAATTGATAAGTCATGGATATCGAGCTTTGCCAATCCCACAAAAATGAATAAGAAAAATATAATAAAAATTGATGAGAATGGTAAAATTACCATTAAACCCCAATTGTTAAGAAGAATGAATACACGATAATAATGGGGAGAAGGATCTTCATTAGCTAAACAAGAACCTAAAGAAGATGATACAATTAGCATGACTAGTGAAATGCATAGAATGAGCATTGAATCTACAAGACATAGTGTAGACCGAAGTATGAGTCTGGACAAGAAAGTCATTGGATACAAAACAAGAATTGTTAGTGAGCCAATCTCTAAGGATAGATTAGCCAAAAACATGACTATGAAGATATACTATGAAGCCACCAACACAAATCCTAATAGCATCTATATCTTAATAAATGTATGTTCAGAGGGATATAATGAATATGTATGTTTTCCTGCATAGATAGTGGTTGTTTTGTCTATTTTGGAAAAAAGATCTTTTTTTCATAATTCTTGTGGAAAAAAGCCAATAATCCGTTACAAGTAAGTATAGTTGACAATAGCATAATGAGCCGCAAGGTGGCCATAAACGGGTTATCCGTAGAGATAGAAGGAGTCCAATGCATTATACCAGTTCTATGAGCTACTGATAAACCCTCTCATGATATGATTATTGAAAATAATTTCAGATGCTTTATTCTGCATGCACAAAGACTATAAACCAAATAATAGTTATAATAAATAGTCACTCAATTCCCATTAATGAATTAAATAGAGCTTACCCTCACCAAAAGATTGAGTTTACATGAAGCTAGCGTGGTCAAAAGGTAATTCTTGCACAAATAGCACTAACAATCTCACTACTTGAGTTATCTATTAAAAACCAGATCGCTAAACAGCAAGAGAAACTATGCAAAGAACTTTACTCGTATAATCCTCAAAAAATTTGCAATAAAGGTAAGACATTTGCAAAGATTTCTTGTTAAATCCCAACACTAACATTCGAGTCAAACAAATGGTGTGTACACACCAGGATATCCAAGACAAACAAATCAAAGAACTTTTAGATAAAGGATTAATCAGAAATAGTATGAGTCCTCACACCAGTTCCACTTTCATAGTAAGAAATCATGCTGAGAAAAAAAGAGAAAAAGTTAGAATGGTAATCAATTACAAAAATCTTGATGGTAATACTATCTTTGATGGTTATTATATTCCTAACAAAATAGTCCTTTTTAATACAACTCAAGGAGCCTCTTGGTTCTTGAATATTAATTGCAAAAGCAGATACTGGCAAATTGCAATGGATGAAGAAAGCATCCTTTAACTGCTTTTAGTGCCCCCAAGGACACTATCAGTGGATAGTAATGTCATTTGGTATGCAAAATGCACCTCAAATATTCCAATGAAGAATGGATAACATCTTCAAAGATCTTAATCACTGTTGCATAGTCCACATTGATGATATCCTTGTCTTTTCAAATCCCACAGAACAACATAAAGAAGATGTCCTAGCTGCCACTCAAAGACATATTGATCATGGTATTATTCTTGGTAAGAATAAGTGCATTTATGATGAACATGAAATTAAGTTTTTAAGTTTAGATACAAAAGCTGGACGAATCATCCTACAAAAGCATATTTTAGAACAAATAGAAAATTTTCCTTAACAGATTGAAGATAAAGAGTAATTAGAAAGATTTCTTGGATGCCTTGCCTATTCTTCAAATTTCATCAAAGGTTTAGCTAAATTGAGAAAACCATTGCATTAGAAACCCAAGAAAGAAGTAAGTTGGTTATGGACTACTAGTTATTCAAATATTGTTCAAAACTTCAAAAAGATATGTCCAGATCTTCAGGATCTTAATTTTCCTAATGAAGTAGATGTAGTTCTTGAGACATATGCAGCAATGAGCACTGGAGTGCAATACTCAAAATTAAAGAAGGAGACAAACTCTACAAATATTATAGTTGAAGTTTTAATAAAGCAAAATACAACTTATCCCATGATGAAAAAACAATTTGTTGCAATAATAAGGGTAATTGAAAAGTTCTTAGTTTTTTTACCTCTAAAACCTTTTCTTATTCGAACTAATTGCAAAGAAATACTTAGTTTTGTGAAAAACAATGCATCAACTATGTAAGCGCAAAGGCTACTCCTGTGTTGACAATTATGGTTTAACTAGTTTTTTTTTTATCTATTGAACATATATAGGAATCGAAGAATTCACTGGCTAATAGTTTAATTCGAGAACTCACCAATGGTCATCATCAAAGTCGAACTTTTATCAGAAAAGTAGGAGATCCAATATGTAATGCCCTTACTACTAGAATGGGTTTCTCCTTCTAGTAGAATCCTTATGGATATTTGCAATTCCATATAAAAGTAGATCATGTTTTCCTCTACTATCTTCTGCCTACCTAATAGCACAAACCTGTAGCTTTTTGCAGTTGTAAATGAATTACCTAAAGCGTGCTTGTAATATTCAAGGAAAAATAAGTTCTCATGTTTAAGAAAAATGACTCAACAACTGGTATGCAACCTGCATCAACTACTATCATAATTACTCTTATGATATGTGGATGTCATGGAGTACTGCGATCTTATTTCGTAATAGATTTAGAGTTGATGTGTTCGATTCCCAGCTAATTCAATATCTCCATATAAGCCCATCATGAAAGCTTGGGAATATGGAATTGTAGCTTACCTCATGGAAACCCCAGATCCAAAGTACCCTTTTTTTCTGAAGACTAACTGAGTGTCAATAGTCAATGTTTAAAAGAACCCATTGGATTCTCGCATCTTCTTATGGTACAACAAAAATTTCATACATTAGAAGTCTGTATGTCGACGTACATGACATAGCAATCGAATATGAAAATGAAAAGGCCAAGCCAGCCCATTATCTTGTTCAAATATTTGATTTGGATGATCCCAATTATCAACGGCAAGAATGGTTTCCAAAACGACAAGAACTAGCTAGTGATCCTACTTTAGTAAGGGTCATTTATTTTTACAATATCTACAATCAAATGTGGGCATTAATTGAACAAGGAAGACCACTAATGCATTACAGGAACACTACTTTCATTTATCATAATGACCTCAAAAAAATATATGAAGCTAGAAGGAGCTACTTTAGAGGACGTGTTTGATTATCTCTTTGATGTAGAACTACAAAATTCTTAACAGAAAAAGGAAAGAAATATCTTAATGAATTATTTGAAAGATAGGATCCAAAGCATCTTGAACTTGATGAATATTCTGATAATTATCTGGATAATGATGAATTGCAGGACACTATTCGAGATGAAGGTATATAGAATCTCAATCTAGATGACTAATCTTATCAACATTAAAGGGTCTGAAAAGTTGTTGCTCTATTATTGTAGTATTTTGTCAAGTATTAAGTTAATAAAATAATATTGTCTATTGTAGTCATGTGAGGATAGCTGTAGTCATGTGAAAATATTAGGATACACTATAGTCATTAGTGCATCCTATGTAGTCCATTTCCTCTATAAAAGAAGAGGTTGAGCGCTAAGAGGGGACACGGTCATTTAAGCATACTTGAGCAAAAGAGAAGTCATGTGTCCCTATTTATATATAAGTAAGCATCTCTAATGATCCTAGCAGTTCAAGTCCTGCTTTAGATCTTTCCATTATAATATTTTCACTTTTAAGCTTTCAATAAAAGAAGTTTCCCCATAGGGAACATTATCCAATCAAGCCTTATCTCTTAAATATTATGGTTTCTTGATTAAAGTCTCACTATCCTTGAAAAATATTAAAAACTTGATTAGTTACTATGGTTCGAGGTATGAAACCAAATGGATCTTTGATGTGCCTGATCTAAGCAAGGTGTGGTTGAGATTAACAATATCTGTAAACTGAAAGTTAGAAAAACGCCAGGACCAAGAGTCGACTAAGTTCAGGTAGTACTCAAAACTCTCTAATTAAAGTTTAATTATTTTGGTAAGCATGGTGGACCTCTAATCATAGAAAATATAATATTTATGGTATAAGTAGTAGATTGTGATACCTAGTATCAAGTAAAGTCATTATAAGAAATAAAAACACTAAAGATAATCATATTTGCATAGTTGCGGCCAATTTGTACTATTCGAAAGTTGTGCGTCAAAAAATAAATATTTGTCTCCCAAAAGTATTATAACCCAAGCAGTTGTGCCCCGAAAAATAACTGCAAAAACCTACGTTGTCCTAAAAATATTCATCTAAAAAAGGAGGTCACAAAAATTATTATACCAAACCTTAGTGGGCCAAAAAGTAAATTTCTCATACAAGATGAAGTGCTCTCATATATTTGAGGAGTGTCACAATTCTACTAGTCTAATATGCTGGCTACATGATTATAATAAAGTTCCATGTGGTTAGTAATTAGTAATGCAAGAAAGTTAAGAGTTTATACACAATAATATCTGAAAAAAAGATTGATAATGCATGATTAATTAGTAATTACAGATGGAGTTGACAAGTCCAAAAGTTCTTAGATAACAAGTGGTAGTATAGTCCTTTACAATGCGTGATCGAAAAGAACTTCCCTTGCAAAGAATAATAACGATGACATACAATACTAGTAATTACAGATTGAGTTGTCTCATAAATATTTATAGAGAATGCCCTCTAATGCTTCAGTACCGAACTTGAATGTGAATGTGCTAAAAGAAGGACAAGCCTTAGTATTTACAGAAGTCCCATTAATCTAAGAATATGAGCCCCGAGCTTCTATTTGCTCCCACTTTTAAGGGGTAAGTATGTTCCTTGCTGTAGGAAATAATTAGGACTAACTTGGATGCGGAAGTATACCTTCGATAATAGTCCACAATAAGAATACCAAATCTCCAGTAAAAATGAATCCCAGCGGCTACTAGAGTCGCCTTGTAATATCCACGTTTTAAACCCGATTACTACGCGGCGATGGTAGAGTAATTATGAGGAGAGTGAGAAATAATATTTCTGTGTCTATCAGTATATTGGCTGACCCTCCCAAACCTCCTTATATACGTATTGGGGGGTTAGCAACTAGGGTTTAAGGAGGCCTCTTAGTGGCCGTCGGGCCTCAACTAATGGGCCCGGCCTACAGCTCCCACTCGGCCACAAAAGGCTGTTACAACACATATTCCCCATGAATCATGTCTCCTCACATTCCATATTGGGAATAGAACGTGCGACCAAAAATAACAATTAGTGTTATATTAAATTACCATCTAACTAACATAACACTTTCACGAAATACGATATCCCAAAAATATCTCAAGACATCACCAGTGGCATCTTTAGTCCCTTATGCCTGATATATCGTATGATTATGTTCACAACATAATCGCCCGGGCTGATATGGTGATGGTGGATACATTTTCCTTAAACACTCATGAAATCTCATCTTAGCTTAATTGCTTTCCTAACGTGTTCTCGCTGAACCGTATACATCGTGGCTCTTGAGAATCACATTAAAGTAGCATCATTAAGCTTTGACTTAATATCATAGCTTTAAGTCAAAGGGTCATCGTCCATAGGGTCACACAATGACAAGTGAAAGGGAATTCAATCGTCACCCCACATATGGGTCGTCTTACAAGCACACACAGTATGAGATGCGTGTCACGGCATAACTCCCATTTAGCTGGGTTCGTCACTCTTTATGCCATGCGAATCGTCAGTCTAGATTTTTACTCAAAAATCTAACCTAAGTCACTAGATCAACATACATAATGTTGGCTTTGACACTCAAGATTCGGCTTTTAGGGCTTCAATATGAAAACTTATCTCATATTCGACTCCTTTGAGTCTTATCTTAGTCTTACTAAGGCGACTATTCTTCATTCATACACTTTCAGTATGAGTTATCGATATTGCACACCTAGTGCTAATATGATTATGTCTCATCCTGCCCGCTACTCAAGCATCAGGGCGATTGCCTGTGTGACTAGGCCAATCAGAAGCCTATGACTTTTCAACATGTCTAACAGATAAATTACAAAAAATTTAGAAAAAGGAACACTTTAATCTTTATTTCATAAATGCCTTTTACATGAAGAACGTATCTATCATACATAACAAGATTCCATCGAAAACTAAACCCTGTGAAGTCCTAGACTCAACGAATGTGCTTTGAAAGCATCTCTAGGACTTGGCTTAGTTAATGGATCGGCGATCATCTTATTAGTGGGTATATACTTGATGGCAATTTCCATCATCTTTACGGCATCTCGCACGAAGTGATAACGCCTCTTGATGTGCTTGGTCTTCGATGAAACTTCGGATCCTTGGCGAATTGGATGGCAGCTGTATTGTCACATAGCATCTCTACAGGATCATCAGTTCTCGGAGTGAGATTAAGATCCTGGAGGAAGCTCCTAAGCCATATTGCCTCATGCGTGGCTAGGCTGCATGCGACATATTCTACATCTATGGTCGACAGAGCTATGCAGTCTTGCTTCTTACTGCACCATGATATGGCCCCCCCACCAAGGGTGAACACATATCCTGAGGTTGACCTGGACTCGTCCAGGTCACCACCCCGATCAGCATCTGAGTATCTTCTCAACTTAAGGTCCCCGCCCTGAAAGCATAGGACCAAGTCGGTTGTACCACAAAGGTAACGCATGACTCTCTTAACAGCTTGCCAATGAGCCTGTCTAGGATTGCTTTGGTAACGACTTACCAGACCAAACGCAAAGCAAATGTCCGGCCGTGTACATAACATAGCGTACATTAGGCTCTCTACGGCACTAGCGTAGGGGACATTACTCATAACATCTTTCTCTTTGTCTGTTTTTGGGCATTGGTCAAGGCTCAAGGTTAAACCCTTCTCAACTTGAGTGTCTACGGGTTTGGAATAATGCATGCGGAACCGTTCCAAGACCTTTTTGATATATGCCTCTTGGCTCATACCTAAGAGTTTCTTGGAACGATTCCTTACTATTTCTACACCTAGGACATACGTAGCTTCACCCATATCGTTCATCTCAAAAACGGAGGAGAGCCACCTTTTAGTAGCTTCGATCATCTCCAAATTATTCCCAGCCAATAGTATGTCATCAACATATAAGGTAAGGAAGATAATCCCTCCGGTTGATCTTTTGACATGCACACAATGGTCCTCCGAAACCATAGATAAGCCAAAAGAGGTTATGGCTTCATGGAATCTTAAGTACCAAGACCTGGAGGACTGCTTAAGACCATATATGGACCTTTTAAGACGACACACTTTGTCCTCTTGCCCCTTTGATACAAAACCAAAGGGTTGGTCCATGTAGATCTGTTCCTCAAGGCTACCATTGAGGAAAGTAGTTTTTACGTCCATTTGAAACAACTCTAAGTCCAAATGGGCAACCAAGGCTAGGAGTAGGCGAATAGAGGCAAATCTCACCACATGAGAAAATGTCTCTTCAAAATCTACACCCTCAATTTGTGTAAACCCTTTCGCCACTAAACGGGCTTTGAACTTGTCGATCAATCCATCTGCCCAACGTTTTATCTTGAAAACCCACTTGTTTCCAATAGACTTACGTTGGGGTGGAAGATCAACAAGTTCCCAAACCTTGTTTCTTCCCATCGAGTCCATCTCATCCCTCATGGCATCCATCCACTCTTTGTGGTTTGGTGAGTTAATCGCTTCTTGGTAAGAGGTAGGCTCTTCGACTTCCAAGGGAGTACATAGGAATATTTCCCCTTCGACTTGAAAATATCGTCGAGGAATTCTTCCACGCTCACTCCTTCGGAGCCTAGGGCCTTCATTGTTCGTTTGCCCGGTTGAGGTGTCCCTCCCCCTATCTCTAAGGGATGTGGGACTCTGGACATGTGTAAAGTTACTCCCACTATCCCTCTGGGGTGTGGGATCCTGAACATGTGGACTTACTACATGTTCGACAACTAGAGATTGAGGACGGACCTCACTCGCAAGTTGACTTTCCTCATGTACAGGAGATTGAGGATGAATCTCAATTTCCTGGTCAGGCAGGTCTCCCCCATTCCCTCTGGATAGGGGAGGCATACCATCTTCGGTGACTTGGTTAGAATCCAAATTCTCCCCCTCACCGAATGATGGTTGGATGTCTGGCTGTAGCTCAAATAGTTCGACATCCTTTTTGACTTCACCAATGGTCGGGAACTCATCCTCGAGAAAATCGACGTTGCGGGAGTCTATTTCTGTCATGCCACCATTTGGATGTTCGTCGTACATCACATATCCTTTTGATTGTGCGGGGTACCTAATGAACACCATTTTGGTGGCTCTTGGACCAAGTTTCCCATGTTTATGGGTTGGGTTGTGCACATAGCTGGCCGAACCCCATGGGCGTATATGGTCCAAGGAAGGTTTCTTACCAAACCATAACTCATATGGTGTGGCAGGTACACTCTTGCTTGGCACACGATTGAGTATATAGGCTGCCATAAGCAGCGCATCTCCCCAGAAACTGATAGGGAGACTAGCATGTGCCATCATTGACCTGACCATGTCAAGCAATGTACGATTCCTACGTTCCGCAACACCGTTTTGTTGTGGAGTGCGTGGAATTGTTAACTGTCTTTGTATACCTTTTTCCTCACAAAACTCTTTGAACATATCAGAGAGGTATTCACGACCTCGATCAATTCGAAGGATCTTAACCCTTCGTTCCAATTGAGTCTATACTTCGGCTACGAAGCGTTTGAATATATCAAGTGCCTCGTAGCGGTGAGATAACAGGTACACATACCCATATCGTGAATAATCGTCTATGAGGGTAATGAAATAGATAGGCCCATGTCGTGCTTTAACGTTCATGGGTCCGCATATGTCTGAGTGGATTAATTCTAAGGGACTAGATGCTCTCGTGGCTTTACCGAAAGGCTTCATACTTGCCTTTCCAGCTAAACATGACTCACACCTAGGTAACTTAACCCTAGTGAGTCGGTCTAGGAGACCTTCTTTAGCTAGCCTATTTATTCTATCTTGACCTACATGGCCAAGTCTAGCATGCCACTTAACAGATTCAGAATTGGAGTCGAAATAAGAAACATAAGCAGAGGATATATTATTATAGTTATCATCCAAATCCAAAACAATGAAATCTCCTTTCAAAGTTGCTTGCCCAAACAAATTGCCATTATAGAACAAATCTAAACCGTCTGGACGAAAACCAAAAGCAAAACCTAATCTTATTAAAGAAACATAAGAGACTAAGGAGCATCGCACCCCAGGTGCATAGAGGGCGTCATGAAGAAGCAGCTTGTTTCCTCCACGGAGTTTGAGCTGGTATGTTCCTACTCCAAGGACATCTTCTTCGCTGTCGTTCCCCAGTACGACAGTCCGTGAACCCACCAGGTAGCGATGGTACTCCACGAATCCTGCCCTATCTTGAACTATGTGCTTTGTTGCCCCCGTATATACAATCCATTGAGGAAGAGAGTTAGCAACGAATGCATGGGAACAAACATATAATTCATTGTTAGTGGAAGTAGGCACCTTAGCTGGCTCAGGACAATCCCGAGCGAAATGGCCCTTCTTCCCACAGTTATAGCACGTCACACGTGCCATATCCTTAGCTCCGTTGCCCTTAGTCTTGTGCTTCTTAGCATTACCAGCATTAGAGCGAGAGTTCAGAGGAGGACGAGGGCCTTTCATAGGTTTCTTACCACGGTAAGGTTTCCTATTCTTGGGCCCCAATCCTTTGGCAACGAATGCCATACTGGAAGGCGCATATTGTTTTAAACGCTCTTCCTCCATTTCAAGGTGTTTGTAGATTGCCTCGAAAGTGTTGATATGATCGCTGTGTGCCATGAATGTTTTAAAACTCTTCCAATGTCCATTATCATTAGGAAGAGCCCTAATCACATTCAGGACTTGTTCTTGCTCAGAAACCTCTTGCCCCGCAGCCTTAAGGTCTCGAACCATAGCACTCATGGTTCGAAGGTGTTCGGGGATACTACGACTGCAGTCAATAGTATATTGCATCCATTTCAGCTGCAAGGTACGTAACCTTGTAGCAGATGTCTGCCCGAACCTAACCTTAAGCTGTATCCACATGTCCTTAGCAGTGCGGAAACGCTCAAACTCTCCCAAAAGATCGTCCCGCATGCAAGACAGCATGGTGTAGTGTACGGAACGATCGCGTTTGAACCATGCTTGGTATGTTTTCAGGTTTTCTTTATATTGCTCAGTTGTAGTAATATCCCTACCTTGTTCATATTTTTCAGCCAGAGGAGCCATGGAGGCAGTCAAGTGGTCCAGCATATCATCATTGTTTAGATAAAACTGGACCTTTAGATGCCAAACATCATAGTTCGAACCATCCAACTTGTCATCAGATTGCATACATCCTATCATATTTCTAGCTGCCATATCTGAAAGTATAATTTATCTGTTAGACATATCGTTTAATAATTAAATTTTCTAGAAAGCTCCATAATTTACTATGTACGTTCGAAAATTTCGCTAAGCTCATAATCATCACGCACAGTTGCGAATTTGGAGTTTCTTTAATTTAATTATTAATTTCATGAAATATTCTTAAAAGTTTTGTTAAACTAATTAACAATTTTAATTCAATGAATATCACAGAGATATTCACTTTTTGATTATTTGTTTTGTTAGTGTTTGTGAAACTAATTGATTTAACACCACTTTAATGTATGTATATATAACACAAAGTTATATAATCAATTTCCCCAAAAATTACATAGTCAATGAGAACAAGAGGGAAAATATTCAACTTAAAGCAAAAAATAAATTGCTATCATATAAAACAAACAACCTTTTTAAAAAAAAACGGCCTACTTCAGAACGAAAAGGGGGAAGCCTGGTTCACTTACCCCCCCTTTTGGTCCAGTTATGACCGGCCGGTTATGGGCTTTGAAACCGGCCCACTTATTATTTCCCTCTCCCTCCTTCTGGTCCAGTTACGCCCCTCCTCTTAAAAAAGTGAGTGAATCCCCTCCCCCCCAAACCCTACATCCGTCCTTAGCCCTCCTCACACTCTCTTCTTGCTGAGGCTCTGCCTGCCTTCGATTCTCTCGACACTCTCTTCGACTTCTCTCTTTGCCCATGGCTTAGCTTTCTGGCTTTCGAATTCTTTCGACACCATGGCTAGGAGCACGAAGCTCCTTTCTGGGCTCTGGTCGGCGTGACCTCGGCAGCCACCACCGTCGTTGTCGATTGACCCCAAAAATACCCAAATGATGCAACCCCCCACCACCGACCCGTTGAGCCTCGATCTATGCTACACCGGCGAGGACCAAGGGTACTACGGTGTAGATCGGCCGAATCTAAACCTAATGAAGATGCCCACGCGCCGAACGCGCCACTGAGGCGGTGGCGCGTGGTCTCACGCGCCTCCTGTGTCGGTGTTTTTTGGCTTCTTTTTGTCAAGGTTGCATAGATCGGCGATGAAAAGGGGCGCTGGGAGGAAGAAGATCGTGAAACGACCTTCGTCGGCGGCGCGTGACGGCCACGCGCCACCCCTCCTCGGTGGTTTCTGATGGGTATGATTCGGTTCCCTTATTTTAGTTTTCCCCTTCTTTTTTTTTGTGGTTATTGGAGTCGAAGTTCAGAGTTTAGGCAGAGGCAGACTACGGTTAGGGTTTCGGGTTCCTTTGAGGGTTAGGGTTTTGGGTCCCTTTTTGGATTAGGGTTTCGTGTCTCAGGTTCGTCTCCATCCCCCTTCCCTTTTTCCTTTTTTTTGTGGTTATTGGAGGGATTTTAGGGCTAGGGTTCATACGAGTGGGATGGTTCCTTTTCCCCAAAAAAAATGCCTTTTAGTATTTAGCATGTGATTCAAGCATGAATTTGTCTAAGCATCGAAATAACACAAGGCATACACACACAGTGATGGACATGTTTTTTCTAGATGTAATTATGGTTGTGGCATAATTATGCGGAAAAATAATCGTTTCTGACATTTAAGGTCATACCAAAGTTTTGTATAACACGGCCAAGCTTAATCAGAGAAAGAGAACTAAGCCCTTATTCGGTTATTGCAGCATGTTTACTATTATGCTTGATGTTTGGCAGATTATCTATTCATGCTTGTACATAAATGTGTAATCGAACTGAAAAATTCAATCTTTGGCCAGACTCAATTACATAATCATGCTTTTGGGACAGATTGACATTAACATGAACATGTTCATAATTTAGCAGAATTTAATATATATCTATGATAGTAAATCTGCAGTTTTTTTGACACTTTCTGGGCATTATAATAACATGAGCATGCTTCTGGATTTTAGCAGTTTGCACAAAAATTAAGCAAATTAAACGAAATTAGCATGCTTTCAACCAATCAGTTTTGGCAGATTTATTAATCTTTTAATTGGGACTAATCCGAATGGTTTAGGCTTTGATACCACTATAGGAAATAATTAGGACTAACCTGGATGCGGAAGTATACCGTCGATAATAGTCCACAATAAGAATACCAAATCTCCAGTAAGAATGAATCCCAACGGCTACTAGAGTCGCCTTGTAATATCCACGTTCTAAACCCGATTACTCCGCGGCAATGGTAGAGTAATTATGAGAAGAGAGAGAAATAGTATTTCTGTGTCTATCAGTATATTGGCTGACCCTCCTAAACCTCCTTGTATAGGTAATGGGGGGTTAGCAACTAGGGTTTAAGGAGGCCTCTTAGTGGCCGTCGGGCCGCAACTAATGGGCCCGGCCTACACTTGCCTTGCCATTCAGTTATCTTGTCCGTGAATATTATGTGTGACATCTCCTTTTAATCTAATTAGCAACAATCCAAATTATTAGTGAACCGCTTACACTCCATAAGAAGGGTGTTTATAAACTTGTTCACTTGTCAGCATCTTTAGCCACATGGGGTAATTTGCCTCTTTGGTTTATTCTTGGGGTTTATTTTTATGTGGTGCCTCCCCCTCCTTATTTGTAAAAGGGTCCAGATGATGATACCCTCAAGACAGATCATGTTCAAGGAAGGGCACTCCCCCAAGAGCCCATGACATTCGTGAATCATCTCATGTAAAGGACAAGAAATCGAATCCTGAATCATTGATAGAGGTGGTTCTTCTTCAAATGTATGACTTATGGATCCTAATACCTTGTCTTCTTCGTTGGGAGAGCCTTATGTGCCACATATTTTGTATGGCAGCCCGTCATCTAGAATGATGCATAATGATCCTCCACGTCGTTCTTGGGCTCCAAGGGGTAATCCTCCGGAAATTGAGGTCCTATGTGTAACGCATACGCATGATTAAAAGGATGTGTAATGTAATACAACCTATTTGTAAGTTTCAGTATTATGTAAGTTTGACTATCTCATGACCAATCTACATAAATAATGTAGCCCCAATTCCCCCAACAAAAAGTGTAAAAATTAAATGACGTCAATAAGTAATAAGTGCTTTAAGGTCTTGAGTAATAATTCATCAAATTTTTATTTGGATGAATTCTAACAAACATATATACAATCAGTTTTACAACAAGAATAAAAGCTATAAAAACAAAAAGAAAATTGGCAAGCCGGGTGGAACGGCCCAGGAACCCCATCAAGTTCCCTACTAACCTGACGTAGCTTAGTCCCGCAGGGACTATACCTCCCATTGGACAAGGATAAGGATCCTAGTTGTGTTCCTTTGGGCATGTGCTGAACTCTTTATTCGTTTGCTTGGTTTTCATGTAAATGCAGCTGTTAAAGTATCTTCAGCTGATTGAGGTCCCGAAGAATGTGGATACATACGTATGCTTCGAATTCGGCCAAAGGAGAAGGTTGTTCAAAGGTCAGTCCATGGCAAAATGGGTGAACTTCTTGGATAAGAGCGCCCCCCCCCCCCCCAATTTGGTGGGTAATCTATTGGTGGGTGTGCAATGGTTTGTGACACACAGAGAAAATAGTGCCTATGTGCACCTTATTGGCCAAAATAGTGCCTATGTGCACCTTATTTGCCTATACACATGAACCTTCTTTTTTTGCTAAATGATTGATGATGTAATTTAGTCATAGGTAAACTATCACATTGATGGATTGCATCCCTCTAAGGATTTAGGAGAATGGCCCTGCTCATATCAAACCCTAGGTAGAATATTGGCTTCATTGGCCCATCATTAACATGCCACTTCTCCAGGCTCTACATGCATTGAGCTGGATGAATAAGTGTCTTGCCACATCTAGAAAGTAGTTTGGGATAGGGAGATCATAATGGCCCACAAGACAGCTTCGAAAGCTAAAAATATCAAAGTAGTCAAGGGAAGGGTTACCCATCTTAAAGTGGATGAAATTGAGTTAAGTATCATACCCCCCAAAAGGAAAGTCCCCAAGTGAAAAAAGATAAGAAATTGAAGAAAGATTAGGAGTTGTATGGGAATTTAAAATTTCTCCTTCTAGTCCTCTATAGGCAAGTCTGCTGAGAAATTTGACATAACTCTTCCCTTAATATATTTTCGAGGGATGTATTTTACGTTTAATTCTCATAGGATTACCATCCTTCTGGTGATCTTGCTACAGGTCACTGGCCTTTCCAATAAGTATTTAATTCAATCCATTAGTGTTGTGACATGTATTGTGTAAGCTCGCATGCGATGTCTATGTTTCTTAGACGCCCTTACTAATCCCAATGGAATTTTTTCCTACGAAGAGTAGCGAGACTCATATTCGAGAAACTTCTTACTCATGTAGTAAATAGCCCTTTCCTCCTCTTCGACCCTTTGACCTAACATGGCCTCCATTTTGTGTCATCGTCATCATGAAGTATAGTATTAGAGGAATTCCCTGTTGCTACAGCACCATGATTGGTGGATTGGCTAATAAGTCTTGATTTCATCAAATGCTTCCTAACACTCCCCATCCTATTTTGGTTTCACCCCTGTTTTTAGCTTTTCGAAAATTGGTTCAGATACAATAGTTAGCTTTGATATGAAATGACTAATGTATTGTAGTTGACTATAGAAATCCTCACATTGCCTTTTTAGTTTTAGGTAGTAGTAACTCTTGAATTGCTTTGATCTTTGATGGATCTACCTTAATTCCTCATAAGCTAACCACGTATCTTAGTAACATTCCTGAGGTTAATCTAAATATGCATTTATGTCGATTTACGCACATATTATACATTTTAAGTTTGGAAAAGAATTTTTGAATAGTTCGGATGTGTCCGATTCTATCCTTCAATTTTATGATCATGACATCTATGCACACCTCTTCCTCCTTATGCATCAAATCATGTAGTTGAGTGGTAGCAGTCCGCTAATAAGTCACCCTAGTGTTTTTCAACCCGAATGACATTACAATATGTTCTCTATAGGGTAATGAAGATATCCTTCTCCGTATCCTCCTTTGCCATTTTCTCTTTATTGGAGTCAACATGACCATCCAAAAAAGAGAGGGCGTAACTAGCGATATTATCAACCAGAATGTCTATGTGGGGTAAAGGAAAGTCATCTTTTAGACTAGCCTTATTGAGGTCCCTGAAGTCAACATACATTCTTATCCTTCCATCTTTCTTTGGAACCGGCACAACGTTTGCCACCCATTGAAGGTACTGTGCAATCGTAATTTTAAGGCTCATTTTGGTTTCCTTTGGTAAGGTCTTTTCTTTATCGGTTTGGCATTAGGATAAACAGGAATCTTATAATCGGTTGTATCTCTATCTATGCTAGGGATGTTTTAGTAAAACCAGACAAAGAAATCAATGACTTCCTGTAAGAGAGAAGTAAAGTATTCTCACTCCTTGAGAATTAAATATCTCCCTATTTTAAGTGATCGGGCCTCTTTTTTAGTCCCTAAGTTAATTTAAATTGTGTCCTCAATTATAAAATCTCGATTTTCATGTTCTTTCACTGCTTTAATGAAGTCCTTTGGGATTATATCTTTGGCATTATAAGAGGCAAAGCATTCATGGCTATCGTGAATATTTGTCCTTCTTCTTAAGATATCTAGATGACTTTCTCACAGCTCTCCATGCCCACTTCAGTGATAAATTATTTAGGGTCAAATTCTTTGTTGGATATGAGGAGAGAAAAAACAGCAACTGGGTCATCTTATTTCCTATAATCATGGACAAACAGTACACCCAAGATGTTGCATTCAGCTAAATGATCTCAATCTTGTGTAGATTGGTCCTTTTTAATAAGGTAAGTGCCTCTTCATCTAGTGGTCGATAGTAGTCAAATATCTCTAATCGAGGGACCCAAATTCCGTTATCTTTCCTATAAAAGGGTAGGCCCTTGTGGTGTAGTACTCCTAATACCCTTTTTAGTAGTGGCCTTTCAAGCATGTTCTTCATATATGACCTTGGTCACTTCTTCTAGAATGGGTTAATATCCCAGTCTAAGCCTTTGGTTGTCTTTATAAGATAGAAAGATGGTATTCCACCCTTGTGCCATTCTTCCTATAGCCGGTCATAGGAGGTATCCCCAGGTTTTAAGGATAGCATTCACATTCTGGTTTGAATGAGGATCAAAATCAAAATGTGCTTGATCCTTTTCAAACCTGCCACTATTTCACAGTTTTGGAGTTCATAATCATCATAATTATATCTTATCTCCCGCAAAGGTCCTTATTAGTGATAGTAGTCCATAAATCACCCCCTTTCAATAGTGACTAGCTATTCTTTTATCAAAATCTTTACTTTTTGGTCTAGTGTAGGCAACACTACTTGGTGTTCATAGAGTCTAGATTCCCCAAGAGTAGATTAAAGATAGCTGGAATGTTTAAGACTTGGAATTCCATATTCCTTTCAATGAGACCTACATTAATAGGAAGGAGACTAGTCCCCAAGGCCAACCTTTTTATTTATCATAAGCCCTCATATAAGCAGCAGGCTTTGATAACTAATATTCCTTGACTCCTAACCTTTAAGCGATTCTCCAAGGACAAATGTTCACAGCTGACCCATTATCAACCAAGGAAAGTTGTATGTATTTATGAAGGCAATTTGTAATGAGGTATATGGCATTGTTGTGCATTGAATTTCCTTGTGGAAGGTCCTCACCACAAAAAATTATTATGCCTTTGCCCGTAGTTCAGGTGTAGCTTATGGAGACAGGTTAATTTTTCTTAGCTCATTGATTAAAAGTCCCCTATGCTTTTGAGAGGTAGTTATGACTTTCTAGATAGTGACATATGCCTTAAGCATTTTTAGGTATCCTCATTATTTCCTACCGCTTTTTCTTTTTCCAAAGTCTATTGTGGACATTCTTTGGCTTGATGGTGTACCCCCCCCCCCCCCCCAAATGAGGTGTTAGACTTTAGTATGGTCCTTTTCACCCCAAAAGTTAGCATTTCTATTTTCCCCCAACAAGTCATCATCATAATTGTCCTCAGTGAGCCAATACCTTCCTTTGGTTTTATACACATCTTCCTCATCACTTTTCCATAGACCATACACGTCTATGCGGATCCTTGGTTTTGGTCCATTTATATTCAGTCTATAGGTAAATGCATCCCATTTACTTTCTTGATGGCTGTGAATAGTAGTGATGCTATCATGGTCTCCAAGTGTATTTTATTACTATTAGGCTTCTGGATTACCTTAGGTAAAGGAATCTACCCAAACATAAAATCATTTCTAACTATTCTTCGAAGTCTAGCAGTCCTCAGTGTCATGTCCTCAAGCTAGATGATACCTACACTACTTGGCTGGTTTGAAGGACTTGGATTGCCTAATAGCTTTTGTATCTTATTTGACCTCAGCAAGGTCGGTCGTGACCTTAGCCAATAGTCATTCCAAGGTCTAAGTGTAGGTGGTCCTAATTGGATTATACTCAGTGTAGTAATTTGGAACGTGCACCTCTTGAATTGTAGAGTCACAGTTTTACTTATCTTTGTTCTAATAATTAGTCTTTTAGTTGTCGGTGGCCTTTGTGGGCACTTCCCTAGATGACTCTTCCTCAATAAGCAAGCCAACATTCTCTTAATGTTATGAAAATTTCAAATGGTGTGAACATCAAATGTTGCTTGTACGTGGATTGTAGGTTACAGAAGAACAACCTTACTTAGTCAACTTCTAAAGGGCAGTCCAACGTGTGGGCAGTTTTTTACCTCCACTGAGTAAGATAGTCAAAAAGACCTTCCTTTCCTTCTCGCTTAATCAATATTAAGTCTCTAAGTATGATTGGTAGCTCAATATTGTAGGAATATTGATGTAGAAATTTCTTACAAAGCCCATCCAAATTCACGACCTTTCGTATGTCAACAAAATTATCTCACCTCATCTCTTCCTCGTTAGATGTCCAAGGAAAGATGATTCGGAAGATATCTTTATTGATTCCTTTTAAATTCATAGCTCTAAAAAAGTTTCTCACGTGCTAGTGAGAGTTTTCAGTCTTATGAAATTTGATATCTATCACGATGAATTTGAAAGGCAATTTCCCTTTTGGGACTGAAGTGAACCCCACACAGTTAGTGAAATAGTTATTAAAAATTGCGGATTCTTTGAGTAGTTGTTCTATATAATCTAATTGTGGATTCGTTTTCGGTGCATCCTTAGTCCCTTCTTCCTTTTTCCTCTTGCCGTCTACGTCTCTTCCTCCATCATGTTCCCCTTCTCTATCAAGAGGTTCCTCATCATCCTCCTTCGTGGTGTTCTTGATAGTGGTTTAAAGTGAGATGGCCATTCACTCCCATTTCTTTTCACTTTCATCCATGTGGCTTGCATCCTCTCTAGCATTTTCATAACTTGGGCCATTTCATTGTTATCTAACACAAGGATGGGTAAGGGATTGAACTTCGATTTTGACTTTAACCTTGGTCTCACAGGTGGAGTTTCCCAAGCATCTTCTAGTTTGCGGACTTCACTCTTATACCTTCTTATTATTTCTTGTCCTAAACAATAATGAAAATTCATCATACTAGCTCATCTCAATTACTTTATTTCAAAAGGAAAGCTTTGACTCAAAATCGACTATGAAGACCTATAACATGTTCTAATAGCTAATACTGAGAACCCAATGAATAGATTTTACTTATTCTATGAATACAGATCCGACCCAGACCTAGCTCAACCGAATTAAAAATAGTTGGACCTCCCCTCTATAAGAATAGCAACTGTCATCCCATAGGCCCAAGATGAGCCTAACTCCTACCCATTCACCTAAATGTAGAATGACATTTAGATTGCCTTAACGTGGCACCTAGTCGTGTTCTTTAGGCTTGACTGCTAACAACCACATTGTAAAGCCTGTCGAGGGCTACAAATTTAACCACTACTTCGGTTATTATATACTTTTTATAGCGTAAGAAAGTAGGGATCGATCCACGAGGAAAGATTACTTTAAATGGCTAGTTTGATTCTAAATAATTTTACTAATCAACTTGTTAAGTCTAATTTTAATAATTCTAAAATAATTAAAACCTAACGAATAAAAATATAGAAAAATACCCAATGATGCTCCTAAAAATTCTAGGTCAGATTTGGGAAATAAAACAGTAAAATATTCCCTAAATAATTCAGAGAAATAAAAACAGATTAATAATCCAATCTTCAACTAAAAATTAAAAACAGAAACTATCAAACAGAAAATTAATGTCAAAAATCACAATCAGTAACCTAAACTGACAATCTTAGATTTGACAAATTTATAACTCCAGAATAATGTCTGATTTATTTTAGAAAAATTAAATCAGAAATTTACTGCAGGATAATCAACAGAAAATTAATTCTGAAATTAAAAAGAAAATAATGTGCATAAATAAAAATACGAAAATAATTA